>CM059425.1:16093166-16421373 GCA_030390025.1 Squalus acanthias | reverse complement strand
TATCCTCTGACATCACTCACTGAAGGTATTATCCTCTGACATCACTCACTGAAGGGTATTATCCTCTGACATCACTCACTGAAGGGTATTATCCTCTGACATCACTCACTGAAGGGTATTATCCTCTGACATCACTCACTGAAGGGTATTATCCTCTGACATCACTCACTGAAGGGTATTATCCTCTGACATCACTCACTGAAGGTATTATCCTCTGACATCACTCACTGAAGGGTATTATCCTCTGACATCACTCACTGAAGGGCTAAATCCTCTGACATCACTCACTGAAGGTACTTATCCTCTGACATCACTCACTGAAGGTTATTATCCTCTGACATCACTCACTGAAGGGTATCTATCCTCTGACATCACTCACTGAACGGTATTATCCTCTGACATCACTCAATGAAGGGTATTATCCTCTGACATCACTCACCTGCTGGTTACTTATCCTCTGACATCACTCACTGAAGGGTATTATCCTCTGACATCACTCACTGAAGGTGTATTATCCTCTGACATCACTCACTCACTGAAGGTAGTAATCCTCTGACATCACTCACTGAAGGGAATATCCTCTGACATCACTCACTGAAGGTATTATCCTACTGACATCACTCACTGAAGGGTATTATCCTCTGACATCACTCACTGAAGGTATTATCCTATGACACTCACTCGAAGGTATTAATCCTCTGACATCACTCACTGAAGGGCTATTATCCTCTGACATCACTCACTGAAGGGTACTTATCCTCTGACATCACTCACAGAAGGGTATTATCCTCTGACATCACTCACTGAAGGTTATTATCCTCTGACATCACTCACTGAAGGTGATTATCATCTGACATCACTCACTGAAGGTGATTATCCTCTGACATCACTCACTGAGGGTGATTATCCTCTGACATCACTCACTGAAGGTGATTATCCTCTGACATCACTCACTGAAGGTGATTATCCTCTGACATCACTCACTGAAGGTATTATCCTCTGACATCACTCACTGAAGGTGATTATCCTCTGACATCACTCACTGAAGGGTATTATCCTCTGACATCACTCACTGAAGGTATTATCCTCTGACATCACTCACTGAAGGGTATTATCCTCTGACATCACTCACTGAAGGATTATCCTCTGACATCACTCACTGAAGGGTATTATCCTCTGACATCACTCACTGAAGGTGATTATCCTCTGACATCACTCACTGAAGGTGATTATCCTCTGACATCACTCACTGAAGGTGATTATCCTCTGACATCACTCACTGAAGGTGATTATCCTCTGACATCACTCACTGAAGGTGATTATCCTCTGACATCACTCACTGAAGGTGATTATCCTCTGACATCACTCACTGAAGGTGATTATCCTCTGACATCACTCACTGAACGGTGATTATCCTCTGACATCACTCACTGAAGGGTACTATCCTCTGACATCACTCACTGAAGGGTATTATCCTCTGACATCACTCACTGAAGGTATTATCCTCTGACATCACTCACTGAAGGTATTATCCTCTGACATCACTCACTGAAGGTGATTATCCTCTGACATCACTCACTGAAGGGTATTATCCTCTGACATCACTCACTGAAGGTGATTATCCTCTGACATCACTCACTGAAGGTGATTATCCTCTGACATCACTCACTGAAGGTGATTATCCTCTGACATCACTCACTGAAGGTGATTATCCTCTGACATCACTCACTGAAGGGTATTATCCTCTGACATCACTCACTGAAGGGTATTATCCTCTGACATCACTCACTGAAGGGATTTTCCTCTGACATCACTCACTGAAGGGTACTATCCTCTGACATCACTCACTGAAGGGTTTATCCTCTGACATCACTCACTGAAGGTGATTTCCTCTGACATCACTCACTGAAGGGTATTATCTCTGAACATCACTCACTGAAGGGTATTATCCTCTGACATCACTCACTGAAGGGTATTATCCTCTGACATCACTCACTGAAGGGTATTATCCTCTGACATCACTCACTGAAGGGTATTATCCTCTGACATCACTCACTGAAGGTTATTATCCTCTGACATCACTCACTGAAGGGTATTATCCTCTGACATCACTCACTGAAGGTATTATCCTCTGACATCACTCACTGAAGGTTATTATCCTCTGACATCACTCACTGAAGGATATTATCCTCTGACATCACTCACTGAAGGGTATTATCCTCTGACATCACTCACTGAAGGGTATTATCCTCTGACATCACTCACTGAAGGTTTATCCTCTGACATCACTCACTGAAGGATACTATCCTCTGACATCACTCACTGAAGGGTATTATCCTCTGACATCACTCACTGAAGGGTATTATCCTCTGACATCACTCACTGAAGTGATTATCCTCTGACATCACTCACTGAAGTGATTATCCTCTGACATCACTCACTGAAGGTATTATCCTCTGACATCACTCACTGAAGGTGATTATCCTCTGACATCACTCACTGAAGGTGTTATCCTCTGACATCACTCACTGAAGGTATTATCCTCTGACATCACTCACTGAAGGTGATTATCCTCTGACATCACTCACTGAAGGTATTATCCTCTGACATCACTCAATGAAGGGTATTATCCTCTGACATCACTCACTGAAGGTGATTATCCTCTGACATCACTCACTGAAGGTGATTATCCTCTGACATCACTCACTCAAGGTGATTATCCTCTGACATCACTCACTGAAGGTGATTATCCTCTGACATCACTCACTGAAGGTGATTATCCTCTGACATCACTCACTGAAGGGCTCTATCCTCTGACATCACTCACTGAAGGTGATTATCCTCTGACATCACTCACTGAAGTGGCATTATCCTCTGACATCACTCACTGAAGGATAATTATCCTCTGACATCACTACTGAAGGGTATTATCTCTGACATCACTCACTGATGGGTATTATCCTCTGACATCACTCACTGAAGGTGATTATCCTCTGACATCACTCACTGAAGTGAGTATATCCTCTGACATCACTCACTGAAAGGGATTATCCTCTGACATCACTCACTGAAGGTGATTATCCTCTGACATCACTCACTGAAGGGTATTATCCTCTGACATCACTCACTGAAGGTGATTATCCTCTGACATCACTCACTGAAGGTATTATCCTCTGACATCACTCACTGAAGGTGATTATCCTCTGACATCACTCACTGAAGGTATTATCCTCTGACATCACTCACTGAAGGTGATTATCCTCTGACATCACTCACTGAAGGTATTATCCTCTGACATCACTCACTGAAGGTATTATCCTCTGACATCACTCACTGAAGGGTATTATCCTCTGACATCACTCACTGAGGGTATTATCCTCTGACATCACTCACTGAAGGTGATTATCCTCTGACATCACTCACTGAAGGTGATTATCCTCTGACATCACTCACTGAAGTGTTATCCTCTGACATCACTCACTGAAGGTGATTATCCTCTGACATCACTCACTGAAGGTGATTATCCTCTGACATCACTCACTGAAGGTGATTATCCTCTGACATCACTCACTGAAGGTGATTATCCTCTGACATCACTCACTGAAGGGTATTATCCTCTGACATCACTCACTGAAGGTATTATCCTCTGACATCACTCACTGAGGGTATTATCCTCTGACATCACTCACTGAAGGTATTATCCTCTGACATCACTCACTGAAGGTGATTATCCTCTGACATCACTCACTGAAGGTGATTATCCTCTGACATCACTCACTGAAGGTGATTATCCTCTGACATCACTCACTGAAGGTGATTATCCTCTGACATCACTCACTGAAGGGATTATCCTCTGACATCACTCACTGAAGGTGATTATCCTCTGACATCACTCACTGAAGGTGATTATCCTCTGACATCACTCACTGAAGGTGATTATCCTCTGACATCACTCACTGAAGGTTATTATCCTCTGACATCACTCACTGAAGGATATTATCCTCTGACATCACTCACTGAAGGGTATTATCCTCTGACATCACTCACTGAAGGTGATTATCCTCTGACATCACTCACTGAAGGTGATTATCCTCTGACATCACTCACTGAAGGTGATTATCCTCTGACATCACTCACTGAAGGTGATTATCCTCTGACATCACTCACTGAAGGTATTATCCTCTGACATCACTCACTGAAGGTGATTATCCTCTGACATCACTCACTGAAGGTGATTATCCTCTGACATCACTCACTGAAGGTGATTATCCTCTGACATCACTCACTGAAGGGTATTATCCTCTGACATCACTCACTGAAGGGTATTATCCTCTGACATCACTCACTGAAGGTATTATCCTCTGACATCACTCACTGAACGGTATTATCCTCTGACATCACTCACTGAAGGATACTATCCTCTGACATCACTCACTGAAGGGTATTATCCTCTGACATCACTCACTGAAGGTGATTATCCTCTGACATCACTCACTGAAGGTGATTATCCTCTGACATCACTCACAGAAGGGAATATCCTCTGACATCACATCACGTAGGGTATTTTCCTCTACACCACTCCAATGAAAGGTATTAACCACTGACGTCACTCACTGAAAGTGTTATCTCTGACATCACTCACTGAAGGGTATTACCTCTGACATCACTCACTAATGGGCTATTACCCTCTGACATCCACTCACTGAAGTATTATCTCTGCGCACTCCACTGAAGGGCTCTATCCTCTGACATCACTCAGCTGAGGGTATTAGTCCTCGTGACATCACTCACAGAAGGGTATATCCTCTGACATCACCTCAATGAAGGATATAATCCTCTGACATCACTCACTGAAGGGTCCATTATCCTCTGACATCACCTCACTGAGGGGACTATCCTCTGACATCAGTTCACTGATGGGTATTATCCTCTGAATCACTCACTGAAGGGTACTATCCTCTGACATCACTCCACTTAAGGGTATTGTCATCTGAGCATCACTCACTGAAGGGGATTATCCTCTGACATCACTCACTGAAGGTGATTATCCTCTGACATCACTCACTGAAGGTATTAACCACTGACATCACTCACTGAAGGTGATTATCTCTGACATCACTCACTGAAGGGTATTATCCTCTGACATCACTCACTGAAGGTTATTATCATCTGACATCACTCACTGAACGGTTCTTATCCTCTGACATCACTCACTGAGGGATACTATCCTCTGACATCACTCACTGAAGGGATTATCCTCTGGCATCACTCACTGAAGGGAGATTATCCTCTGACATCACTCACTGAAGGTATTATCCTCTGACATCACTCACTGAAGGTGATTATCCTCTGACATCACTCACTGAGGTGATTACTCCTCTGACATCACTCACTGAAGGTGATTATCCTCTGACATCACTCGCTGAAGGTGTTATCCTCTGACATCACTCACTGAAGGTGATTATCCTCTGACATCACTCACTGAAGGTGATTATCCTCTGACATCACTCACTGAAGGGCACTATCCTCTGACATCACTCACTGAAGGTATTATCCTCTGACTTCACTCACTGAAGGGTATTACCCTCTGACATCACTCACTGAAGGGATTATCCTCTGACTAGCACTCACTGAAGGTGATTATCCTCTGACATCACTCACTGAAGGTATTATCCTCTGAATCACAGACTGAAGGTGATTATCCTCTGACATCACTCACGCAAGGGTATTATCCTCTGACACACTCACTGATGGTTATTATCCTCTGACATCACTCACTGAAGGTGATTATCCTCTGACATCACTCACTGAAGGTGATTATCCTCTGACATCACTCACTGAAGGTATTATCCTCTGACATCACTCACTGAAGTTCTTATCCTCTGACATCACTCACTGAGGTACTATCCTCTGACATCACTCAGTGAAGGGTATTACCTCTGACATCACGCACTGAAGGTGATTATCCTCTGACATCACTCACTGAAGTGTATTATCCTCTGACATCACTCACCTTGAAGGTGATTATCCTCTGACATCACTCACTGAAGGTGATTATCCTCTGACATCACTCACTGAAGGTGATTATCCTCTGACATCACTCACTGAAGGTGATTATCCTCTGACATCACTCACTGAAGGTGATTATCCTCTGACATCACTCACTGAAGGTGATTATCCTCTGACATCACTCACTGAAGGGTATTATCCTCTGACATCACTCACTGAAGGGTATTTTCCTCTGACATCACTCACTGAAAGTGTATATCCTCTGACATCACTCACTGAAGGGTATTATCCTCTGACATCACTCACTGAAGGTGATTACCTCTGACATCACTCACTGAAGGGCATTATCCTCTGACATCACTCACTGAAGGGTATTATCCTCTGACATCACTCACTGAAGGGTATTATCCTCTGACATCACTCACTGAAGGGTATTATCCTCTGACATCACTCACTGAAGGGTATTATCCTCTGACATCACTCACTGAAGGTTATTATCCTCTGACATCACTCACTGAAGGTATTATACCTCTGACATCACTCACTGAAGGTATTATCCTCTGACATCACTCCTGAAGGTATTATCCTCTGACATCACTCACTGAAGTGTATTATCCTCTGACATCCTCACTGAAGGTGATTATCCTCTGACATCACTCACTGAAGGTGATTATCCTCTGACATCACTCACTGAAGTGATTACCCTCTGACATCACTCACTGAAGGTACTTATCCTCTGACATCACTCACTGAAGGGTATTATCCTCTGACATCACTCAATGAAGGGTATTATCCTCTGACATCACTCACAGAAGGGTATTATCCTCTGACATCACTCACTGAAGTGTATTATCCTCTGACATCACTCACTGAAGGTGATTACCCTCTGACATCACTCACAGAAGGGGATTATCCTCTGACATCACTCAATGAAGGTATTATCCTCTGACATCACTCACTGAAGGGTATTATCCTCTGACATCACTCACTGAAGGGTATTATCCTCTGACATCACTCACTGAAGGGTATTATCCTCTGACATCACTCACTGAAGGTATTATTCTCTGGACATCACTCACTGAAGGTATTATCCTCTGACATCACTCACTGAAGGATATTACCCTCTGACATCACTCACTGAAGAGAATATCCTCTGACATCACTCACTGAAGGGTATTATCCTCTGACATCACTCACTGAAGGGTATTATCCTCTGACATCACTCACTGAAGGTGATTATCCTCTGACATCACTCACTGAAGGTGATTATCCTCTGACATCACTCACTGAAGGTGATTATCCTCTGACATCACTCACTGAAGGTCATTATCCTCTGACATCACTCACTGAGGGATATTCCTCTGACATCACTCACTGAAGGGTATTATCCTCTGACATCACTCACTGAAGGTATTATCCTCTGAATCACTCACTGAAGGGATTATCCTCTGACATCACTCACTGAAGGTGATTATCCTCTGACATCACTCACTGAAGGTGATTATCCTCTGACATCACTCACTGAAGGTGATTATCCTCTGACATCACTCACTGAAGGTGATTATCCTCTGACATCACTCACTGAAGGTGATTATCCTCTGACATCACTCACTGAAGGTGATTATCCTCTGACATCACTCACTGAAGGTGATTATCCTCTGACATCACTCACTGAAGGTTATTATCCTCTGACATCACTCACTGAAGGATATTATCCTCTGACATCACTCACTGAAGGGTATTATCCTCTGACATCACTCACTGAAGGTGATTATCCTCTGACATCACTCACTGAAGGTGATTATCCTCTGACATCACTCACTGAAGGTGATTATCCTCTGACATCACTCACTGAAGGTGATTATCCTCTGACATCACTCACTGAAGGTGATTATCCTCTGACATCACTCACTGAAGGTGATTATCCTCTGACATCACTCACTGAAGGTGATTATCCTCTGACATCACTCACTGAAAGTGATTATCCTCTGACATCACTCACTGAAGGGTATTATCCTCTGACATCACTCACTGAAGTGCTTATCCTCTGACATCACTCACTGAAGGGTATTATCCTCTGACATCACTCACTGAAGGTATTATCCTCTGAATCACTCACTGAAGGTGATTATCCTCTGACATCACTCACTGAAGGTGATTATCCTCTGACATCACTCACTGAAGGTGATTATCCTCTGACATCACTCACTGAAGGTGATATCCTCTGACATCACTCACTGAAGGTGATTATCCTCTGACATCACTCACTGAAGGTGATTATCCTCTGACATCACTCACTGAAGGTGATTATCCTCTGACATCACTCACTGAAGGTATTATCCTCTGACATCACTCACTGAAGGGAATATCCTCTGACATCACTCACTGAAGGTATTATCCTCTGACATCACTCACTGAAGGTATTATCCTCTGACATCACTCACTGAAGGGTAATATCCTCTGACATCACTCACTGAAGGGTATTATCCTCTGACATCACTCACTGAAGGGTATTATCCTCTGACATCACTCACTGAAGGGTATTATCCTCTGACATCACTCACTGAAGGTGATTATCCTCTGACATCACTCACTGAAGGGTATTATCCTCTGACATCACTCACTGAAGGGTTTTATCCTCTGACATCACTCACTGAAGGTGATTATCCTCTGACATCACTCACTGAAGGTATTATCCTCTGACATCACTCACTGAAGGTGATTATCCTCTGACATCACTCACTGAACGGTGATTATCCTCTGACATCACTCACTGAGAGGACTATCCTCTGACATCACTCACGAAGGGTACTATCCTCTGACATCACTCACTGAAGGGATTATCCTCTGACATCACTCACTGAAGTGGTATATCCTCTGACATCACTCACTGAAGGTGATTATCCTCTGAATCACTCACTGATGGTGATTATCCTCTGACATCACTCACTGAAGGTGATTATCCTCTGACATCACTCACTGAAGGGTTTATCCTCTGACATCACTCACTGAAGGTGATTATCCTCTGACATCACTCACTGAAGGTATTATCCTCTGACATCACTCACTGAAGGTGCACTATCCTCTGACATCACTCACTGAAGGTATTATCCTCTGACATCACTCACTGAAGGTATTATCCTCTGACATCACTCACTGAAAGTGATTATC
Source organism: Squalus acanthias (assembly GCA_030390025.1). Lineage (NCBI taxonomy): Eukaryota > Metazoa > Chordata > Chondrichthyes > Squaliformes > Squalidae > Squalus > Squalus acanthias. The sequence continues at coordinate 16,412,193 of CM059425.1, read as the reverse complement.
CTCTGACATCACTCACTGAAGGTGATTATCCTCTGACATCACTCACTGAAAGTGATTATCATCTGACATCACTCACTGAAGGGGATTATCCTCTGACATCACTCACTGAAGGTGATTATCCTCTGACATCACTCACTGAAGGTGATTATCCTCTGACATCACTCACTGAAGGTGATTATCCTCTGACATCACTCACTGAAGGTGATTATCCTCTGACATCACTCACTGAAGGTGCATTTTCCTCTGACATCACTCACTGAAGGGTATTATCCTCTGACATCACTCACTGAAGGTGATTATCCTCTGACATCACTCACTGAAGGTATTATCCTCTGACATCACACACTGAAGTGTATTATCCTCTGACATCACTGGCATAAGGATATTACCCTCTGATCAATCACTCACTGAAGGGTCATTATCCTCTGACATCACTCACTGAAGGGCACAATCAACTACATCACTCACTGAAGTGACTATCCTCTGACATACTCCTCTGAAAGGGTATTGTCCCTCTAGATCACTCACTAAGGGCTATACCCTCTGACATCACTCACTGAAGTGATTATCCTCTGACTTCACTCACTGAAGGGTATTATCCTCTCGACATCACTCAGCTGTAGGGTCCTTATCCTCTGACATCATCACAGAGGGTTTATCCTCTGACATCACTCACTGAAGGTATTATACCTCAGACTCTACTCTCTGAAGGGTCTTTCCTCTGACATCACTCACTGAGGGGACTATCCTCTGACATCAGCTCACTGAACGGGTATTCCCTCTGACATGCACAACTGAAGGGGTACTATCCTCTGACATCACTCACTTAACGGTATTATCCTCTGACATCACTCACTGAAGGTGATTATCCTCTGACATCACTCACTGAAGGTGATTATCCTCTGACATCACTCACTGAAGGTGATTATCCTCTGACATCACTCACTGAAGGTGATTATCCTCTGACATCACTCACTGAAGGTGATTATCCTCTGACATCACTCACTGATGGTGATTATCCTCTGACATCACTCACTGAAGGTGATTATCCTCTGACATCACTCACTGAAGGTGATTATCCTCTGACATCACTCACTGAAGGTGATTATCCTCTGACATCACTCACTGAACGGTATTATCCTCTGACATCACTCACTGAAGGATACTATCCTCTGACATCACTCACTGAAGGGTATTATCCTCTGACATCACTCACTGAAGGTGATTATCCTCTGATATCACTCACTGAAGTTGATTATCATCTGACATCACTCACTGAAGGTGATTATCCTCTGACATCACTCACTGATGGTGATTATCCTCTGACATCACTCACTCAAGGTGATTATCCTCTGACATCACTCACTGAAGGTGATTATCCTCTGACATCACTCACTGAAGGTGATTATCCTCTGACATCACTCACTGAAGGTGATTATCCTCTGACATCACTCACTGAAGGGCACTATCCTCTGACATCACTCACTGAAGGTCATTATCCTCTGACATCACTCACTGAAGGGTATTATCCTCTGACATCACTCACTGAAGGTTACTATCCTCTGACATCACTCACTGAAGGGTATTATCCTCTGACATCACTCACTGAAGGTGATTATCCTCTGACATCACTCACTGAAGGTGATTATCCTCTGACATCACTCACTGAAGGTGATTATCCCTCTGACATCACTCACTGATGGGATTATCCTCTGACATCACTCACTGAAGGTGATTATCCTCTGACATCACTCACTGAAGGTGATTATCCTCTGACATCACTCACTGAAGGTGATTATCCTCTGACATCACTCACTGAACGGTATTATCCTCTGACATCACTCACTGAAGGATACTATCCTCTGACATCACTCACTGAAGGGTATTATCCTCTGACATCACTCACTGAAGGTGCTTATCCTCTGACATCACTCACTGAAGGTGATTATCCTCTGACATCACTCACTGAAGGTGATTATCCTCTGACATCACTCACTGATGGTGATTATCTCTGACATCACTCACTGAAGGTGATTATCCTCTGACATCACTCACTGAAGGTGATTATCCTCTGACATCACTCACTGAAGGTGATTATCCTCTGACATCACTCACTGAAGGTGATTATCCTCTGACATCACTCACTGAAGGTGACTATCCTCTGACATCACTCACTGAAGGGTATTATCCTCTGACATCACTCACTGAAGGGTATTATCCTCTGACATCACTCACTGAAGGTGATTATCCTCTGACATCACTCACTGAAGGGTATTATCCTCTGACATCACTCACTGAAGGTGATTATCCTCTGACATCACTCACTGAAGGTGATTATCCTCTGACATCACTCACTGAAGGTGATTATCCTCTGACATCACTCACTGTAGGTATTATCCTCTGACATCACTCACTGAAGGTGATTATCCTCTGACATCACTCACTGAAGGTGATTATCCTCTGACATCACTCACTGAAGGTGATTATCCTCTGACATCACTCACTGAAGGTATTATCCTCCTGACATCACTCACTGAAGGATACTATCCTCTGACATCACTCACTGAAGGGTATTATCCTCTGACATCACTCACTGAAGGTATTATCCTTGACATCACTCACTGAAGGGTATTATCCTCTGACATCACTCACTGAAGGTGATTATCTCTGACATCACTCACTGAAGGTGATTATCCTCTGACATCACTCACTGACGGTGATTATCCTCTGACATCACTCACTGAAGGTGATTATCCTCTGACATCACTCACTGAAGGTGAATATCCTCTGACATCACTCACTGAAGGTGATTATCCTCTGACATCACTCACTGAAGGGTACTATCCTCTGACATCACTCACTGAAGGGTATTATCCTCTGACATCACTCACTGAAGGGCATGATCCTCTGAGATCACTCACTAAATGGTACTATCCTCTGACATCACTCACTGAAGGGCACTATCCTCTGACATCACTCACTGAAGGGTATTATCCTCTGACATCACTCACTGAAGGGTGATTATCCTCTGACATCACTCACTGAAGGTGATTATCCTCTGACATCACTCACTGAAGGTGATTATCCTCTGACATCACTCACTGAAGGTGATTATCCTCTGACATCACTCACTGAAGGTGATTATCCTCTGACATCACTCACTGAAGGTGCTTATCCTCTGACATCACTCCACTGAAGGTATTATCCTCTGACATCACTCACTGAAGGGAATATCCTCTGACATCACTCACTGAAGGTATTATCCTCTGACATCACTCACTGAAGGGTATTATCCTCTTGACATCACTCACTGAAGTGATTATCCTCTGACATCACTCACTGAAGGGATTATCCTCTGACATCACTCACTGAAGGTGCTAGCCTCTGACATCACTCACTGAAGGTGATTATCCTCTGACATCACTCACAAGGGTATTATCCGACTGACATCACTCACTGAAGGTGATTATCCTCTGACATCACTCACTGAAGGTGATTATCCTCTGACATCACTCAATGAAGGGATTATCCTCTGACATCACTCACATGAAGGTATTATCCTCTGACATCACTCACTGAAGGGCTATTATCCTCTGACATCACTCACTGAAGGGATACTTCCTCTGACATCACTCACTGAAGGTTATTACCTCTGACATCACCACTGAAGTGCTTATCTCTGACATCACTCACTGAAGGGTATTATCCTCTGACATCACTCACTGAAGGTGAATTACCCACTGACATCACTCACTGAAGTGCTTATCCTCTGACATCACTCACTGAAGGTGATTATCCTCTGACATCACTCAATGAAGGATATTATCCTCTGACATCACTCACTGAAGGTCATTATCCTCTGACATCACTCACTGAAGGGTATTATCCTCTGACATCACTCACTGAAGGGTACTATCCTCTGACATCACTCACTGAAGGGTATTATCCTCTGACTTCACTCACTCAAGGTCATTATCCTCTGAGATCACTCACTGAACTTGATTATCCTCTGACATCACTCACTGAAGATGATTATCCTCTGACATCACTCAATGAAGGGTATTATCCTCTGACATCACTCACTGAAGGTGATTATCCTCTGACATCACTCACTGAAGGTGATTATCCTCTGACATCACTCACTGAAGTGATTATCCTCTGACATCACTCACTGAAGGGTATTACCCTCTGACATCACTCACAGAAGGGTATTATCCTCTGACATCACTCACTGAACGGTATTATCCTCTGACATCACTCACTGAAGTGTATTATCCTCTGACATCACTCACTAAAGGTTATTATCCCTCTGACATCACTCACTGAAGGGTATATCCTCTGACATCACTCACTGAAGGTGATTACCTCTGACATCACTCACTGAAGGTATTATCCTCTGACATCACTCACTGAAGGTATTATCCTCTGACATCACTCACTGAAGGGTATTATCCTCTGACATCACTCACTGAAGGTATAATCCTCTGACATCACTCACTGAATGGTAATTATCCTCTGACATCACTCACTGAAGGTGCATTATCCTCTGACATCACTCACTGAAGGGTATTATCCTCTGACATCACTCACTGAAGGGTACTATCCTCTGACATCACTCACTAAGGGTATTATCCTCTGACATCACTCACTGAAGGTATTATCCTCTGACATCACTCACTGAAGTGGATTATCCTCTGACATCACTCACTGAAGGTGATTATCCTCTGACATCACTCACTGAAGGTGCTTATCCTCTGACATCACTCACTGAAGGTTACTATCCTCTGACATCACTCACTGAAGGATATATCCTCTGACATCACTCACTGAAGGGTACTATCCTCTGACATCACTCACTGAAGGTATTATCCTCTGACATCACTCACTGAACGGTATTATCCTCTGACATCACTCACTGAAGGATACTATCCTCTGACATCACTCACTGAAGGGTATTATCCTCTGACATCACTCACTGAAGGTGATTATCCTCTGACATCACTCACTGAAGGTGATTATCCTCTGACATCACTCACTGAAGGTGATTATCCTCTGACATCACTCACTGAAGGTGATTATCCTCTGACATCACTCACTGAAGGTGATTATCCTCTGACATCACTCACTGAAGGTGATTATCCTCTGACATCACTCACTGAAGGTGATTATCCTCTGACATCACTCACTGAACGGTATTATCCTCTGACATCACTCACTGAAGGTATTATCCTCTGACATCACTCACTGAAGGGTATTATCCTCTGACATCACTCACTGAAGGTGATTATCCTCTGACATCACTCACTGAAGGTGATTATCCTCTGACATCACTCACTGAACGGTATTATCCTCTGACATCACTCACTGAAGGGTATTATCCTCTGACATCACTCACTGAAGGGTATTATCCTCTGACATCACTCACTGAAGGGTATTATCCTCTGACATCACTCACTGAAGGGTATTATCCTCTGACATCACTCACTGAAGTGTATTATCCTCTGACATCACTCACTGAAGGTGATTATCCTCTGACATCACTCACTGAAGGTGATTATCCTCTGACATCACTCACTGAAGGTGATTATCCTCTGACATCACTCACTGAAGGGTATTATCCTCTGACATCACTCACTGAAGGTGATTATCCTCTGACATCACTCACTGAATGGTATTATCCTCTGACATCACTCACTGAAGGGTATTATCCTCTGACATCACTCACTGAAGGGTATTATCCTCTGACATCACTCACTGAAGGGTATTATCCTCTGACATCACTCACTGAAGGTTATTATCCTCTGACATCACTCACTGAAGGTGATTATCCTCTGACATCACTCACTGAAGGTGATTATCCTCTGACATCACTCACTGAAGGTGATTATCCTCTGACATCACTCACTGAAGGTGATTATCCTCTGACATCACTCACTGAAGGTGATTATCCTCTGACATCACTCACTGAAGGGATTATCCTCTGACATCACTCACTGAAGGTGATTATCCCTCTGACATCACTCACTGAAGGTGATTATCCTCTGACATCACTCACTGAAGGGTATTATCCTCTGACATCACTCACTGAAGGTATTATCCTCTGACATCACTCACTGAAGGGTATTATCCTCTGACATCACTCACTGAAGGTGATTATCCTCTGACATCACTCACTGAAGGTGATTATCCTCTGACATCACTCACTGAAGGGATTATCCTCTGACATCACTCACTGAAGGGATTATCCTCTGACATCACTCACTGAAGGTTATTATCCTCTGACATCACTCACTGAAGGGATTATCCTCTGACATCACTCACTGAAGGTGATTATCCTCTGACATCACTCACTGAAGGATATTATCCTCTGACATCACTCACTGAAGGGTATTATCCTCTGACATCACTCACTGAAGGGATTATCCTCTGACATCACTCACTGAAGGGTACTATCCTCTGACATCACTCACTGAAGGGTATTATCCTCTGACATCACTCACTGAAGGGTATTATCCTCTGACATCACTCACTGAAGGTGATTATCCTCTGACATCACTCACTGAAGGTGATTATCCTCTGACATCACTCACTGAAGGTGATTATCCTCTGACATCACTCACTGAAGGTGATTATCCTCTGACATCACTCACTGAAGGTGATTAACCTCTGACATCACTCACTGAAGGTGATTATCCTCTGACATCACTCACTGAAGGTATTATCCTCTGACATCACTCACTGAAGGGTATATCCTCTGACATCACTCACTGAAGGTATTATCCTCTGACATCACTCACTGAAGGGTATTATCCTCTGACATCACTCACTGAAGGTGATTATCCTCTGACATCACTCACTGAAGGTGATTATCCTCTGACATCACTCACTGAAGGTGATTATCCTCTGACATCACTCACTGAAGGTGATTATCCTCTGACATCACTCACTGAAGGTGATTATCCTCTGACATCACTCACTGAAGGTGATTATCCTCTGACATCACTCACTGAAGGTGATTATCCTCTGACATCACTCACTGAAGGTGATTATCCTCTGACATCACTCACTGAAGGGTATTATCCTCTGACATCACTCACTGAAGGTATTATCCTCTGACATCACTCACTGAAGGGTATTATCCTCTGACATCACTCACTGAAGGTGATTATCCTCTGACATCACTCACTGAAGTGATTATCCTCTGACATCACTCACTGAAGGTGATTATCCTCTGACATCACTCACTGAAGGTGATTATCCTCTGACATCACTCACTGAAGGTGATTATCCTCTGACATCACTCACTGAAGGTGATTATCCTCTGACATCACTCACTGAAGGTGATTATCCTCTGACATCACTCACTGAAGGGCACTATCCTCTGACATCACTCACTGAAGGGTATTATCCTCTGACATCACTCACTGAAGGGTATTATCCTCTGACATCACTCACTGAAGGTATTATCCTCTGACATCACTCACTGAAGGGTATTATCCTCTGACATCACTCACTGAAGGGTATTATCCTCTGACATCACTCACTGAAGGTTATTATCCTCTGACATCACTCACTGAAGGGCATTATCCTCTGACATCACTCACTGAAGTGATTATCCTCTGACATCACTCACTGAAGGTATTATCCTCTGACATCACTCACTGAAGGTTATTATCCTCTGACATCACTCACTGAAGGGTATTACCTCTGACATCACTCACTGAAGGTGATTATCCTCTGACATCACTCACTGAAGGGTATTATCCTCTGACATCACTCACTGAAGGGTATTATCCTCTGACATCACTCACTGAAGGTACTATCCTCTGACATCACTCACTGAAGGATTACTCCTCTGACATCACTCACTGAAGGGTATTATCCTCTGACATCACTCACTGAAGGTGATTATCCTCTGATATCACTCCCTGAAGTTGATTATCATCTGACATCACTCACTGAAGGTGATTATCCTCTGACATCACTCACTGATGGTGATTATCCTCTGACATCACTCACTGAAGGTGATTATCCTCTGACATCACTCACTGAAGGTGATTATCCTCTGACATCACTCACTGAAGGTGATTATCCTCTGACATCACTCACTGAAGGTGATTATCCTCTGACATCACTCACTGAAGGGCACTATCCTCTGACATCACTCACTGAAGGATACTATCCTCTGACATCACTCACTGAAGGGTATTATCCTCTGACATTACTCACTGAAGGTGATTATCCTCTGATATCACTCACTGAAGTTGATTATCATCTGACATCACTCACTGAAGGTGATTATCCTCTGACATCACTCACTGATGGTGATTATCCTCTGACATCACTCACTGAAGGTATTATCCTCTGACATCACTCACTGAAGTGATTATCCTCTGACATCACTCACTGAAGGTGATTTCCTCTGACATCACTCACTGAAGGGTATTAATCCTCTGACATCACTCACTGAAGTGATTATCCTCTGACATCACTCACTGAAGGGTATTATCCTCTGACATCACTCACTGAAGGGTACTTACCCTCTGACATCACTCACTGAAGGGTATTATCCTCTGACATCACTCACTGAAGGTGATTATCCTCTGACATCACTCACTGAAGTGATTATCCTCTGACATCACTCACTGAAGGTGATTATCCTCTGACATCACTCACTGAAGGTGATTATCCTCTGACATCACTCACTGAAGGGATTATCCTCTGACATCACTCACTGAAGGTGATTATTCTCTGACATCACTCACTGAAGGTGATTATCCTCTGACATCACTCACTGAAGGTGATTATCCTCTGACATCACTCACTGAAGGGCACTATCCTCTGACATCACTCACTGAAGGTCATTATCCTCTGACATCACTCACTGAAGGGTATTATCCTCTGACATCACTCACTGAAGGTGATTATCCTCTGACATCACTCACTGAAGGTGATTATCCTCTGACATCACTCACTGAAGGTGATTATCCTCTGACATCACTCACTGAAGGTGATTATCCTCTGACATCACTCACTGAAGGTGATTATCCTCTGACATCACTCACTGAAGGTGATTATCCTCTGACATCACTCACTGAAGGGTATTATCCTCTGACATCACTCACTGAAGGGTATTATCCTCTGACATCACTCACTGAAGGTATTATCCTCTGACATCACTCACTGAAGTGTATTATCCTCTGACATCACTCACTGAAGGGTATTATCCTCTGACATCACTCACTGAAGGTGATTATCCTCTGACATCACTCACTGAAGGTTATTATCCTCTGACATCACTCACTGAAGGTATTATCCTCTGACATCACTCACTGAAGGGCATTTTACTCTCACATCACTCAATAAAGTGTACTGTCCTCTGACATCACTCACAGAAGGGTATTATCCTCTGACATCACCCACTGAAGGTGATTTACCTCTGACATCACTCATTGAAGGGCACTATCTTCTGACATCTCTCACTGAAGGGTATTATCCTCTGACATCACTCACTGAAGGGTATTATCCTCTGACTCACTCACTAAAGGGTATTACCCTCTGACATCACTCACAAAAGGGTATTATCCTCTGACATCACTCACTGAAGGTTATTATCCTCTGACATCACTCACTAAAGGGTATTACCCTCTGACATCACTCACTGATGTGCTTATCCTCTGACATCACTCACTGAAGGTTACTATGCTCTGACATCGCTCACTGAAGGATATTTTCCTCTGACATCACTCACTGAAGGGTACCATCATCTGACATCACTCACTGAACGGTATTATCCTCTGACATCACTCACTGAACGGTATTATCCTCTGACATCACTCACTGAAGGATACTATCCTCTGACATCACTCACTGAAGGGTATTATCCTCTGACATCACTCACTGAAGGTGATTATCCTCTGACATCACTCACTGAAGGTGATTATCCTCTGACATCACTCACTGAAGGATATTATCCTCTGACATCACTCACTGAAGGGTATTATCCTCTGACATCACTCACTGAAGGTGATTATCCTCTGACATCACTCACTGAAGGTGATTATCCTCTGACATCACTCACTGAAGGTGATTATCCTCTGACATCACTCACTGAAGGTATTATCCTCTGACATCACTCACTGAAGGATACTATCCTCTGACATCACTCACTGAAGGGTATTATCCTCTGACATCACTCACTGAAGGGTATTATCCTCTGACATCACTCACTGAAGGGTATTATCCTCTGACATCACTCACTGAAGGTATTATCCTCTGACATCACTCACTGAAGGTGATTATCCTCTGACATCACTCACTGAAGGTGATTATCCTCTGACATCACTCACTGAAGGTGATTATCCTCTGACATCACTCACTGAAGGTGATTATCCTCTGACATCACTCACTGAAGGTGATTATCCTCTGACATCACTCACTGAAGGTGATTATCCTCTGACATCACTCACTGAAGGTGATTATCCTCTGACATCACTCACTGAAGGTGATTATCCTCTGACATCACTCACTGAAGGGATTATCCTCTGACATCACTCACTGAAGGTGATTATCCTCTGACATCACTCACTGAAGGGTATTATCCTCTGACATCACTCACTGAAGGGTATTATCCTCTGACATCACTCACTGAAGGTATTATCCTCTGACATCACTCACTGAAGGGATTATCCTCTGACATCACTCACTGAAGGGTATTATCCTCTGACATCACTCACTGAAGGTGATTATCCTCTGACATCACTCACTGAAGTGATTATCCTCTGACATCACTCACTGAAGGTGATTATCCTCTGACATCACTCACTGAAGGTGATTATCCTCTGACATCACTCACTGAAGGTGATTATCCTCTGACATCACTCACTGAAGGTGATTATCCTCTGACATCACTCACTGAAGGTGATTATCCTCTGACATCACTCACTGAAGGTATTATCCTCTGACATCACTCACTGAAGGGTATTATCCTCTGACATCACTCACTGAAGGTATTATCCTCTGACATCACTCACTGAAGGGTATTATCCTCTGACATCACTCACTGAAGGTATTATCCTCTGACATCACTCACTGAAGGTGATTATCCTCTGACATCACTCACTGAAGGTGATTATCCTCTGACATCACTCACTGAAGGTGATTATCCTCTGACATCACTCACTCAAGGTGATTATCCTCTGACATCACTCACTGAAGGTGATTATCCTCTGACATCACTCACTGAAGGTGATTATCCTCTGACATCACTCACTGAAGGGTATTATCCTCTGACATCACTCACTGAAGGGCACTATCCTCTGACATCACTCACTGAAGGTTATTATCCTCTGACATCACTCACTGAAGGTGATTATCCTCTGACATCACTCACTGAAGGTGATTATCCTCTGACATCACTCACTGAAGGTGATTATCCTCTGACATCACTCACTGAAGGTGATTATCCTCTGACATCACTCACTGAAGGTGATTATCCTCTGACATCACTCACTGAAGGTGATTATCCTCTGACATCACTCACTGAAGGTGATTATCCTCTGACATCACTCACTGAAGGTATTATCCTCTGACATCACTCACTGAAGGTATTATCCTCTGACATCACTCACTGAAGGTATTATCCTCTGACATCACTCACTGAAGGGTATTATCCTCTGACATCACTCACTGAAGGGTATTATCCTCTGACATCACTCACTGAAGGGTATTATCCTCTGACATCACTCACTGAAGGTGATTATCCTCTGACATCACTCACTGAAGGTGATTATCCTCTGACATCACTCACTGAAGGTGATTATCCTCTGACATCACTCACTGAAGGTATTATCCTCTGACATCACTCACTGAAGGTATTATCCTCTGACATCACTCACTGAAGGTGATTATCCTCTGACATCACTCACTGAAGGGTATTATCCTCTGACATCACTCACTGAAGGTATTATCCTCTGACATCACTCACTGAAGGTATTATCCTCTGACATCACTCACTGAAGGGTATTATCCTCTGACATCACTCACTGAAGGTGATTATCCTCTGACATCACTCACTGAAGGTGATTATCCTCTGACATCACTCACTGAAGGTGATTATCCTCTGACATCACTCACTGAAGGTGATTATCCTCTGACATCACTCACTGAAGGTGATTATCCTCTGACATCACTCACTGAAGGTGATTATCCTCTGACATCACTCACTGAAGGTGATTATCCTCTGACATCACTCACTGAAGGTGATTATCCTCTGACATCACTCACTGAAGGGTATTATCCTCTGACATCACTCACTGAAGGGTATTATCCTCTGACATCACTCACTGAAGGGTATTATCCTCTGACATCACTCACTGAAGGGCTTATCCTCTGACATCACTCACTGAAGGGTATTATCCTCTGACATCACTCACTGAAGGTATTATCCTCTGACATCACTCACTGAAGGTATTATCCTCTGACATCACTCACTGAAGGTATTATCCTCTGACATCACTCACTGAAGGTGATTATCCTCTGACATCACTCACTGAAGGTGATTATCCTCTGACATCACTCACTGAAGGTGATTATCCTCTGACATCACTCACTGAAGGTGATTATCCTCTGACATCACTCACTGAAGGTGATTATCCTCTGACATCACTCACTGAAGGTGATTATCCTCTGACATCACTCACTGAAGGTGATTATCCTCTGACATCACTCACTGAAGGTGATTATCCTCTGACATCACTCACTGAAGGGTATTATCCTCTGACATCACTCACTGAAGGGTATTATCCTCTGACATCACTCACTGAAGGTGATTATCCTCTGACATCACTCACTGAAGGGTATTATCCTCTGACATCACTCACTGAAGGTGATTATCCTCTGACATCACTCACTGAAGGTGATTATCCTCTGACATCACTCACTGAAGGTGATTATCCTCTGACATCACTCACTGAAGGTGATTATCCTCTGACATCACTCACTGAAGGTGATTATCCTCTGACATCACTCACTGAAGGTATTATCCTCTGACATCACTCACTGAAGGTGATTATCCTCTGACATCACTCACTGAAGGTGATTATCCTCTGACATCACTCACTGAAGGGTATTATCCTCTGACATCACTCACTGAAGGGTATTATCCTCTGACATCACTCACTGAAGGGTATTATCCTCTGACATCACTCACTGAAGGTGATTATCCTCTGACATCACTCACTGAAGGTGATTATCCTCTGACATCACTCACTGAAGGTGATTATCCTCTGACATCACTCACTGAAGGTGATTATCCTCTGACATCACTCACTGAAGGTGATTATCCTCTGACATCACTCACTGAAGGTGATTATCCTCTGACATCACTCACTGAAGGTGATTATCCTCTGACATCACTCACTGAAGTGCTTATCCTCTGACATCACTCACTGAAGGGTATTATCCTCTGACATCACTCACTGAAGGGTACTTATCCTCTGACATCACTCACTGAAGGGTATTATCCTCTGACATCACTCACTGAAGGTGATTATCCTCTGACATCACTCACTGAAGGTTATTATCCTCTGACATCACTCACTGAAGGGTATTATCCTCTGACATCACTCACTGAAGGTATTATCCTCTGACATCACTCAATAAGGTGATCTATCCTCTGCCATCACTCACTGAAGGGTATTATCCTCTGACATCACACACTGAAGGTGACTATCCTCTGACATCACTCACTGAATGGCACGATCTTCTGACAGCACTCACTGAAGGGTATTATCCTCTGACATCACTCACATGAAGGGTATTATCCTCTGACATCACTCACTGAAGGGTATTATCCTCTGACATCACTCACTGAAGGTGATTATCCTCTGACATCACTCACTGAAGGTAATTATCCTCTGACATCACTCACTGAAGGGTATTATCCTCTGACATCACTCACTGAAGTGCTTATCCTCTGACATCACTCACTGAAGGTTATTATCCTCTGACATCACTCACTGAAGGTGATTATCCTCTGACATCACTCACTGAAGGTTATTATCCTCTGACATCACTCACTGAAGGGTATTATCCTCTGACATCACTCACTGAAGGGTATTATCCTCTGACATCACTCACTGAAGGTATTATCCTCTGACATCACTCACTGAAGGGTATTATCCTCTGACATCACTCACTGAAGGTGATTATCCTCTGACATCACTCACTGAAGGTTATTATCCTCTGACATCACTCACTGAAGGTGATTATCCTCTGACATCACTCACTGAAGGTGATTATCCTCTGACATCACTCACTGAAGGTGATTATCCTCTGACATCACTCACTGAAGGTGATTATCCTCTGACATCACTCACTGAAGGTGATTATCCTCTGACATCACTCACTGAAGGGTATTATCCTCTGACATCACTCACTGAAGGGTATTATCCTCTGACATCACTCACTGAAGGTATTATCCTCTGACATCACTCACTGAAGGGTATTATCCTCTGACATCACTCACTGAAGGGTATTATCCTCTGACATCACTCACTGAAGTGATTATCCTCTGACATCACTCACTGAAGGTATTATCCTCTGACATCACTCACTGAAGGGATTATCCTCTGACATCACTCACTGAAGGTGATTATCCTCTGACATCACTCACTGAAGGGCATTATCCTCTGACATCACTCACTGAAGGTGATTATCCTCTGACATCACTCACTGAAGGGTATTATCCTCTGACATCACTCACTGAAGGGTATTATCCTCTGACATCACTCACTGAAGGGTATTATCCTCTGACATCACTCACTGAAGGTGATTATCCTCTGACATCACTCACTGAAGGGTATTATCCTCTGACATCACTCACTGAAGGTGATTATCCTCTGACATCACTCACTGAAGGTGATTATCCTCTGACATCACTCACTGAAGGTGATTATCCTCTGACATCACTCACTGAAGGGTATTATCCTCTGACATCACTCACTGAAGGTATTATCCTCTGACATCACTCACTGAAGGTATTATCCTCTGACATCACTCACTGAAGGTATTATCCTCTGACATCACTCACTGAAGGGTATTATCCTCTGACATCACTCACTGAAGGTATTATCCTCTGACATCACTCACTGAAGGTTATTATCCTCTGACATCACTCACTGAAGGTGATTATCCTCTGACATCACTCACTGAAGGTGATTATCCTCTGACATCACTCACTGAAGGTGATTATCCTCTGACATCACTCACTGAAGGTGATTATCCTCTGACATCACTCACTGAAGGTGATTATCCTCTGACATCACTCACTGAAGGTGATTATCCTCTGACATCACTCACTGAAGGTGATTATCCTCTGACATCACTCACTGAAGGTGATTATCCTCTGACATCACTCACTGAAGGTGATTATCCTCTGACATCACTCACTGAAGGTGATTATCCTCTGACATCACTCACTGAACGGTATTATCCTCTGACATCACTCACTGAAGGATACTATCCTCTGACATCACTCACTGAAGGGTATTATCCTCTGACATCACTCACTGAAGGTGATTATCCTCTGACATCACTCACTGAATGTGATTATCCTCTGACATCACTCACTGAAGGTGATTATCCTCTGACATCACTCACTGAAGGTGATTATCCTCTGACATCACTCACTGAAGGTGATTATCCTCTGACATCACTCACTGAAGGTGATTATCCTCTGACATCACTCACTGAAGGTGATTATCCTCTGACATCACTCACTGAAGGTGATTATCCTCTGACATCACTCACTGAAGGGTACTATCCTCTGACATCACTCACTGAAGGATACTATCCTCTGACATCACTCACTGAAGGGTATTATCCTCTGACATCACTCACTGAAGGTGATTATCCTCTGACATCACTCACTGAAGGTGATTATCCTCTGACATCACTCACTGAAGGTGATTATCCTCTGACATCACTCACTGAAGGTGATTATCCTCTGACATCACTCACTGAAGGTGATTATCCTCTGACATCACTCACTGAAGGTGATTATCCTCTGACATCACTCACTGAAGGTGATTATCCTCTGACATCACTCACTGAAGGGCATTATCCTCTGACATCACTCACTGAAGGGTATTATCCTCTGACATCACTCACTGAAGGGTACTATCCTCTGACATCACTCACTGAAGGGTATTATCCTCTGACATCACTCACTGAAGGTGATTATCCTCTGACATCACTCACTGAAGGTGATTATCCTCTGACATCACTCACTGAAGGGTATTATCCTCTGACATCACTCACTGAAGGTGATTATCCTCTGACATCACTCACTGAAGGTGATTATCCTCTGACATCACTCACTGAAGGGTATTATCCTCTGACATCACTCACTGAAGGTGATTATCCTCTGACATCACTCACTGAAGGATATTATCCTCTGACATCACTCACTGAAGGGTATTATCCTCTGACATCACTCACTGAAGGGTATTATCCTCTGACATCACTCACTGAAGGGTATTATCCTCTGACATCACTCACTGAAGGTATTATCCTCTGACATCACTCACTGAAGGTTATTATCCTCTGACATCACTCACTGAAGGTGATTATCCTCTGACATCACTCACTGAAGGTTATTATCCTCTGACATCACTCACTGAAGGGTATTATCCTCTGACATCACTCACTGAAGGTTATTATCCTCTGACATCACTCACTGAAGTGTATTATCCTCTGACATCACTCACTGAAGGTATTATCCTCTGACATCACTCACTGAAGGGTATTATCCTCTGACATCACTCACTGAAGGGTATTATCCTCTGACATCACTCACTGAAGGGTATTATCCTCTGACATCACTCACTGAAGGTGATTATCCTCTGACATCACTCACTGAAGGTGATTATCCTCTGACATCACTCACTGAAGGTGATTATCCTCTGACATCACTCACTGAAGGTGATTATCCTCTGACATCACTCACTGAAGGTGATTATCCTCTGACATCACTCACTGAAGGTGATTATCCTCTGACATCACTCACTGAAGGTGATTATCCTCTGACATCACTCACTGAAGGTGATTATCCTCTGACATCACTCACTGAAGGTGATTATCCTCTGACATCACTCACTGAAGGTATTATCCTCTGACATCACTCACTGAAGGTATTATCCTCTGACATCACTCACTGAAGGGTATTATCCTCTGACATCACTCACTGAAGGTGATTATCCTCTGACATCACTCACTGAAGGTGATTATCCTCTGACATCACTCACTGAAGGTGATTATCCTCTGACATCACTCACTGAAGGTGATTATCCTCTGACATCACTCACTGAAGGTGATTATCCTCTGACATCACTCACTGAAGGTGATTATCCTCTGACATCACTCACTGAAGGTGATTATCCTCTGACATCACTCACTGAAGGGTATTATCCTCTGACATCACTCACTGAAGGGTATTATCCTCTGACATCACTCACTGAAGGTATTATCCTCTGACATCACTCACTGAAGGGTATTATCCTCTGACATCACTCACTGAAGGTGATTATCCTCTGACATCACTCACTGAAGGTGATTATCCTCTGACATCACTCACTGAAGGTGATTATCCTCTGACATCACTCACTGAAGGTGATTATCCTCTGACATCACTCACTGAAGGTGATTATCCTCTGACATCACTCACTGAAGGTGATTATCCTCTGACATCACTCACTGAAGGTGATTATCCTCTGACATCACTCACTGAAGGTATTATCCTCTGACATCACTCACTGAAGGGTATTATCCTCTGACATCACTCACTGAAGGTATTATCCTCTGACATCACTCACTGAAGGGTATTATCCTCTGACATCACTCACTGAAGGTGATTATCCTCTGACATCACTCACTGAAGGTGATTATCCTCTGACATCACTCACTGAAGGTGATTATCCTCTGACATCACTCACTGAAGGTGATTATCCTCTGACATCACTCACTGAAGGTGATTATCCTCTGACATCACTCACTGAAGGGATTATCCTCTGACATCACTCACTGAAGGTGATTATCCTCTGACATCACTCACTGAAGGTGATTATCCTCTGACATCACTCACTGAAGGTATTATCCTCTGACATCACTCACTGAAGTGATTATCCTCTGACATCACTCACTGAAGGTTATTATCCTCTGACATCACTCACTGAAGGTGATTATCCTCTGACATCACTCACTGAAGGTTATTATCCTCTGACATCACTCACTGAAGGTATTATCCTCTGACATCACTCACTGAAGGTGATTATCCTCTGACATCACTCACTGAAGGTGATTATCCTCTGACATCACTCACTGAAGGTGATTATCCTCTGACATCACTCACTGAAGGTGATTATCCTCTGACATCACTCACTGAAGGTGATTATCCTCTGACATCACTCACTGAAGGTGATTATCCTCTGACATCACTCACTGAAGGTGATTATCCTCTGACATCACTCACTGAAGGGTATTATCCTCTGACATCACTCACTGAAGGGTATTATCCTCTGACATCACTCACTGAAGGGTATTATCCTCTGACATCACTCACTGAAGGTATTATCCTCTGACATCACTCACTGAAGGTGATTATCCTCTGACATCACTCACTGAAGGTGATTATCCTCTGACATCACTCACTGAAGGTGATTATCCTCTGACATCACTCACTGAAGGTGATTATCCTCTGACATCACTCACTGAAGGTGATTATCCTCTGACATCACTCACTGAAGGATATTATCCTCTGACATCACTCACTGAAGGTCATTATCCTCTGACATCACTCACTGAAGGGCACTATCCTCTGACATCACTCACTGAAGGGTATTATCCTCTGACATCACTCACTGAAGGGTATTATCCTCTGACATCACTCACTGAAGGTATTATCCTCTGACATCACTCACTGAAGGTTATTATCCTCTGACATCACTCACTGAAGGGTATTATCCTCTGACATCACTCACTGAAGGTTATTACCCACTGACATCACTCACTGAAGTGCTTATCCTCTGACATCACTCACTGAAGGGTATTATCCTCTGACATCACTCACTGAAGGGTATTATCCTCTGACATCACTCACTGAAGGTGATTATCCTCTGACATCACTCACTGAAGGTATTATCCTCTGACATCACTCACTGAAGGGTATTATCCTCTGACATCACTCACTGAAGGGTATTATCCTCTGACATCACTCACTGAAGGGTATTATCCTCTGACATCACTCACTGAAGGGTGATTATCCTCTGACATCACTCACTGAAGGTGATTATCCTCTGACATCACTCACTGAAGGTGATTATCCTCTGACATCACTCACTGAAGGGTATTATCCTCTGACATCACTCACTGAAGGTGATTATCCTCTGACATCACTCACTGAAGGTGATTATCCTCTGACATCACTCACTGAAGGTGATTATCCTCTGACATCACTCACTGAAGGTGATTATCCTCTGACATCACTCACTGAAGGTCATTATCCTCTGACATCACTCACTGAAGGGCACTATCCTCTGACATCACTCACTGAAGGGTATTATCCTCTGACATCACTCACTGAAGGTATTATCCTCTGACATCACTCACTGAAGGGTATTATCCCTCTGACATCACTCACTGAAGGGATTATCCTCTGACATCACTCACTGAAGGTATTATCCTCTGACATCACTCACTGAAGGTGATTATCCTCTGACATCACTCACTGAAGGTTATTATCCTCTGACATCACTCACTGAAGGTCATTATCCTCTGACATCACTCACTGAAGGGTATTATCCTCTGACATCACTCACTGAAGGGTATTATCCTCTGACATCACTCACTGAAGGTATTATCCTCTGACATCACTCACTGAAGGGTATTATCCTCTGACATCACTCACTGAAGGGATTATCCTCTGACATCACTCACTAAAGGGTATTATCCTCTGACATCACTCACTGAAGGGTACTATCCTCTGACATCACTCACTGAAGGGTATTATCCTCTGACATCACTCACTGAAGGTATTATCCTCTGACATCACTCACTGAAGTGTATTATCCTCTGACATCACTCACTGAAGGTATTATCCTCTGACATCACTCACTGAAGGTATTATCCTCTGACATCACTCACTGAAGGTGATTATCCTCTGACATCACTCACTGAAGGTATTATCCTCTGACATCACTCACTGAAGGTATTATCCTCTGACATCACTCACTGAAGGTATTATCCTCTGACATCACTCACTGAAGGTATTATCCTCTGACATCACTCACTGAAGGTATTATCCTCTGACATCACTCACTGAAGGGTACTATCCTCTGACATCACTCACTGAAGGGTATTATCCTCTGACATCACTCACTGAAGGTATTATCCTCTGACATCACTCACTGAAGGGTATTATCCTCTGACATCACTCACTGAAGGTATTATCCTCTGACATCACTCACTGAAGGGTATTATCCTCTGACATCACTCACTGAAGGTATTATCCTCTGACATCACTCACTGAAGGTGATTATCCTCTGACATCACTCACTGAAGGTGATTATCCTCTGACATCACTCACTGAAGGTGATTATCCTCTGACATCACTCACTGAAGGTTATTATCCTCTGACATCACTCACTGAAGGTATTATCCTCTGACATCACTCACTGAAGGGTATTATCCTCTGACATCACTCACTGAAGGGTATTATCCTCTGACATCACTCACTGAAGGTATTATCCTCTGACATCACTCACTGAAGGTGATTATCCTCTGACATCACTCACTGAAGGGTATTATCCTCTGACATCACTCACTGAAGGGTATTATCCTCTGACATCACTCACTGAAGGGTATTATCCTCTGACATCACTCACTGAAGGTTATTATCCTCTGACATCACTCACTGAAGGATATTCCTCTGACATCACTCACTGAAGGGTATTATCCTCTGACATCACTCACTGAAGGTATTACCACTGACATCACTCACTGAAGTGCTTATCCTCTGACATCACTCACTGAAGGGTATTATCCTCTGACATCACTCACTGAAGGGTATTATCCTCTGACATCACTCACTGAAGGGTATTATCCTCTGACATCACTCACTAAAGGATATTACCCTCTGACATCACTCACTGATGTGCTTATCCTCTGACATCACTCACTGAAGGGTATTATCCTCTGACATCACTCACTGAAGGGATTATCCTCTGACATCACTCACTGAAGGTGTTTATCCTCTGACATCACTCACTGAAGGTGATTATCCTCTGACATCACTCACTGAAGGTATTATCCTCTGACATCACTCACTGAAGGTGATTATCCTCTGACATCACTCACTGAAGGGCTTATCCTCTGACATCACTCACTGAAGGGTATTATCTCTGACATCACTCGCTGAAGGGTATTATCCTCTGACATCACTCACAGAAGGGTATTATCCTCTGACATCACTCACTGAAGGGTATTATCCTCTGACATCACTCACTGAAGGTATTATCCTCTGACATCACTCACTGAAGGGTATTATCCTCTGACATCACTCACTGAAGGGTATTATCCTCTGACATCACTCACTGAAGGGTATTATCCTCTGACATCACTCACTGAAGGGTATTATCCTCTGACATCACTCACTGAAGGTATTATCCTCTGACATCACTCACTGAAGGTGATTATCCTCTGACATCACTCACTGAAGGGTATTATCCTCTGACATCACTCACTGAAGGTGATTATCCTCTGACATCACTCACTGAAGGGTATTATCCTCTGACATCACTCACTGAAGGGTATTACCTCTGACATCACTCACTGAAGTGCTTATCCTCTGACATCACTCACTGAAGGGTATTATCCTCTGACATCACTCACTGAAGGGTATTATCCTCTGACATCACTCACTGAAGGGTATTATCCTCTGACATCACTCACTGAACGGTATTATCCTCTGACATCACTCACTGAAGGTATTATCCTCTGACATCACTCACTGAAGGTGATTATCCTCTGACATCACTCACTGAAGGGTATTATCCTCTGACATCACTCACTGAAGGTCATTATCCTCTGACATCACTCACTGAAGGTGATTATCCTCTGACATCACTCACTGAAGGGATTATCCTCTGACATCACTCACTGAAGGGTATTATCCTCTGACATCACTCACTGAAGGTATTATCCTCTGACATCACTCACTGAAGGGTATTATCCTCTGACATCACTCACTGAAGGGTATTATCCTCTGACATCACTCACTGAAGGGTATTATCCTCTGACATCACTCACTGAAGGTTATTATCCTCTGACATCACTCACTGAAGGGTATTACCCTCTGACATCACTCACTGAAGTGCTTATCCTCTGACATCACTCACTGAAGGGTATTATCCTCTGACATCACTCACTGAAGTGATTATCCTCTGACATCACTCACTGAAGGGTATTATCCTCTGACATCACTCACTGAAGGTATTATCCTCTGACATCACTCACTGAAGGGTATTATCCTCTGACATCACTCACTGAAGTGTATTATCCTCTGACATCACTCACTGAAGGGTATTATCCTCTGACATCACTCACTGAAGGGCATTATCCTCTGACATCACTCACTGAAGGGTATTATCCTCTGACATCACTCACTGAAGGTATTATCCTCTGACATCACTCACTGAAGGTTATTATCCTCTGACATCACTCACTGAAGGGCTTATCCTCTGACATCACTCACTGAACGGTATTATCCTCAGACTTCACTCACTGAAGGGTATTATCATCTGACATCACTCACTGAAGGGTACTATCCTCTGACATCACTCACTGAGGGGCACTATCCTCTGACATCACTCACTGAAGGGTACTATCCTCTGACATCACTCACTTAAGGGTATTGTCCTCTGAGATCACTCACAGAAGGGTATTATCCTCTGACATCACTCACTGAATGGTATTATTCTCTGACATCACGCACTGAAGGTTATTACACACTGACATCAATCACTGAAAGTGCTTGTCCTCTGATATCACTCACTGAAGGGTATTATTCTCTGACATCACTCACTGAAGGGTATTATCCTCTGACATCACTCACTGAAGGATATTACCCTCTGACATCACTCACAGAAGGGTATTATCCTCTGACATCACTCACTGAAGGTTATTATCCTCTGACCTCACTCACTGAAGTGTATTATCCTTGACCTCACTCACTAAAGGATATTACCCTCTGACATCACTCACAGAAGGGTATTATCCTCTGACATCACTCACTAAAGGGTATTACCCTCTGACATCACTCACTGAAGTGCTTATCCTCTGACATCACTCACTGAAGGGTATTATCCTCTGACATCACTCACTGAAGGGTATTATCCTCTGACATCACTCACTGAAGGGTATTATCCTCTGACATCACTCACTGAAGGTGATTATCCTCTGACATCACTCACTGAAGGTAATTATCCTCTGACATCACTCACTGAAGTGTATTATCCTCTGACATCACTCACTGAAGGGCCTATCCTCTGACATCACTCACTGAAGGTATTATCCTCTGACATCACTCACTGAAGGGTATTATCCTCTGACATCACTCACTGAAGGGTATTATCCTCTGACATCACTCACTGAGGTGCATTATCCTCTGACATCACTCACTGAAGGGTATTATCCTCTGACATCACTCACTGAAGGGTATTATCCTCTGAGATCACTCACTGAAGGTATTATCCTCTGACATCACTCACTGAATGGTATTATCCTCTGACATCACTCACTGAATGGTATTATTCTCTGACATCACGCACTGAAGGTTATTACACTCTGACATCACTCACTGAAAGTGCTTGTCCTCTGACATCACTCACTGAAGGGTATTATCCTCTGACATCACTCACTGAAGGGTATTATCCTCTGACATCACTCACTGAAGGATATTACCCTCTGACATCACTCACAGAAGGGTATTATCCTCTGACATCACTCACTGAAGGTTATTATCCTCTGACCTCACTCACTGAAGTGTATTATCCTTGACCTCACTCACTAAAGGATATTACCCTCTGACATCACTCACTGAAGGGTATTATCCTCTGACATCACTCACTAAAGGGTATTACCCTCTGACATGACTCACTGAAGTGCTTATCCTCTGACATCACTCACTGAAGGGTATTACCCTCTGACATCACTCACAGAAGGGTATTATCCTCTGACATCACTCATTGAAGGGTATTATCCTCTAACATCACTCACTGAAGTGTATTATCCTCTGACATCACTCACTGAAGAGTACTTTCCGCTGACATCACTCACTGAAGGTGATTATCCTCTGACATCACTCACTGAAGGGCACTATCATCTGACATCACTCACTGAAGGGTACTATCCTCTGACATCACTCACTGAAGGATATTTTCCTCTGACATCACTCACTGAAGGGCACTATCATCTGACATCACTCATCGAAGGGTATTATCCTCTGACATCACTCACTGAAGGTGATTATCCTCTGACATCACTCAGTGAAGGTGATTATCCTCTGACATCACTCACTGAAGGTGATTATCCTCTGACATCACTCACTGAAGGTGATTATCCTCTGACATCACTCACTGAAGGTGATTATCCTCTGACATCACTCACTGAAGGGCACTATCATCTGACATCACTCACTGAAGGGTACTATCCTCTGACATCACTCACTGAGGGGCACTATCCTCTGACATCACTCACTGAAGGGTACTAACCTCTGACATCACTCACTGAAGGTGATTATCCTCTGACATCACTCACTGAAGGTGATTATCCTCTGACATCACTCACTGAAGGTTATTATCCTCTGACATCACTCACTGAAGGGTATTATCCTCTGACATCACTCACTGAAGGTGATTATCCTCTGACATCACTCACTGAAGGTGATTATCCTCTGACATCACTCACTGAAGGTGATTATCCTCTGACATCACTCACTGAAGGTGATTATCCTCTGACATCACTCACTGAAGGGTATTATCCTCTGACATCACTCACTGAAGGGTATTATCCTCTGACATCACTCACTGAAGGGTATTATCCTCTGACATCACTCACTGAAGGTATTATCCTCTGACATCACTCACTGAAGGGTATTATCCTCTGACATCACTCACTGAAGGGTATTATCCTCTGACATCACTCACTGAAGGGTATTATCCTCTGACATCACTCACTGAAGGGTATTATCCTCTGACATCACTCACTGAAGGTATTATCCTCTGACATCACTCACTGAAGGTGATTATCCTCTGACATCACTCACTGAAGGGTATTATCCTCTGACATCACTCACTGAAGGTATTATCCTCTGACATCACTCACTGAAGGGTATTATCCTCTGACATCACTCACTGAAGGTGATTATCCTCTGACATCACTCACTGAAGGTGATTATCCTCTGACATCACTCACTGAAGGGTATTATCCTCTGACATCACTCACTGAAGGTATTATCCTCTGACATCACTCACTGAAGGGTATTATCCTCTGACATCACTCACTGAAGGGTATTATCCTCTGACATCACTCACTGAAGGGTATTATCCTCTGACATCACTCACTGAAGGGTATTATCCTCTGACATCACTCACTGAAGGGTATTATCCTCTGACATCACTCACTGAAGGTATTATCCTCTGACATCACTCACTGAAGGGTATTATCCTCTGACATCACTCACTGAAGGTATTATCCTCTGACATCACTCACTGAAGGTATTATCCTCTGACATCACTCACTGAAGTGATTATCCTCTGACATCACTCACTGAAGGGTATTATCCTCTGACATCACTCACTGAAGGTATTATCCTCTGACATCACTCACTGAAGGTATTATCCTCTGACATCACTCACTGAAGGGTATTATCCTCTGACATCACTCACTGAAGGTATTATCCTCTGACATCACTCACTGAAGTGTATTATCCTCTGACATCACTCACTGAAGGGTATTATCCTCTGACATCACTCACTGAAGGGTATTATCCTCTGACATCACTCACTGAAGGGTATTATCCTCTGACATCACTCACTGAAGTGCTTATCCTCTGACATCACTCACTGAAGGGTATTATCCTCTGACATCACTCACTGAAGGGTATTATCCTCTGACATCACTCACTGAAGGTATTATCCTCTGACATCACTCACTGAAGTGTATTATCCTCTGACATCACTCACTGAAGGTATTATCCTCTGACATCACTCACTGAAGGTGATTATCCTCTGACATCACTCACTGAAGGGCACTATCCTCTGACATCACTCACTGAAGGGTACTATCCTCTGACATCACTCACTGAAGGTATTATCCTCTGACATCACTCACTGAAGGGCACTATCCTCTGACATCACTCACTGAAGGGTATTATCCTCTGACATCACTCACTGAAGGTGATTATCCTCTGACATCACTCACTGAAGGTGATTATCCTCTGACATCACTCACTGAAGGTGATTATCCTCTGACATCACTCACTGAAGGTGATTATCCTCTGACATCACTCAATGAAGGGTATTATCCTCTGACATCACTCACTGAAGGTGATTATCCTCTGACATCACTCACTGAAGGTGATTATCCTCTGACATCACTCACTGAAGGTGATTATCCTCTGACATCACTCACTGAAGGGCACTATCATCTGACATCACTCACTGAAGGGTACTATCCTCTGACATCACTCACTGAGGGGCACTATCCTCTGACATCACTCACTGAAGGGTACTAACCTCTGACATCACTCACTTAAGGGTATTGTCCTCTGAGATCACTCACTGAAGGGCAATATCCTCTGACATCACTCACTGAAGGGTATTATCCTCTGACATCACTCACTGAAGGGTATTATCCTCTGACATCACTCACTGAAGGTTATTATCCTCTGACATCACTCACTGAACGTGATTATCCTCTGACATCACTCACTGAAGGGTATTACCCTCTGACATCACTCACTGAAGTGATTATCCTCTGACATCACTCACTGAAGGTATTACCCTCTGACATCACTCACAGAAGGGTATTATCCTCTGACATCACTCACTGAAGGGTATTATCCTCTGACATCACTCACTGAAGTGTATTATCCTCTGACATCACTCACTGAAAGGTATTATCCTCTGACATCACTCACTGAAGGGTATTATCCTCTGACATCACTCACTGAAGGGTATTATCCTCTGACATCACTCACTGAAGGGTATTATCCTCTGACATCACTCACTGAAGGGTATTATCCTCTGACATCACTCACTGAAGTGCTTATCCTCTGACATCACTCACTGAAGGGTATTATCCTCTGACATCACTCACTGAAGGGTATTATCCTCTGACATCACTCACTGAAGGGTATTATCCTCTGACATCACTCACTGAAGGTGATTATCCTCTGACATCACTCACTGAAGGGTATTATCCTCTGACATCACTCACTGAAGGTTATTATCCTCTGACATCACTCACTGAAGGGTATTATCCTCTGACATCACTCACTGAAGTGTATTATCCTCTGACATCACTCACTGAAGGGTATTATCCTCTGACATCACTCACTGAAGGGTATTATCCTCTGACATCACTCACTGAAGGTGATTATCCTCTGACATCACTCACTGAAGGGTATTATCCTCTGACATCACTCACTGAAGGGTATTATCCTCTGACATCACTCACTGAAGGGTATTATCCTCTGACATCACTCACTGAAGGGTATTATCCTCTGACATCACTCACTGAAGGTTATTATCCTCTGACATCACTCACTGAAGGTGATTATCCTCTGACATCACTCACTGAAGGGTATTATCTCTGACATCACTCACTGAAGGGTATTATCCTCTGACATCACTCACTGAAGGGTATTATCCTCTGACATCACTCACTGAAGGGTATTATCCTCTGACATCACTCACTGAAGGTATTATCCTCTGACATCACTCACTGAAGTGTATTATCCTCTGACATCACTCACTGAAGGTTATTATCCTCTGACATCACTCACTGAAGGGTATTATCCTCTGACATCACTCACTGAAGGTATTATCCTCTGACATCACTCACTGAAGGTGATTATCCTCTGACATCACTCACTGAAGGGTATTATCCTCTGACATCACTCACTGAAGGTATTATCCTCTGACATCACTCACTGAAGGGTATTATCCTCTGACATCACTCACTGAAGGGTATTATCCTCTGACATCACTCACTGAAGGGTATTATCCTCTGACATCACTCACTGAAGGTGATTATCCTCTGACATCACTCACTGAAGGGCATTATCCTCTGACATCACTCACTGAAGGGTATTATCCTCTGACATCACTCACTGAAGGTGATTATCCTCTGACTTCACTCACTGAAGGGCTACTATCCTCTGACATCACTCACTGAAGGGTATTATCCTCTGACATCACTCACTGAAGGTGATTATCCTCTGACATCACTCACTGAAGGTGATTATCCTCTGACATCACTCACTGAAGGTGATTATCCTCTGACATCACTCACTGAAGGTGATTATCCTCTGACATCACTCACTGAAGGGTATTATCCTCTGACATCACTCACTGAAGGTGATTATCCTCTGACATCACTCACTGAAGGTGATTATCCTCTGACATCACTCACTGAAGGTGATTATCCTCTGACATCACTCACTGAAGGGTATTATCCTCTGACATCACTCACTGAAGGGTATTATCCTCTGACATCACTCACTGAAGGGTATTATCCTCTGACATCACTCACTGAAGGGTATTATCCTCTGACATCACTCACTGAAGGTATTATCCTCTGACATCACTCACTGAAGGTGATTATCCTCTGACATCACTCACTGAAGGTATTATCCTCTGACATCACTCACTGAAGGGTATTATCCTCTGACATCACTCACTGAAGGTATTATCCTCTGACATCACTCACTGAAGGTATTATCCTCTGACATCACTCACTGAAGGTATTATCCTCTGACATCACTCACTGAAGGGTATTATCCTCTGACATCACTCACTGAAGGTGATTATCCTCTGACATCACTCACTGAAGGTATTATCCTCTGACATCACTCACTGAAGGGTATTATCCTCTGACATCACTCACTGAAGGTATTATCCTCTGACATCACTCACTGAAGGTGATTATCCTCTGACATCACTCACTGAAGGGTATTATCCTCTGACATCACTCACTGAAGGGTATTATCCTCTGACATCACTCACTGAAGGTGATTATCCTCTGACATCACTCACTGAAGGGTATTATCCTCTGACATCACTCACTGAAGGTGATTATCCTCTGACATCACTCACTGAAGGGTATTATCCTCTGACATCACTCACTGAAGGGTATTATCCTCTGACATCACTCACTGAAGGTTATTATCCTCTGACATCACTCACTGAAGGGATTATCCTCTGACATCACTCACTGAAGGTATTATCCTCTGACATCACTCACTGAAGGGTATTATCCTCTGACATCACTCACTGAAGGGTATTATCCTCTGACATCACTCACTGAAGGGTATTATCCTCTGACATCACTCACTGAAGGTGATTATCCTCTGACATCACTCACTGAAGGTATTATCCTCTGACATCACTCACTGAAGGGTATTATCCTCTGACATCACTCACTGAAGTGTATTATCCTCTGACATCACTCACTGAAGGGTATTATCCTCTGACATCACTCACTGAAGTGCTTATCCTCTGACATCACTCACTGAAGGGTATTATCCTCTGACATCACTCACTGAAGGGTATTATCCTCTGACATCACTCACTGAAGGGTATTATCCTCTGACATCACTCACTGAAGGTGATTATCCTCTGACATCACTCACTGAAGGTGATTATCCTCTGACATCACTCACTGAAGGTGATTATCCTCTGACATCACTCACTGAAGGGTATTATCCTCTGACATCACTCACTGAAGGGTATTATCCTCTGACATCACTCACTGAAGGGTATTATCCTCTGACATCACTCACTGAAGGGTATTATCCTCTGACATCACTCACTGAAGGGTATTATCCTCTGACATCACTCACTGAAGGTACTATCCTCTGACATCACTCACTGAAGGGTATTATCCTCTGACATCACTCACTGAAGGGTATTATCCTCTGACATCACTCACTGAAGGGTATTATCCTCTGACATCACTCACTGAAGGGTATTATCCTCTGACATCACTCACTGAAGGGCAATATCCTCTGACATCACTCACTGAAGGGTATTATCCTCTGACTTCACTCACTGAAGGGTATTATCCTCTGACTTCACTCACTGAAGGTTATTATCCTCTGAGGTCACTCACTGAACTTGATTATCCTCTGACATCACTCACTAAATGGTATTACCCTCCGACATCACTCACTGAAGTGCTTATCCTCTGACATCACTCACTGAAGGGTATTACCCTCTGACATCACTCACAGAAGGGTATTATCCTCTGACATCACTCACTGAAGGGTATTATCCTCTGACATCACTCACTGAAGTGTATTATCATCTGACATCACTCACTAAATGATATTACCCTCTGGCATCACTCACAGAAGGGTATTATCCTCTGACATCACTCACAGAAGGGTATTATCCTCTGACATCACTCACCGAAGGGTATTATCCTCTGACATCACTCACTAAAGTGTATTACCCTCTGACATCACTCACTGAAATGCTTATCATCTGACATCACTCACTGAAGGGTATTACCCACTGACATCACTCACAGAAGGGTAATATCCTCTGACATCACTCACTGAAGGGTTTTATCCTCTGACATCACTCACTGAAGGTGATTATCCTCTGACTTCACTCACTGAATGTAATTATCCTCTGACATCAGTCACTGAAGTTTATTAACCTCTGACAGCACGCACTTAAGGGCCCTAACCTCTGACATCTCTCACTGAACTGTATTATCCTCAGACTTCACTCACTGAAGGGTATTATCATCTGACATCACTCACTGAAGGGTACTATCCTCTGACATCACTCACTGAGGGGCACTATCCTCTGACATCACTCACTGAAGGGTACTATCCTCTGACATCACTCACTTAAGGGTATTGTCCTCTGAGATCACTCACAGAAGGGTATTATCCTCTGACATCACTCACTGAATGGTATTATCTCTGACATCACGCACTGAAGGTTATTACCTCTGACATCAATCACTGAAGTGCTTGTCCTCTGATATCACTCACTGAAGGGTATTATCCTCTGACATCACTCACTGAAGGGTATTATCCTCTGACATCACTCACTGAAGGATATTACCCTCTGACATCACTCACAGAAGGGTATTATCCTCTGACATCACTCACTGAAGGTTATTATCCTCTGACCTCACTCACTGAAGTGTATTATCCTCTGACCTCACTCACTAAAGGATATTACCCTCTGACATCACTCACAGAAGGGTATTATCCTCTGACATCACTCACTAAAGGGTATTACCCTCTGACATCACTCACTGAAGTGCTTATCCTCTGACATCACTCACTGAAGGGTATTACCCTCTGACATCACTCACAGAAGGGTATTATCCTCTGACATCACTCACTGAAGGGTATTATCCTCTGACATCACTCACTGAAGTGTATTATCCTCTGACATCACTCACTGAAGGGTACTTTCCTCTGACATCACTCACTGAAGGTGATTATCCTCTGACATCACTCACTGAAGGGCACTATCCTCTGACATCACTCACTGAAGGGTACTATCCTCTGACATCACTCACTGAAGGTATTATCCTCTGACATCACTCACTGAAGGGTATTATCCTCTGACATCACTCACTGAAGGGTATTATCCTCTGACATCACTCACTGAAGGTGATTATCCTCTGACATCACTCACTGAAGGTGATTATCCTCTGACATCACTCACTGAAGGTGATTATCCTCTGACATCACTCACTGAAGGTGATTATCCTCTGACATCACTCACTGAAGGGTATTATCCTCTGACATCACTCACTGAAGGTATTATCCTCTGACATCACTCACTGAAGGTGATTATCCTCTGACATCACTCACTGAAGGTGATTATCCTCTGACATCACTCACTGAAGGGTATTATCCTCTGACATCACTCACTGAAGGGTACTATCCTCTGACATCACTCACTGAAGGGTATTATCCTCTGACATCACTCACTGAAGGGTATTATCCTCTGACATCACTCACTGAAGTGTATTATCCTCTGACATCACTCACTGAAGGGATTATCCTCTGACATCACTCACTGAAGGGTATTATCCTCTGACATCACTCACTGAAGGGTATTATCCTCTGACATCACTCACTGAAGGTGATTATCCTCTGACATCACTCACTGAAGGTGATTATCCTCTGACATCACTCACTGAAGGTGATTATCCTCTGACATCACTCACTGAAGGGTATTATCCTCTGACATCACTCACTGAAGGTGATTATCCTCTGACATCACTCACTGAAGGTATTATCCTCTGACATCACTCACTGAAGGGTATTATCCTCTGACATCACTCAATGAAGGGTATTATCCTCTGACATCACTCACTGAATGGTATTATCCTCTGACATCACTCACTGAAGGGTATTATCCTCTGACATCACTCACTGAAGGGTATTATCCTCTGACATCACTCACTGAAGGGTATTATCCTCTGACATCACTCACTGAAGTGTATTATCCTCTGACATCACTCACTGAAGGTGATTATCCTCTGACATCACTCACTGAAGGGTATTATCCTCTGACATCACTCACTGAAGGGTATTATCCTCTGACATCACTCACAGAAGGGTATTATCCTCTGACATCACTCACTGAAGGGTATTACCCTCTGACATCACTCACTGAATGCTTATCCTCTGACATCACTCACTGAAGGGTATTATCCTCTGACATCACTCACTGAAGGGCATTATCCTCTGACATCACTCACTGAAGGGTTTTATCCTCTGACATCACTCACTGAAGGTGATTATCCTCTGACTTCACTCACTGAATGTAATTATCCTCTGACATCAGTCACTGAAGTTTATTAACCTCTGACAGCACGCACTTAAGGGCCCTAACCTCTGACATCACTCACTGAACTGTATTATCCTCAGACTTCACTCACTGAAGGGCACTATCATCTGACATCACTCACTGAAGGGTACTATCCTCTGACATCACTCACTGAGGGTACTATCCTCTGACCTCACTCACTGAAGTGTATTATCCTTGACATCACTCACTAAAGGATATTACCCTCTGACATCACTCACTGAAGGGTATTATCCTCTGACATCACTCACTGAAGGTTATTATCCTCTGACATCACTCACTGAAGTGTATTATCCTCTGACATCACTCACTAAAGGTATTATCCTCTGACATCACTCACAGAAGGGTATTATCCTCTGACATCACTCACTGAAGGTTATTATCCTCTGACATCACTCACTGAAGTGTATTATCCTCTGACATCACTCACTGAAGGTATTATCCTCTGACATCACTCACAGAAGGGTATTATCCTCTGACATCACTCACTAAAGGGTATTACCCTCTGACATCACTCACTGAAGTGCTTATCCTCTGACATCACTCACTGAAGGGTATTACCCTCTGACATCACTCACTGAAGGGTATTATCCTCTGACATCACTCACTGAAGGGTATTATCCTCTGACATCACTCACTGAAGTGTATTATCCTCTGACATCACTCACTGAAGGGTATTATCCTCTGACATCACTCACTGAAGGTGATTATCCTCTGACATCACTCACTGAAGGGTATTATCCTCTGACATCACTCACTGAAGGGTATTATCCTCTGACATCACTCACTGAAGGTATTATCCTCTGACATCACTCACTGAAGGTATTATCCTCTGACATCACTCACTGAAGGGACTATCCTCTGACATCACTCACTGAAGGTATTATCCTCTGACATCACTCACTGAAGGGCTATATCCTCTGACATCACTCACTGAAGGTATTATCCTCTGACATCACTCACTGAAGGTATTATCCTCTGACATCACTCACTGAAGGTGATTATCCTCTGACATCACTCACTGAAGGTGATTATCCTCTGACATCACTCACTGAAGGTGATTATCCTCTGACATCACTCACTGAAGGTGATTATCCTCTGACATCACTCACTGAAGGTGATTATCCTCTGACATCACTCACTGAAGGTGATTATCCTCTGACATCACTCACTGAAGGGCATTATCCTCTGACATCACTCACTGAAGGGTATTATCCTCTGACATCACTCACTGACATGTATTATCCTCTGACATCACTCACTAAAGGATATTACCCTCTGACATCACTCACAGAAGGGTATTATCCTCTGACATCACTCACTGAAGGTTATTATCCTCTGACATCACTCACTAAAGGGTATTACCCTCTGACATCACTCACTGAAGTGCTTATCCTCTGACATCACTCACTGAAGGGTATTACCCTCTGACATCACTCACTGAAGTGCTTATCCTCTTACATCACTCACTGAAGGGTATTACCCTCTGACATCACTCACAGAATGGTATTATCCTCTGACATCACTCGTTCAAGGGTATTATCCTCTAACATCACTCACTGAAGTGTATTATCCTCTGACATCACTCACTGAAGGGTACTATCCTCTGACATCACTCACTGAAGGGCATTATCCTCTGACATCACTCACTGAAGGGTTTTATCCTCTGACATCACTCACTGAAGGGTATTATCCTCTGACATCACTCACTGAAGGTATTATCCTCTGACATCACTCACTGAAGGGATTATCCTCTGACATCACTCACTGAAGGGTATTATCCTCTGACATCACTCACTGAAGGGTATTATCCTCTGACATCACTCACTGAAGGGTATTATCCTCTGACATCACTCACTGAAGGGTATTATCCTCTGACATCACTCACTGAAGGGTATTATCCTCTGACATCACTCACTGAAGGGTATTATCCTCTGACATCACTCACTGAAGGTATTATCCTCTGACATCACTCACTGAAGGGATTATCCTCTGACATCACTCACTGAAGGGTATTACCCTCTGACATCACTCACTGAAGTGCTTATCCTCTGACATCACTCACTGAAGGTGATTATCCTCTGACATCACTCACTGAAGGGTATTATCCTCTGACATCACTCACTGAAGGGTATTATCCTCTGACATCACTCACAGAAGGGTATTATCCTCTGACATCACTCACTGAAGGGTACTTTCCTCTGACATCACTCACTGAAGGTGATTATCCTCTGACATCACTCACTGAAGGGTTTTATCCTCTGACATCACTAACTGAAGTGCATTATCCTCTGACATCACTCACTGAAGGGTATTATCCTCTGACATCACTCACTGAAGGTGATTATCCTCTGACATCACTCACTGAAGGGTATTATCCTCTGACATCACTCACTGAAGTGCATTATCCTCTGACATCACTCACTGAAGGTAATTATCCTCTGACATCACTCACTGAAGGGTATTATCCTCTGACATCACTCACTGAAGGGTACTATCCTCTGACATCACTCACTGAAGGGTATTATCCTCTGACATCACTCACTGAAGGGCATTATCCTCTGACATCACTCACTGAAGGGTACTATCCTCTGACATCACTCACTGAAGGTATTATCCTCTGACATCACTCACTGAAGGGCACTATCCTCTGACATCACTCACTGAAGGGTATTATCCTCTGACATCACTCACTGAAGGTGATTATCCTCTGACATCACTCACTGAAGGTGATTATCCTCTGACATCACTCACTGAAGGTGATTATCCTCTGACATCACTCACTGAAGGTGATTATCCTCTGACATCACTCACTGAAGGGTATTATCCTCTGACATCACTCACTGAAGGTGATTATCCTCTGACATCACTCACTGAAGGTGATTATCCTCTGACAACACTCACTGCAGGGCACTATCCTCTGACATCACTCACTGAAGGGTATTATCCTCTGACATCACTCACTGAAGGTTATTATCCTCTGACATCACTCACTGACGTGTATTATCCTCTGACATCACTCACTAAAGGATATTACCCTCTGACATCACTCACAGAAGGGTATTATCCTCTGACATCACTCACTGAAGGTTATTATCCTCTGACATCACTCACTAAAGGGTATTACCCTCTGACATCACTCACTGAAGTGCTTATCCTCTGACATCACTCACTGAAGGGTATTACCCTCTGACATCACTCACTGAAGTGCTTATCCTCTGACATCACTCACTGAAGGGTATTATCCTCTGACATCACTCACTGAAGGGTATTATCCTCTGACATCACTCACTGAAGGGTATTATCCTCTGACATCACTCACTGAAGGGTATTATCCTCTGACATCACTCACTGAAGGGTACTATCCTCTGACATCACTCACTGAAGGGCATTATCCTCTGACATCACTCACTGAAGGGTATTATCATCTGACATCACTCACTGAATGTAATTATCCTCTGACATCAGTCACTGAAGTTTATTAACCTCTGACAGCACGCACTTAAGGGCCTAACCTCTGACATCACTCACTGAACGGTATTATCCTCAGACATCACTCACTGAAGGGTATTATCATCTGACATCACTCACTGAAGGGTACTATCCTCTGACATCACTCACTGAGGGGCACTATCCTCTGACATCACTCACTGAAGGGTACTATCCTCTGACATCACTCACTTAAGGGTATTATCCTCTGACATCACTCACTGAAGGGTATTATCCTCTGACATCACTCACTGAATGGTATTAATCTCTGACATCACTCACTGAAGGTATTACCCTCTGACATCACTCACTGAAGTGCTTATCCTCTGACATCACTCACTGAAGGGTATTATCCTCTGACATCACTCACTGAAGGGTATTATCCTCTGACATCACTCACTGAAGGGTATTATCCTCTGACATCACTCACTGAAGGGTATTATCCTCTGACATCACTCACTGAAGGTGATTATCCTCTGACATCACTCACTGAAGGGTATTATCCTCTGACATCACTCACTGAAGGGTATTATCCTCTGACATCACTCACTGAAGGGTATTATCCTCTGACATCACTCACTGAAGGTTATTATCCTCTGACATCACTCACTGAAAGTGCTTAACCTCTGACATCACTCACTGAAGGTAATTATATTCTGACATCACTCACTGAGGGGCACTATCCTCTGACATCACTCACTGAAGGGTACTATCCTCTGACATCACTCACTGAAGGGTATTATCCTCTGACATCACTCACTGAGGGGCACTATCCTCTGACATCACTCACTGAAGGGCACTATCCTCTGACATCACTCACTGAAGGGTACTATCCTCTGACATCACTCACTTAAGGTTATTGTCCTCTGAGATCACTCACTGAAGGGCAATATCCTCTGACATCACTCACTGAAGGGTATTATCCTCTGACATCACTCACTGAAGGGTATTATCCTCTGACATCACTCACTGAAGGTATTATCCTCTGACATCACTCACTGAAGGGTATTATCCTCTGACATCACTCACTGAAGGGTATTATCCTCTGACATCACTCACTGAAGGGTATTATCCTCTGACATCACGCACTGAAGGGTATTATCCACTGACATCAATCACTGAAAGTGCTTGTCCTCTGATATCACTCACTGAAGGGTATTATCCTCTGGCATCACTCACTGAAGGGTATTATCCTCTGACATCACTCACTGAAGGGTATTATCCTCTGACATCACTCACTGAAGGTGATTATCCTCTGACATCACTCACTGAAGGGCACTATACTCTGACATCACTCACTGAAGGTTAGTATTCTCTGCCATCACTCACTGAAGGGTATTATCCTCTGACATCACTCACTGAAGTGTATTATCCTCTGACATCACTCACTGAAGGTGATTATCCTCTGACATCACTCACTGAAGGTTATTATCCTCTGACATCACTCACTGAATGTGATTATCCTCTGACATCACTCACTGAAGGTTATTATTCTCTGACATCACTCACTGAAGGGTATTATCCTCTGAAATAACTCACTGAAGGGTATTATCCTCTGACATCACTCACTGAAGGTTATTATTCTCTGACATCACTCACTGAAGGGTATTATCCTCTGACATCACTCACTGAAGGTTATTATCCTCTGACATCACTCACTTAAGGTTATTGTCCTCTGAGATCACTCACTGAAGGGCAATATTCTCTGACATCACTCACTGAGGGGCACTATCCTCTGACATCAGTCACTGAAGGGTACTATCCTCTGACATCACTCATTTAAGGGTATTGTCCTCTGAGATCACTCACTGAAGGGCAATATCCTCTGACATCACTCTCTGAAGGGTATTATCCACTGACATCACTCAGTGAAGGTGATTATCCTCTTACATCACTCAATGAATGGTATTATCCTCTGACATCAATCACTGAAGGTGCTTATCCTCTGACATCACTCACTGAAGGGCACTTTCCTCTGACATCACTCACTGAAGGTGATTATCCTCTGACATCACTCACTGAAGGTGATTATCCTCTGACATCACTCACTGACAGTGCTTATCCTCTGACATCATTCACTGAAGGGTATTATCCTCTGACATCACTCACTGAAGAAAATTATCCACTGACATCAATCACTGAAGGGTATTATACTCTGACATCACTCACTGAAAGTGCTTATCCTCTGATATCACTCACTGAAGGGTACTATCCTCTGACATCATAAACTCAAGGGCACTATACTCTGACTTCACTCACTGAAGGGTATTATCTTCTGACATCACTCACTGAAAGTGCTTATCCTCTGACATCACTCACTGAAGGGTACTTTCCTCTGACATCACTCACTGAAGGGTATTATCCTCTGACATCACTCACTGAAGGTGATTATGCTCTGACATCACTCACTGAAGGGCACTATACTCTGACATCACTCACTGAAGGTTAGTATTCTCTGCCATCACTCACTGAAGGGTATTGTCCTCTGACATCACTCACTGAAGTGTATTATCCTCTGACGTCACTCACTGAAGGTGATTATCCTCTGACATCACTCACTGAAGGTTATTATCCTCTGACATCACTCACTGAATGTGATTATCCTCTGACATCACTCACTGAAGGTTATTATTCTCTGACATCACTCACTGAAGGGTATTATCCTCTGAAATCACTCACTGAAGGGTATTATCCTCTGACATCACTCACTGAAGGTTATTATTCTCTGACATCACTCACTGAAGGGTATTATCCTCTGACATCACTCACTGAAGGTTATTATCCTCTGACATCACTCACTTAAGGTTATTGTCCTCTGAGATCACTCACTGAAGGGCAATATTCTCTGACATCACTCACTGAGGGGCACTATCCTCTGACATCAGTCACTGAAGGGTACTATCCTCTGACATCACTCATTTAAGGGTATTGTCCTCTGAGATCACTCACTGAAGGGAAATATCCTCTGACATCACTCTCTGAAGGGTATTATCCTCTGACATCACTCACTGAATGTGATTATCCTCTGACATCACTCACTGAAGGTTATTATTCTCTGACATCACTCACTGAAGGGTATTATCCTCTGAAATCACTCACTGAAGGGTATTATCCTCTGACATCACTCACTGAAGGTTATTATTCTCTGACATCACTCACTGAAGGGTATTATCCTCTGACATCACTCACTGAAGGTTATTATCCTCTGACATCACTCACTTAAGGTTATTGTCCTCTGATATCACTCACTGAAGGGCAATATTCTCTGACATCACTCACTGAGGGGCACTATCCTCTGACATCAGTCACTGAAGGGTACTATCCTCTGACATCACTCATTTAAGGGTATTGTCCTCTGAGATCACTCACTGAAGGGAAATATCCTCTGACATCACTCTCTGAAGGGTATTATCCACTGACATCACTCAGTGAAGGTGATTATCCTCTTACATCACTCAATGAATGGTATTATCCTCTGACATCACTCACTGAAGGTGCTTATCCTCTGACATCACTCACTGAAGGGCACTTTCCTCTGACATCACTCACTGAAGGTGATTATCCTCTGACATCACTCACTGAAGGTGATTATCCTCTGACATCACTCACTGACAGTGCTTATCCTCTGACATCATTCACTGAAGGGTATTATCCTCTGACATCACTCACTGAAGAAAATTATCCACTGACATCAATCACTGAAGGGTATTATACTCTGACATCACTCACTGAAAGTGCTTATCCTCTGATATCACTCACTGAAGGGTACTATCCTCTGACATCATAAACTCAAGGGCACTATACTCTGACTTCACTCACTGAAGGGTATTATCTTCTGACATCACTCACTGAAAGTGCTTATCCTCTGACATCACTAACTGAACGGTATTATCCTCTGACATCACTCACTGAACGGTATTATCCTCTGACATCACTCACTGAACGGTATTATCCTCTGACATCACTCACTGAAGGATACTATCCTCTGACATCACTCACTGAAGGGTATTATCCTCTGACATCACTCACTGAATGTGATTATCCTCTGACATCACTCACTGAAGGTTATTATTCCCTGACATCACTCACTGAAGGTTATTATCCTCTGACATCACGCACTGAATGTGATTATACTCTGACGTCACTCACTGAGTGTTATTATCCTCTGACATCACTCACTGAAAGTGCTTATCCTCTGACATCACTCAATGAAGGTGATTTTCCTCTGACATCACTCACTGAAGGGTATTATCCTCTGACATCACTCACAGAAGGGTATTATCCTCTGACATCACTCATCGAAGGGTATTTTCCTCTGACATCACTCACTGAAGGGTATTATCCTCTGACATCACTCATTGAAGGGTATTATCCTCTGACATCACTCACAGAAAGGTATTATCCTCTGACATCACTCACTGCCGGGTATTATCCTCTGACATCACTCACTGAAGATTATTATCCTCTGACATCACTCACTGAAGGGCACTATACTCTGACATCACTCACTGCCGGGTATTATCCGCTGACATCACTCACTGAATGTGATTATCCTCTGACATCACTCACAGAAGGGCACTATCCTTTGACATCACTCACTGAAGGCTATTATCCTCTGACATCACTCACTGAAGGGCACTATCCTCTGACATCACTCACTGAAGGATATTATCCTCTGACATCACTCACTGCACGGTATTATCCTCTGACATCACTCACTGAAGGTGCTTATCGTCTGACATCACTCACTGAAGGGTATTATCCTCTGACATCACTCACTGCACGGTATTATCCTCTGACATCACTCACTGAAAGTGCTTATCCTCTGATATCACTCACTGAAGGGTATTATCCTCTGACATCATACACTCAAGGGCACTATACTCTGACATCACTCACTGAAGGTGAGTGATGTCAGAGGATAATCACCTTCAGTGAGTGATGTCAGAGGATAGTGCCCTTCAGTGAGTGATGTCAGAGGATAGTGCCCTTCAGTGAGTGATTTCAGAGGCTAATACCCTTCAGTGAGTGATGTCAGAGGATAATACCCTTCAGTGAGTGATGTGAGAGGATAACACCCTTCATTGAGTGATGTCAGAGGATAATACCCTTCAGTGAGTGATGTCAGAGGATAATACCCTTCAGTGAGTGATGTCAGAGGATAATACCTTTCAGTGAGTGATGTCAGAGGATAATACCCTTCAGTGAGTGATGTCAGAAGATAGTGCCCTTCAGTGAGTGATGTCAGAGGATAATACCCTTCAGTGAGTGAAGGCAGATTTCACTACTCTTCAGTGGGTGGTATCAGAGGATAGCACTACTCCTCAAGTGATATTAGAGCACAGTAGCATTTGGTGACTGATGTCAGAAGTCATTTTCCTTCATTGATGTCCGAGGTGAGTATCGTTCGAATTGTGATGTCAGTATAAATTAATCTGCATTGAAATATGTCAGATGACAACACTCTTCAGTGAATGGAGTCACAGAACAAAATCTTTGATGAATTGTTTCATTGGGCTCCACACTTTGGTGAGTCAGTACAGGAGAATATCCTTCAGTGAATACAGTTACATGTCAATACTGATGATTAGCTTCAGAGGGCAATACTCAGTATTTTAAATAGTGAAAATCATCCCATGTTACATTTTTCTCTCTTTCACACACACACACACACGCACGAAGGGAGAGAATTGATCAACAGCAGCTCCAAATACCAGCACTCAGGTCAAGGTCAAATGAAAGAAAGGCCTAAAAATTCAGTTGCTTTGCGCCATCGTTAGCACCCTAAGAGGGGCGCAAAGCAACTAGCGCCTGGGCGCGG
Organism: Squalus acanthias; assembly: GCA_030390025.1. NCBI lineage: Eukaryota > Metazoa > Chordata > Chondrichthyes > Squaliformes > Squalidae > Squalus > Squalus acanthias. The sequence continues at coordinate 16,369,701 of CM059425.1, read as the reverse complement.
CGCCACCAACGCCTCCCGCGAAATTCAGCAGGAGGTTAGCGGCAGCAGCAACCGTTAGCGCCCCGCTGTGCTGCACCACTGGTGATGACGTCATCGCCGTGCGCAGTGCCCTGCTCGCGATCTTCGGTGGCGCCCCCTGAGTTATTGCCGGACGCTATTTCCGACGGGGTCAGGGGGGGCCTACCTGCGGCCGGGGCGGCTCAAATTAAAGGGGAGGTGTCGTGCGGCCGTTTTTGTTGCTGGCCGTCTGCCAGCACCTGCCCCCTCTGCCGTCCCCGGCCTCCTCTGCAGCCCCCCCGCGGAGTGCCGGCTGTGCTCCCTGAGCCCGGCACTCCGATCCCTGCTGGCTCAGCTGGGCCCCGGGTCGCGCTGCGCTAGGTCCTTCCCCTTTAATAAGGGGAGGAAGGCCTGCAGTACCGTGGCGCAACGGGTCGCAGAGCGTGGCGTTGTTGCACGTAGCGCTACGATTTTCACTCGCAGCGTCCCAAGAGGAAGGCGGAGCGATTCCAGTTGCGCCCCACCGGTGAATTTTGGCCACAGGGGAGCTAATATTTTCGGGGTAGCGCCCCGGCAAAGTTAGCGCCCCACAGGGGGCGACCACATTTTTCCCCCAAAGAATTTCACAACCCCAGGATGTCCCAAAGCACTTTACAGTCAATGAAGTACTTTTTGGAGTGTAGTCACTGTTGTAATGTAGGAAACACGGCAGCCAATTGTGCACAGCAAGCTCCCACAAACAGCAGTGTGATAATGAGCAGATAATCTGCTTTTGTTACATTGATTGAGGGATAAATATCGGCCAGGACACCGGGGATAACTCCCCTGCTCTGTCTTGGAAATAGTGCCATGGGATCTTTTACATCAACCTGAGAGAGCAGACGGAGCCTCGATTTAACATCACATCTGAAAGACGGCACCTCCGACTGTGCAGCACTCCCTCAGTGGTAGAAGTTTGGAACTCACTTCCGCAAACGGCAATTGATGCTAGATCAATGTTAATTTTAAATCTGAGATTGATAGCTTTTTGTTAACCAAAGGTATTAAGGGATATGGGCCAAAGGCGGGTAAATGGAGTTAGGTCGCAGATCAGCCATGATCTCATTGAATGGCGGAACAGGCTCGAGGGGCTCAATGGCCGACTCCGGTTCCTATGTTCCTCTTGGGCCTGCAGTCTCATTGGGTAACATGGGTCACATTGTGTGGAACGTCTTCACCCTTCACATTGGTCAATGAAATGCACTGGAATATCCTGCAAATACTCTGGTTGGTTGAGGTGTGTTCCAAATATGGCAGTCAATGCTTCTTTTGTATATCAATCTATATAACTAAATTCACTGGGGGGGTACTTTAACCCCCAAGAACAGGTGGGTTGGGAGGGGTGGGGTGTAACCGGCTCCAACGCGCCCACGTCCGGGTTTAACGAAGGCGCATTTGGATGCCGGTGAGAAACCTACTTGCCGAAGTCGGGGGGTTCCTAATTGGATGCGGGTGGGTACTTATTGGTGCAATTAATGTCCTTAGGAGACATTAATGAGGTATTTTTAAATTGTTTTTGACTTGGCTTCAACTTTACTTGAGCAGGACGGGCTTACCGGGGCTCGGGAAACTGACCAGGTAAACGGAGGCGAGTTTTAGCTGCAGTTCAGGTGGGTATTTAAACTGGTCATTGTCCCATCTGAATAAAAGCTCACTTATTGCAGCTGCTGCCTCAGTTCCCTCTGGCAAATGTTTGGCAGAGAGCGCTTGTGTGGATACAACTTTTTTCAACCATGGAGGATTTCAAATTGACCAGATCAGGGTGGGCGGCGCCTTGGGTGTGTTTGACAGCACATCAGCAGAGGAAGACCATCACCATCCACGGAAGCGACCACGTGCTGTGGTGGGATCAGCACAAGAGAGAGGTCCACAGGAGGGAGGTTTGCAGGTGGAGGAGGAGAAAGGGGCTCTTCACTCATCTTCGAATGAGGAGAACATAGAGGAGGAGGAGGCGGATGAAAGATGTGGCGCCCATCGCCAGACCAGCCACTTATCCTGCTGCCAGGGATGCCCTAATATCACGATGGTGCACCTAGTGTGAAACATAACAAATGAAATCCCACAGCCCTTTCCCAGACCCAGCACCAACCCCCCGTCCCTCCCTTTGTACTAAGCAGTCCTTCAACTGTTCATCCACCCATTGCACAACTGCCCAATGGGCCCCAGCATCTATTAACCTTCATCGTGAAGCAAGTGAAAGGGCGAGTTGGCCCTTGGGATGCAATAATGGGCAAGGTGTGGAAGCGGTGCAAATCATTAAATTTTATGTGGCCTTGTAAAAAATAGGAAATTTATCAATTGTAACATTTGTCAAACAACCATGTGCATACCCTTGGTGAATTACAATTTCTTCAGCTGACACTTCCTGCTTCTACTTTGTGCATCCCGTGTGGCTTCAGCAGAGGTAGAGGCAGGCTGCTCAGATCCCAGCCCAGACTGCTGAGATGCTTTTGACCTACACCATCTGGGCTTTGGAGTCCTTGAGGGCCCCGCTAAAGATTGCTCCACCTGCACCTCGGCCATCAGGAGACGAGGCAGCATGTCGGGTACTGACTGAGGAAGGAGGGTGGCGGGGGCGGGGGGGGGGCGGGCATCAGGTAAGAAGTGGAGTGCAGTTCCCTTTTCCAAGTCCCCTTTCGCCAACATCCCTATCCTTGCCCAGCACCGCATCACTCCTACCACACTGCTGGAGAGCAGATTGGTGAAGATCAGTGACATGTTGTAGGGTCACGGATAAGGTATCTGTCAACCTGTTTAAGGCGGCAGACAAGTTGGCATCCAAGGTCTGCACGGCCGTGGTCATGGACTCATCTGAGAGCTTGTTTGAAGCTCCACGGAGGTGGACTCTCTCTCCATAGCTGACATCCCTGTGCCACCAATCCACTAGCGATCGAGTTGGACTCCTCCATCCTCTCCACTATTGTAGAATCTGAGTGGATCATCTGTCAGTTAGTGGTGAAATTGTTTATGCACCTCTAGCATTTTACATAAGAACATAAGAAATAGGAGCAGGAGTAGGCCATTTGGCCCTTCGAGCCTGCTCCGCCATTCAATAAGATCATGGCTGATCTTCTACCTCATCTCCACTTTCCTGCACTGTCCCCATATCCCTTGATCCCTTAATATTCAAAAATCTATCGATCTCTGTCTTGAATATACTCAACGACTGAACCTCCACAGCCCTCTGGGGTAGAGAATTCCAAAGATTCACCACCCTCTGAGTGAAGAAATTTCTCCTCATCTCAGTCCTAAATGGCCGACCCCTTATTCTGAGACTGTGAGCCCTGGTTCTAGACTCCCCAGCCAGGGGAAGCATCCTCCCTGCATCTACCCTGTCAAGCCCTGTAAGAATTTTGTATGTTTCAATGAGATCACCTCTCATTCTTCTAAACTCTAGAGAATATAGGCCTAGTCTACTCAATCTCTCCTCATAGGACAATCCCCCCATCCCAGGAACCAGTCTGGTGAACCTTCGTTGCACTCCCTCTATGGCAAGTACTTTCCTTCTCAATGATAGCCCACGGGGTTCAGCATCTGTGTCCAGCTGAGTAGAGCTTGGAGAGGATTGTGCTCCTGAGACAGACTCTCCACAGCTGTCCCTGCCACCAGTGTCTGCTTGTGCTCACTTGTGAGGTGTGAATCACCAGGTGAAAACCCAACTAACTCTCTAAAGTGGACCCACTGAAGTGTGAGTATCTGCGCTGGTGCATAGCTGTAGGAGCTGTGACGGTGCACCCTCAGTAGGAATGAGGTCCTCTGAGGAATCATCCTCACAGATGTCCTGCAACACTTGCTGTACACGTGAAGGCCCTGGCAAAGTCACAATCTTGACAATCACCATAATCAGTCTTCTCATAGTTCAGCCATGGTTTAGTGGGTAGCACTCTTGTCTCTGAGTCAGAAGGTTGTGGGCTCAAGTCCCACTCCAGAAACCTGAGTACAAAAATCCAGGCTGACACAGTGTAGACCTGAGGGAGTGCTGCACTGTCGGAGGTGCCGTCTTTCAGATGAGACGTTAAACCGAGGCCCCGTCTGCTCTCTCAGGTGGATGTAAAAGATCCCACGGCACTATTTCGAAGAAGATCAGGGGAGTTATCCCCAGTGTCCTGGTCAATATTTATCCCTCACTCAACATCACAAAAAAAACAGATTATCTGGTCATTATCATATTGCTGTTTGTGGGAACTTGCTGTGTGCAAATTGGCTGCCGCGTTTCCCACATTACAACAGTGACTACACTCCAAAAGTACTTCATTGGCTGTAAAGCGCTCTGGGACGTCCTGAGGTTGTGAAAGGCGCTATAGAAATGCAAGTCTTTCTTTCTTCTTTCAGTCATTGATGAAATGAAGTCAGCATATGTCTGTCAGAGATATTTGTAATTCGGTCCCCACAGATCTGCGAGCTCCCTGTCTCTCCATCTCCGACTGAGAGGGATGCAGACGTGCCACCTACCTCCAGTGGGTCATCCTCTGTGAGCAATACTATTTGTGGCTGCCCACCTCCAGTCCTGTTCCCCTCCCTTGTATTTTGCGCTCTCCTCCTACAAGGAGCGTAAAAGCAGACCTGTAACTGAGTGAAGGTGAGGTCTTCACCCATTGGATGCAGTGTATTCGGTGAGGGTGACTATGAGACACATGCCTCACCTTGCATAAGGATCGGGGTGAGTGTCAATGGTGGATGAATGGGGAGGTAATAAAATGCATAGAAAGTGAAGGCTGGATGCTGCTGAATGTTGAGTGAGTGTGAGGAGTGATGTGATGGTGAGCACCTGGCAAGACAGAGTGAATGGGGCTCAGGCTTAAAGCAGGATGTAGTTGAAGCAGTAAATGTACTCAGTTTTCCTGACCTCCTGGTTGGGTGATTAAAGCGCTTTCTACGTTGTATTCATGACCTGGGCACAACGCTCCTGCTGCTCACCTCCTCAGATACCTCCTGCTTGGTGAGAGCAGCAGGTTTCTACCTCCCATTGCTGGGGAAAAGCGTGTCCCTCCTCCTCCTCCTGACTGCACCCAGCAGTAACTCCAGCGAGGCGTCATTTAATCTGGGTGCTGCCCTTGCTCTAGGCCCACCATCCATCCTGAACACCTCCATTTTCCATTTGTGGACTGTCCCTTTAAATACAGCTGCGATTGCGCCATGCAGGTGCGCATCACGCCCGCTGCGCTGCCTGCAGACACGAAGCCCAGAAGTCAAAATTAATTGGTTCAATTGAGTTGCGATCGCAGATTCCGACCCGCTCAGTTGACTTACGGGCCTCCCCAGCGCAATTCAGGCCCCCGCACGGAAGCCGCCTTCAGATTGATATGGGACCACTGTTTGTGAATTGAACTGTGATAATTGTCTTAAATACCATGGGGGGAAAAATTGAGTCGCGCCCCCTTTGTGGCGCTAACTTCGCCGCAGCGCTACTTTTAACGCCTTGAAAAAATTAGCGCCCCCATGGCCGAAATTGAGAGGTAGTGCCCCAAGAGGGAAGCGGGGTGCTAATGGAAGTGCCCCACCTCCCTCTTGGGACGCTGCGAGGGAATATCGCGGCGCTATGTGCCGCAGCGCGCGGTATTGCAGGCCTTCCTCCCCTTCTTAAAGGGGAGGGGCCTTGCGCAGTGCGACCCGGGGCACAGCTGGGCCACCGGGATCGGAGTGCCGGCAAAAGAGCCCGGCACTCAAGAGAAGTGCCGGGCTCATGGAGCCCAGCCGGCACTCCGCGGGGGGCGGGGGGGGCGGGTGGTGCTCAGGAGGCCAGGGACGGTTTGAGGGGGCAGGTGCTGGCAGGTGGCCAGCAACAAAAATGGCCACCCGGCACCTCGCCTTTAAATAGCGCTGCCCCGGACGCAGGTAGGCCTCCCTGACCCCGTCGGATATAGCGTCCGGCGGTAAGTCGGGGGCGCTACCGAAGATCGCGGCCAGGCGCGAGCGGGGCGTTGCACACGGCGATGACGTCATCGCCGGCTGCACAGCGCCACGGGGCACTAACGGTTACTGCCGCCACTAACCTCCCGCTGAATTTTGCGGGAGGCGTTGCCGGCGCCACGCCCAGGAGCTAGTTGCTTTGCGCCCCGTTAGTGCCCTCTTAAGGCACTAACGGGAGGCACAAAGCAACCAAATTTTTCCCCCCCATGTCCATTAATTTAACAGATACGAACAGCTTTCATTCAGAACCCAGAAATCAGCACAAAAACAACCAATCAAGCTGCTCAAACAATTTTCTCCAAGCTATTTGAGCAGCCTTGGTTGTTGAAGAACCTCACTATATCAAGGTAAACATTTATAACACGATAAAATATGACAAGAAATACACATTAATTTACTCATGAATTTATCCACACTCATAAATCTCTTCTGCAAATTTTCCCCTCCGTGTTGCCAATTTTCTGTTATGCCGCCAGATGTACAAGAATCTTTGCCTCCAGCACCTCTTTTGGGGTCTCTTTGCCTGCAAGGCTTGACAGTAGGGTTGACAACCCCCATCCATGCCTTTGTTACCTCTAGACTTGACTATTCCAACGCACTCCTGGCTGGCCTCCCACGTTCTACCCTACGTAAACTTGAGGTGATCCAAGACTCGGCTGCCCGTGTCCTAACTCGCACCAAGACCCATTCGCCCATCACCCCTGTGCTCGCTGACCTACATTGGCTCCCGGTTAAGCAACGCCTCGATTTCAAAATTCTCATCCTTGTTTTCAAATCCCTCCATGGCCTCGCCCCTTCCTATCTCTGTAACCACCTTCAGCCCTACAACCCCCCGAGATATCTGCGCTCCTCTAATTCTGGTCTCTTGAGCATCCCTGATTATAATCACTCAACCTTTGGTGGCCGTGTCTTCTGTTGCTGAGGCCCTAAGCTCTGGAATTCCCTCCCTAAACCTCGCCGCCTCTCTTTCCTCCTTTAAGACGCTCCTTAAAACCTACCTCTTTGACCAAGCTTTTGGCCATCTGCCCTAATATCTCCTTATGTGGATCGGTGTCAAATTTTTTGTCTTATAATACTCCTGTACAGCGCCTTGGGATGTTTTACTACGTTAAAGGTGCTATATAAATACAAGTTGTTGTTGTTGAATGTATTCTTGGAGGTTTCATCACATGACCTCCTGATCCAAATGCCCCGCCCCCATGCTCTTGCTCCGATGATTTTTCTCCGGGGTTTGCTCGCAGCCGTGTCCTGGAGATTAATCTTCAATTTCAGGAGACTCCAGGCCAATCCTACTGGACAGTATCCCTCAGTTCCCCTTTGTGAATGTATGACTTAAGCCCCAGGCTTCTACTTCCTTTCTCTCCTCTTCCTGCTTTGCTTCACTTCTTAAGCCAGACTGCTAGGCCCGAGTCAGCTCTGCTTCACTCCCTCTCCAGCTCCACTATTCACCACAGGCCTGCCACTTTCAGGCCTGCTCCCTGTCATCATGTTCCAAGGCTGTACTCTGCCATTGTCTCCTGGGCTTCGACTTTGCTGAAAGAAAGAAAGGAATACAGTCAGCAAATTGTGCATTTATTTATTTCTGAAATCCCTGTTGTCAAAATAATTAGCAATCTTGTTGTGCGAGGCCCCTTGGGTCGGAGCGATCATAATATGATAGAATTCTTCATTAGGATGGAGAGTGAAGTAGTTGAAGCAGAGACTAGGGTCCTGAATTTAAATAAAGGAAACTACTGATGGTATGAGGTGCGAGTTGGGTAGGATTGATTGGGGAATGTCACTCAAGAGGTTGACGGTGGATAGGCAATGGCAAACATTCAAAGACCGCATGGACGAACTACAGAATTTGTTCATCCCAGTTTGGCATAAGAATAAAACAAAAAGGGTGACTCAACCGTGGCTAACAAGGGAAATTAGGGATAGCATAAGATCCAAGGAGAGGGCATATAAATTGGCCAGAAAAAGCAGTAAGCCTGAGGATTGGGAGCAGTTTAAGATTCAAACAAAGGAGGACAAAGGGATTAATTAAGAAGGGGAAAATAGAATACGAGAGTTAGCTTGCAGGGAACATAAAAACTGACTGTAAAAGCTTTTATAGATATGTGAAGAGAAAAAGATTAGTGAAATCAAGCATAGGTCCCTTGCAGTCAGAATCAGGGGAACTTATAATGGGGAACAAAGAAATGTCAAACCAATTAAATACATATTTTGGTTCTGTCTTCACAAAGGAGGACACAAATAACCTCCCAGAGATGTTGGGGAACATAGGGTCTGATGAAAGGGAGGAACTGAAAGAAATCAGTATTTGTAGGGAAATGGTGTTAGGGAAATTGAAGGGATTGAAGGCCGATAAATCCCCAGGGCCTGATAATCTACATCCTAGGGTACTTAAGGAAGTGGCCCTAGAAATAGTAAATGCATTGCTGATCATCTTCCAACATTCGATGGAATCTGGAACAGTACCCATGGATTGGAGGGTAGCTAATGTTACCCCACTATTCAAAAAGGGTGGTAGAGCGAAAATGGGGAATTACAGACCGGTAAGCCTACATCGGTAGTGGGGAAAATGCTAGAGTCCATTATAAAGATAATAGCTGAGCACTTGGAAAACAGTGACAGGATCGGACAAAGTCAACATGGATTTACAAAAGGTAAATCATGCTTGACTAATCTACTGGAACTTTTTGAGGATGTAACTGGTAAAATAGATAAGGGAGAACCAGTGGATGTGGTGCATTTGGACTTCCAAAAGGCTTTTGATAAGGTCCCGCATAAGAGATTAGCGTGTAAAGTTAAGGCACATGGGATTGGGGGCAAGGTATTGACTTGGATAGTGAACTGGTTGGCAGACAGAAAGCAAAGAGTTGGAATAAACGGGTCTTTTTCCGAGTGGCAGGCAGTGACTAGTGGGGTACCACAGGGATCGGTCCTTGGACCCCAACTATTCACAATATATATTAATGATCTAGACAAGGGAACTAGATGTAATATCTCCAAGTTTGCAGATGACACAAAACTGGGTGGGTGTGTGTGCTGCGAGGAGGATGCTGAGAAACTCCAGGATGATTTGGACAGGTTGGGTGATTGGGCAGAAGCGTGGCAGATGCAATATAACGTGGATAAATGCGAGGTTATCCACTTTGGTGTCAAAAACAGAAAGGCAGATTATTATCTGAATGGCAATAGATTGGGAGAAGGGGAAGTGCAACGAGACCTGGGTGTCCTTGTGCACCAGTCGCTGAAGGTAAGCATGCAGGTGCAGCAGGCGGTTAAGAAGGCAAATGGTATGTTGGCCTTCATAGCGAGAGGGTTTGAGTACAGGAACAAGGATGTCTTGCTGCAGTTGTACAGGGCCTTGGTGAGACCACACCTTGAGTACTGTGTGCAGTTTTGGCCGCCTTATCTGAGGAAGGATGTTTTTGCCATGGAAGGAGTTCAGCGAAGATTCACAAGGCTGATACCTGGGATGGCAGGAATGACGTATGAAGAGAGATTGGGTCGATTGGGCTTATACTCACTAGAGTTTAGAAGAATGAGAGGGGATCTCATTGAAACTTATAAAATTCTGACAGGACAGGACAAACTAGATGCAGGAAGGATGTTCCCGATGGTCAGGGAGTCCAGAACCAGGGGTCACAGTCTAAGGATAAGGGGTAAGCCATTTAGGACAGAAATGAGGAGGAATTTCTTCACCCAGAGAGTGGTGAACCTGTGGAATTCTCTGCCACAGATTCAAGAAGGAGTTGGATATATTTCTTAAGGCTAAAGGGATCAAGGGATATGGGGAGAAAGCAGGGACAGGGTACTGAATTTGGATGATCAGCCATGATCGCATTGAATGGCAGAGCAGTCTAGAGGGGCCGAATGGCCTACTCCTGCTCCTATCTTCTATGATTCTATGAAATAAAGTTGAGCTGAACAAACTCTTGTCTTTATTTAGTCAGCACTCTGATTTGGCCAGCATTGCGTTAAGGGAAGTGCAAGGTACAACGGGCTAGAAATTCGTGCATTTCCGCCTCTCCTTAGCGCCCCTGTGAGGCGCTAACGGGTCGCAAACGACTTTTCGCCCGGGTGCGGTGCCACTAGCGACTCCCGCTAAATTCAGCGGGAGTTTCGTGCCGGCGGTAACCGGTAGCGCCCCGCACCGCTGCGCAGGCGATGATCACCGTGCGCAGCGCCCTGTTTTCGCCCCACCTGCAAAATTGGCCCGCGCCCCCTGAATCAGCACCGGGCGATGAGAGCGACCGTCTCAGGGGGTGGGAATGGAGCGGCAGGAGGCTCACGGGGCGCTAACTAAAGGGGAGGTGGCGGGCGGGGGGGGGGGGAAAATCGGCCGACTTACTTGTGGCGGCCCCTGCGTCTTTGAACACGGGGTCCGTGCCGCGATCTGGCAGCCCGGCTCTTCTCTTGAGTCCAGACAGGGCCGAGTTGTGGGCTTGGGCCCTCCCCTTTATTGAGGGGAAGAGCCTTTCCATGCAGCAGCGCTACGTGGCCCAGCGCTGCAGAACGCACCGCCCCGATATTCGGGGTTAGCGCTCTAAGAAGGAAATGGTGTGCTTGATTTATCGCTCCACCTCCCTCTTGGGGCGCTAAAACTGAATTTCACGGTCGCCGCGCTACAGTTAGCGCCCAGGCGATGTTAGCGCCCCAGAGTGGTCGATACCGAATTTCCCCCCCCAAAGACTCCAGTCATTTCCGCCCACACCCCCACCCACCACACTGCTGCCAGGCTCCAGCCCCCCACCCAAGTAATATAGGGACCAATCGCTCTCCAAGACCCCCAATATTCAATGCTGCCACATCTTCCTTTGCCTGAGTACTCCAAGGCTCAAGCCTTTCAATACTGTCGGACTCCTTCAATGCTGCAATGCAGTGTCAGCCTAAATGATATGCTCCATGAAGAGAACCACCTTCTTTTGTCCATGAGCAATGCCAGGAGAGATCCAACGATATCATAAAATACATACATCACTTAGGGTTACCTAACAGAATGCTCCTGTTATTATAAAGCTTGCGGCAATTAGTATCTTTGCAAATTTGTTTTTCTTGCTCTTTCTCATCCTCCCACCCTCTTACTTCTCCCGCCTTGTTGTCTTTCACCTTCCTTTTTCCTGTTATTGCTCTGTCGTTTCTTCCATTTTTCTTCTCTTCCTCGCCCTCTTCTCATCTCTTCCCCTCCTTCTTTGTTTATCGTTCCTTTCTCTTCCTTTCTTTCCTTCATTAGAAATGTCTTATCCTAGAAAAGCCTGAAGATCTATTCCGACGTGAATCAAATGTCCAATTTTGCTCAAGCTTACAGCAATCAGAAAGTTTTGCAGGAGAATGCTTGGGACTGCTCAGGACAGTCCCCAGTGATGCTAAATATTTCATGCTGGAAAATGGCTTTTGACTTTGCAAGACACGGATGTGATCTTCCAGGATCATGCTGGCAATATATCATCGTGGAACCTCGCTGAGCGGAGTCGGTGACAGCTTGCTGATAGAACACGCAGCCCAAGAGTTGCAATAAAAATGATTTGCGAGTCAGAAAGCATGAAAAAATATATATATGTATGAGGTGCTGGCTGTATATTGTAATGCACAGAGGAGCCCTCTGGCACTAATACTCCTGGATAAGCCTTGATGATTTATAAAACCTATGGGTCCACTGTAATATAAAGTTGAATAAGGGAGAAGATGGATTATTTGGTCGTGGTAATAACACGGCCAGATCTCAGCTGGCAATCTAGTTTTATTGCAAAAAGGTCGCATCGCGTTATCTTTTGTTGTGATTTTTTGGTGACGGATGATAGGGGTCACCACCTGTGTGCCCCAGCACTGCACTTGTGAATCAACAGCATCAGTGAAGAGGTGAGCGTCTGTGTGACTTCCGAAATAACCCAGCCTCGTACTCTGACAGCAACTCGGAGGGTCAATCAGAGGATAGGCCAAGGAGGAGCGGGGAGGGGGGGAAGAGCACGCAGACCTCAGCCCCACGTTACAGACGGAGCAAGAAGAGTGACGCAAGTTGCCCCAGACTAAGTTCACTCTTAGCATGTTATGTAGCAGTAACCCAGTCAAGGGGGTTGAGGTGATTGCAGAGAATACTGTAGTGAGAGTAAGGCTGTAATATAATAATAGGGTTCAGATGGTTAATAGACAGAGTAATGGATAAGTAATGAGTTGCAGTCTGTAATCTAATCGGGCAATTCAGATGATTTATATAAGTGGTCAAATTCAGCAAGCTCGCGCTCCCGGAGTCACGTCTTGCTAGACGAGGTCGAGGAATTGGGGTTATGGTGTTATCTTCTGTCTCATAAAAGGATTACATGGGATATACGGCACAGAAACAGGCCATTCGGTCCAACCAGTCCATGCCGGCGTTTATGCTCCACTCGAGCCTCCTCCCCGTCTTTCCTCATCTAAATCTATCAGCATAACCCTCTATTCCCTTCTCCCTCATAAAAATCTGCCTCTATCTGCTCTGTCTGCGACCTGCACTCCCATCAAGCAAAGCTCTGCTGATCAGGGAGGGCCTCGCTCGTTGCATTTGCGCTATGGAGAAATGGGGGGTAATATTAACCCCCAGAAACGGGTGGGTTGGGGTCGGGTGGGAGGTTAAAGCGTTAAAAATGTGAACCCCGACCTCAGCCCGCATCAAACCCGCCCTGTTCCGGTTATAGTGAAGGTGGGACGTGGGCCGGCAGCCAGCCCACTCCCAGGAGGCGGGTTAGCACCTTAAATATTATAACGAGGCTGTATGCCTCATGGTGATCCACCATTTTAAATTTAACTGTGGGCGGGCGGGTTTCCCAGGCCTTGGGGAACCCTTCACCTAAAGGAAGGTGAGGACTGCTGGATTCCGGAGGTAAGTGCCTTTCCACTTACCTGCTGGATCCAGCATATCTGCCTCGCCAAAGCCCCCCGCGATCGGACATCCCCCAGACCCTTCCGATCTGCCCCTGAGGCCTCCAAACCCCCCCCCCCCCCCCTCCCTGAGGTCTCTGATTCCCCTCCCCCACCCCATCCCCGGCCTCCGATATGCCCTGCCTCCAATCTCCCTCTTGGACCAATCTCCGACCCCCCCCCATCCCGATCTCCGACACCCTGCCCCCCTGACCCCAGCCTTCTGCCCTTCCGACAGCACCCACCACCCCCACCCACGATCCCAGCACCCAACCCCCTCCGAAGATCCCGGCCTTCCTCCTCCTCCTCCGATCCCGGCCTTCCGACGACAACAACGATCCCAGCCTTCCTCCTCCTTTGACGATCCCGGCCTTCCTCCTCTTCCGACAATCCAGGCCTTCCTCCTCACTGCTCCCCAGGCCTACCGGCCCGACAGCTAGCAAGCCTCCCAATCTGGCTGGCCGTGGGCGGGGAACAGATCAAATAAATGCTAATCAGGCCCTGCCGTTAAGTTCGGCAGGGCCTGAGGGAAACCCGTTCTCCCAGCCCCTCTGCTCCCTACCTGCCTCCAAGTTAAAATCCTGGCCATGGAGGTGATTGACAAAAGAACCAGAGGTGACATGAGGAAATATTTTTGTACACAGCGAGTTGTTGTGATGTGGAATGCACTGCCTGAAAGGGTGGTGGAAGCAGATTCAATAGTAACATTCAAAAGAGAATTGGATAAATACCTGAAGGAAAAAATTGCAGGGCTATGGGGAAAGGGCAGGGGAGTGGGACTAATTGAGAATCTCTGTCAAAATGCTGGCACAGGCACGATGGGCTGAATGGCCTCCTCCTGTGCTGTATCATTCTATGATTCTATGATGTACAGAAATGAGTTACAGGCTAGAATTTAATTCAGATAGTTTATATAGAGGCTTCTGTGAGTATCAGTGGACTATATTACTTTAATCCAATTGAGAGGTCTCAATGATAGCCTGAACTGTGAGAGAAGCTTTTACAATTTGTACATCATCTGAATGCTAAGACTAGGTTATTGCCTGTCATTCACTCGCTTACACTGTTTATGAACATATGAAAAAGACAGACAGAAAAATCAGCTAGCTCATTGAGTCAGTTCCATTCAACCATGTTGCAGTTAAACGACATGACCCCCAATATTTCTCGTCCACCAGCAGCCATATAATGTCCTGGGCGAGACAAATATATATATATCTATATATTAAATAAAGCCTAGGCCAATTCAGAGAAAGAAGGTTTTGGGAAATTCCTGTCCGACCACTGAAGGTGATCAAAAACAAGATCCAGGAGATAACAATGACCACGTGGTACATTACCCAACATCCCACCTCGCTACTGTATAAAGCAAAATCAGCCTCCTCCAGGAACATGTCCAGCTCCCTTTTGAATGTTTGCAATGCATCCACATCCACATCCACTGCACGAGCCAGCAACCTATTCCAAAGGTCAATAATCCTCTGGGAAAAGAAGAAGTTCCCGATCTAGTTCTATGTTTACATAGCTTGTACGCAAGTCCCCTTGTTCATCTTAAGTTATCTAATTCAAATAATCTGTCTACGTGTACACAGTCTAGCCCCTTCATCATTCTAGATGCTTTAGTCAAGTCTCCCCCCAAGTCTATGCTTTTCTATAGTATAAAGACCCAGTTCTCCAAGCCTATAGTGATAGCTAAAGATTTTTAAACTAGGTATAAATCTAGTGGCCCTCCTCTGAATGTTTTTATAGAGTCATGGGGGGAAAAATTGAGTCGCGCCCCCTTTGGGGCGCTAACTTCGCCGGGGCGCTACTATTAGCACCCCGAAAAAATGAGTGATTAGCGCCGCCGCGGCCGAAATTCATCGGTAGCTCCCCAAGAGGGAAGCGGGGTGCTACTGGAAGCGCCCCGCCTCCGTCTTGGGGCGCTGCGAGGGAATATCGCGGCGCTATGTACCGCAACACCACGGTACTGCAGACCTTCCTCCCCTTCTTAAAGGGGAGGGGCGTTGTGCAGCACGACCCAGGGTCCAGCTGGGCCACCAGGGATCGGAGTGCCGGCAAAAGAGCCCGGCATTCAAGAGAAGTGCCGGGCTCACGGAGCACAGCCGGCACCCCGCGGGGCGGGGGTTGGCTGAAGAGGAGGCCGGGGATGGCAACAAGGGCAGGTGCCGGCAGGCGGCCAGCAACAAAAATGACCGCCCGGCACCTTGCCTTTAATTAGCACCGCCCCGGCCGCAGGTAGGCCCCCCTGACCCCATTGGACATAGCGTCCGGAGGTAAGTCAGGGGGCGCTACCGAAGATCGCGGCCGGGGCGTGAGCGGGCCGCTGCTCACGGCGATGACGTCATCGCTGGTGGCGCAGCGCCGTGGGGCACTGACGGTTAGTGCCGCTGCTAACCTCCCGCTGAATTTTGCTGGAGGCGTTGGCGGCGCCGTGCCCGAGCGCTAGTTGCTTTGCGCCCCGTTAGCACCCTCTTAGGGGCAAATCAACCGAATTTAGCCCCCTAAATGTCATCAACCAGCTGTGGGCCCATTTCCCTATCACATCTAGGTCTGATTGTAATCTTTTCTTCTCCTCAAGGGTTCTGACAACAGGACAGATATTCGTATAGGAAACATGGCAACCAATTTGCACCTAGCAAGGTCCCACAAGCAGAAATGAGACAAATTACCAGATAAACTGTTTTGGTGGTTGAGGGATAAATATTGGCCAGAACACCATGAGAATTCAATGCTCTTCTTTGAATAGTGCCATGGGCTCTTTTACGCCTGCCTGAGAGGGTAGACAGGACCTCGGTTTAAAGTCTCATCTGAAAGATGGTACCTACGACGGTGCAGCACTCCCTCAGTACTGCACTGAAGTGTCAGCCTAGATTATGTGTTGAAGGCCTGAAGTGGGGCTTGAACCCACGACTTTCTGACTCCGACACAAGAGTGCTACCACTGAACCAAAGCTGACACATGAGTGGTTTAGGGAGAGAATTCCAGAGAATGGGACTTAGGTGGCTGAAGGAAAGGTCACGAATGGTGGGATGAAGGAGATGCTGCCTCTCCACAGATGCTGCCTGACCTGCTGAGTATTTCCAGCATTTTCTGTTTCTCTCAGATTTCCAGCATCCGCAGTATTTTGCTTTTTTATGTGTATACCATTCTTGGCTCTGAATGGATGAAGGAAAGGGGGGATGCGCAAGAGGGCAGAGTCAGAGGAAGGGAGAGTTTGTAGGAGGATGTATGGCTGGAGGAGGTTGCAGAGATAGCAAGGGGAGAGGCTTAGAAGGAAGATAAACACAAGCATGAAGCTTTGAAATTTGAGGCATCATGATACCAAAAGCCAATGTAAGTCAGCGAGGACTAAGGTGCTGGGAAAATGGGACTTGGTGCAGGGTAGGAGAGTTTTGGAAAAGTTGAAGGTGGAGTATGGGAGGATAGCCAGGAAGCATTGGAGTAATTCAGCTTTGGTGAGGGGGCAAAATGAACGGTAGCAAATCAGCTGCCCGGTATACTCCCCACCTGATTTTCCTTTCTATTGAAGTCAATCGGGCGAGGTGGACAATGGGGGGCCCGTTCACTACCATCCATCTTGTGCCCCTGCCAAATTTCAATTTCATCCCCCCCCTGAGTTGGGAAATGCCAAAGGCATGAGGCAGGGCCTGGGTAATAGATGGACTGAGGCAGAAGCGGAGACGGGCGATGTTATGGAGGTGGAAGTATGAGGGATTACAGTTACGTGGATAGACTGGAGAAGCTGGGGTTGTTCTCCTTAAAGCAGAGCAGGTTAAGAGGAGATTTGATAGCGGTGTTCAAAATCATGAAGGGTTTAGATAGAGTAAATAAAGAGAAACTGTTTCCAATGGCTGAAGAGTCGGTAACCAGAGGGCACAGATTTAAGGTTCTGACGAAGGGTCATCGACCTGAAACGTTAACTCTGTTTCTCTCTCCACAGATGCTGCCTGACCTGCTGAGTATTTCCAGCATTTTCTGTTCTTATTACAGATTTAAGGTGATTGGCAAAAGAACCAGAGGCGACATGAGGAAAAACTTTTTTACACAACGAGTGGTTAGGATCTGGAATGCACTGACTGACAGGGTGGTGGATACAGATTCAATAGTGGCCTTCAAAAGGGAATTGGATAAATACTTGAAGGAGAAAAAAATACAGGGATATGGGGGAAGAACGGGGGAGTGGGATAACGGGATTGTTCTTCGAAAGAGCCAGTGCAGACTCGATGGGCCGAATGGCCTCCTCCTGTGCTGTGCTATTCTATGATCCTATGATTCTAAGTAGGTGGCCTTTGTGATGGAGATTAAATTGTAGTTTAATGATCTTTGTATCTAATAGTACACCTGGTAGCTCAATGACCTTTGTATCTCAAGGTATACCCAGTAGTTCAGTGATTTTGCTCGCTGATGGTTGTTGTGCCCATGGTTACCCATCGTCTGAACACATCTGTCATCATTATGATGAGTTCCTCTGCAGTCTGGTTAGGTTACTTCAATCAACCTTTTAACCTTGGCGTAGAAACCAACCCAATATCAGCACTCTGAGCATTACAATTAACTTATTGATGCCCTGAGGTAAGAGAGTCGTTTTATCCCACTGGTGAAGAATGAAGCAATTTTTCAAATCAGTTTTTTAAGTGAAATTCATAGAAGCATAGGTTTAATAATAATGATTGATGACGATTTTTTTAAGTTACTGAATATCAATAAATATAATGATAGTTGGCAGTGCTGCAAGCAATAATAATAACAGTAAATGCCACATCAGGAATGCTGCTCCAGTATAAGTCAGAGATGTTTATCTTTGACAGTAAATCAGGAAGTAGTTTAGAACGCAAGGTTCGCCAGCTGGTTTGGTGGCTGAATGCACTGCCCTGGATTGTACTAAGCCTCACAGAATAGCAAGGCCTCAGGTGCAATCCCTGGTCTGTGATGAGCTGGTTGACCCAATGTAAAGGTGCTACAATTGACCTTCAGCAGAGTATCCGTTCTCCGTCGCTATCTAGTGTCGCCTGCTGGAAGTATAGAATCATAGAATGATACAGCACGGAAGGAGGCCATTCAGCCCATTGTGCCTGTGCCGGCTCTATGGTAGTGCTATCCAATTAATTCCACTCCCCTGCTCTTTCCCTGTCGCCCTGTACATTTTTTCTCTTCAAAGTATTTATCCAATTTCCTTTTGAAAGTTATTATTGAATCTGCTTCCACCGCACTTTCAGACAGCGCATTCCAGATCACAACAACTCACTGTGTAAAAAAATGTTTCCTCATGTTGCTTCTGGATCTTTTACCAATTACCTTAAATCTGTGCCCTCTCGTTACCGACCTTCCTGGCACTGGCACTAAAATGGCGGCCGCCGCTCTTTCGCCAGCTGCAGGCATTTCCCACGGCGGCCGCCGTTTGCATCCTTCCCTTTGCGCTGCCGGTAACTGGCAGCGCCATGCTGGACAAAATGGCAGCATTGTGACGTAAATCGGCGTGCAATGCCGACTTTACGTCACAAGCGCGAACTTCGACCCTAGCGCTGAATTCAGCGCTGGGTCCTAAGCATGCCAGGTGTGCAAGCAGGCTGACAGTGGCGATGTCTGGACCTCTTAAAGGGACACACACATCATTCAGGTAAGTTTGAATTTAAAGGTATGGCTGTTTTTTTTTTATTTTATTGAAGTGGTGGCTTGATGCAATAGATGTGAAAAGTTTTTTAAGTGTGTAGGGAGTGCTGCTAGATGCTTGCAAGGGCTTGGATGGAAAATGGAGGCCTTTGAGAAGACAGAACATCCTGCGAATACTCAGCAGGTCACGCAACATCCGTGGAGAGAAAAACAGAGTTCAGGTCTCAGGTTGACATACTGCCTGACCAACTGAGTATTTCCAGCATTTTATGCTGTCATTTCACATTTACAGCTTCCGCTTGCAGAGGGAAGAGGAAGACGCCGAAGAAGAGGAAGCAGAAGAGGAGAACTCAGACAGAAGGGAGCATCCCAGACAGCCCCTTTCTGGTCGGGATACCCGGGATGGAATCATCCGCCTGCGGTCCCAGTGACCACAAGCCCAGTTCCCCTTTCAAAATTAGTCCCACACCTTACCTTCCCTCTGTTACTGACCATCACAGCATCCTCTTGGCCATGATGCTGAAATAAAAGGCACCACAAAGCAAACTTTCCAATCCATCTATATACATCTAGCCATCCAATGTGACATCAAGAAATCAACTCATCACCCTTGTGCATTTTCTTAGTGACTATCTTGTGTGTACCTTTGCCTATCCTACTGATGTCATGCAGCGCTACCCCAGTGGCTGCAGCATGGCTGGTGGAAGGCTGCTGACTTTCAGTGGGGGACACTGCAAATGGCCTTGCTGGTCAACCTTGAGGAGCTAGTGGCTGGGAGTGTCAAATCAATTGTCTTCTGTTCTTGTTCTTCTTCACTCTCCTCTCCCTCTTCTTGGCCAACCACTGGCTGGGCAGGCTGCATTTCTTGGGTGCGTGAAATGAGGAAGGCACAAGGGTGGAGTTGTGGTGAGGGGAGGGCGGGAAAGCAAGAGGTACATGCCAGAAGGAGGATAACGTATGAGGATACCAGCATCTTGTATCCTTTCAGCCCTGCCACTGGCCAAGGGCTCAGCCATGCCCCTGCCAAGAAAGGCCAGCACCGTCTCCTCCAAGGGGGTGAGGTGAGGCAAGGAATGGGAAATGTGCCTGGTGATTGGTACAGATCGTTGGTAGGTGAGTGATTGGTGGCGGGGGTCAGGGCGGGGGTGGTCGTGCATTGAGCAGTGTGTGAGGCTAGTGGCGCAGTTGGTAGGAGATGGCTTTTGAAGATGCATTCACTGACCTTGACCAGTGGTCTGTGGACATGAAGCTTCTTTGGGCACTGGAGCCAGGTGGTGGGGGCGACACTGCTGGCAGTGACGGCCTCGGTGATGTGGTCCCACATCGTACTTTCTGGAGGGCCTTCTGGCCCCTGTGGGTAGAGGGCTGCTCTTGCAGTGTTGACCCCCTCAACAAAGCTGGAGTGCTGCGTGTGAGACCCTGGGTACTCCTTCCCTGGCTTGCTGAGCCATTTGTGTTAGTACTGAGGCAGTTTTCCCATTTATTGAGGCTAGAAAGGTAATTCAGCTTTAAGAGCTGAATATTCACATTTGGAACTTCTTTTAAATGTTGAATATTTTTTAAAAGCAGAAAGGGCTGAAAAATGTATTGATTCACTTCATTTTATTTTGTATTGCTTCAGTGTGCATGGCCCCTTTAATTCTCAGACCTCTTCATTATCCACAGTTCCCTGCACGCTCTACAGCTTCGCTCACAGAGGCTGCGGGAAGCAGCAACGCCGGACCTGGATACAAACTTCATCCCGGATCCCTCCAGCAACGCCACCAAGACGGCATTGCACGGAAGGTGAGCACTGCGCCACCTATCTCCACTCCCCCCAGACTAATTTCACTCGGTTAGCGTTGCGGCCATTTTCAGCGGCCGTTAACTGCAGTTGCCAATGACACCAGCAACTGTGCTGGCGAACACGAATTTTCCCCCCAGTTTCTCCTTATTTACTCTATCAAAATCATTCATGATTTTGAACACCTCTATCAAATCTCCTCTTAACCTTCTATGCTCTAAGGAGGACAACCACAGCTTCTCCAGTCTCTCCACATAACTGAAGTCCCTCATCCCTGGTACCATTCTCGTAAATCTCTTCCATACCCTCTCCAAGGCCTTGACATCCTTCCTAAAGTGTGGTGCCCAGAATTGGACACAATACTCCAGCTGATGCCTAACCTGTGTTTGATAAAGGTTTAGCATAACTTCCTTGCTTTTGTACTCTATTCCTCTATTAATAAAGCTCAGGATCCCACACGCTTTTTTAACAGCCTTCTCATCTTGTCCTTCCACCTTCAAAGACTTGTGTACCTACACCCCAGGTCTCTCTGTTCTTCCACCCCCTTTAAAACCGAACCATTTAGTTCATATTGCCTCTCCTCATTCTTCCTACCAAAATGTATCGCTTCACACTTCTCTGCGTTAAATTTCATTTGCCCCATGTGTCTGCCCATTTTACCAGTCTGTCTATGTCCTCCAGAGTATGTGTGTGGATGTTGGATGAGGATCGGATGGGGAGGGACTTGACCTCAATCACTCCCCAACTATAGGACAGTTGAGAATGAGAATTCGCTATGTGTGAGGAATGGCCTGCACTCCAGCACTCTGTAATTCCAGCACCATGTGGCACTGTGCTGTCCATGTACCATGACATGACCTCCCTATCACGTTGCCCGTGTACCACTCCATGGCTCCACCACCGTTGTGCCTGTGAGGACAGGTTGCATACACTTGGCTTGTGTTCCCTTGAGTTTAAAAGGGTCAGGGGTGATCTAATTGAGGTGTGTAAAATGATAAAGGGATTCGATAGGGTAGTTATAGAGAAACAACTTCCTCTGATGGAATAGTTCAGAACAACAGGGCACAATCTTAAAATTAGAGCCATGCTAGTTAGGAGTGAAATTGGGAAGCATTTGTTCGCACAAGGGGTAGTGGAAATCGGGAACTTTCTTCCCCAAAAGAATGTGGATGCTGGGTCGATTGAAATTTTCAAGTATGAGATCGCTAAATTTTTGTTAGGTAAGGATATCAAAGGATATGAAGCAAAGGTGGGTAATTGGAGTTGAGGTACAGATCAGCCATGATCTAATTGAATGGCACAAGAGGCTCAAGGAGCTGAATGGCCTATTTCTGTTCCTATGTTCTTATGCTGGCATGGTGATACTCCATAACTCTGCCACCTTGCTGCCATATAGACCACACTTAGACTACTGCGTACAGTTCTGGTCGCCATATTATAAAAAGGATATAGAGGCACTGGAGAGGGTGCAGAGAAGATTTACAAGGATGATACCAGAAATGCGAGGGTATACATATCAGGAAAGGATGAACAGGCTGGGTCTCTTTTCTCTTGAAAAAGAAGGCTGAGGGATGACCTAATAGAGGTCTTTAAAATTATGAAAAATTTTGATAGAGTAGATACAGAGAGAATGTTTCCACTTGTGGGGAAGAGCATAACTAGAGGCCATCAACTAGAGGTCACCAAGAAAACTTCTTTACCCAAAGTGGTGAGAATGTGGAACTCGCTACCACAGGGAGTGGTTGAAGTGAATAGTATAGATTCATTTAAGGGGAGGCTGGACAAGCATATGAGGGAGAAGGGAATAGAGGGTTATGCTGATAGATTTAGATGAGGAAAGACAGGAGGAGGCTCGAGTGGAGCATAAACGCCGGCATGGACTGGTTGGGCCGAATGGCCTGTTTCTGTGCCGTATATCCCATGTAATATACGACTAGGTGACTCTGCCACCGTGCTTCCCATCTATTTCTTGTGTGCCGTGTTGCCACAATGCTGTGCCCATTACCACTCCGTGGCTGTGCTGCAATGTTGCTCTCGTGCTGGCAGATCCTTAAAGAGTGCAGAAAGACATACCGGGGGGGGAAGTGTGATTGGGCCGAGATCCTTCAAAGCCTCCTTCTCAAAAGAAAATGTGTGGATGGCGTGCTTAGACTCTCGCACCGTTCCGATCAGAGAGCTGTACACTTTTACCAGCTGTTGTCAACTTGTTAATTGCTCTCAAAACCAGCTTTGGCTGTGCCAAATCTTACAGAAGTGCACTGCTGGCCTGCTGCCTGTGGGGTAATGAAACTTTAATGTTTCTCAAAAAACGTGAGTTGCCCTGGATACCTGTTCATCTACAAAATCCTGTCAAAAGGTCTCGTCACTGTCCGTGAGCAGCCGATGGATATTGATGGTGCAACACGAATATTAGAAACAATCTTCCCGCTGATTTTTTTTTGGGTGCGCGGCCCCTTTAACGGGCTATGCGGCCCATTCAAATTTCCGCGCATGTGCGGTTTTTCCATTTAAAAGCCGCTGAACGGCCTGCGCAGGACCTCCAGACCGCTCCACGGCCGCGCGGCCACACAACTTAAGCAGAACATTGGTTAGAAAGTAACTCCGCGGAACACACCCTGAGAAGTAAATGTGTTTCTAATCTTAGAGTCAGTGGGGAGCACAACGTTAGACTCTAAGGGGTAGAAATCTGTCTTGAGCTGTAGTGAAAAGCGAGCGGTATCGCATCGGCTGCCCGGTTTATACCCAGCCTGATACTGACTTCAATGGAATTGAATATTGGGCCCATGCGATAAAGCCTGTTCTGCGCTACCACCCAGGTCGAATTTCTACCCCTCAGAGAACAGTCTGTCAATATCCATGAGATATGAGGAAGCTCAGGGATGAGAGAAGGCCTTTCAGCCCACTGTAGTTCACCTTTACAAGTCCCAAATATCAGTCTGGCTCATCAATCAACAGTGCCCTTGAGTATTGCAGTCCTTGCCTGGCTCAGGCACTGGATTAGGCATCTTGGAGCCATCTCAGCCCCCAAAGAGACCCTGCTTACTCCCCCTCTGGGGAGGGTCACTCGGGTGGGCAGGCGGGGGTGAGGTAACTCATCAGGACTCAGGCTTTGAGTAACTCCAAAGATGCTTTTATATTGGGTTAGGTGCCATGCTGGGGCTGCCAGTCTCTGAGGCAGGGATCTCGCACAGCCCATTCACACCCTAAAGTAACCTTGTCGTGTTGGCCGAGGCCGGCGATGGAGAAGATCAAGGTCCCCGAAGTCCCACTGAGGACGTCCCACTGCCAAGTGAGTGCGGGGCAGACTCCTAAGTCCACCCGAGCGGAGAGTCCCAGACCTCACCCCATATTACGGGGGGGGGGGGGGGGGGGGGAGGGGCATCATTTGCATACACTGGGCAGGAGCATCACGTTAGTACAGGCGCATGAGTGGCACCTGCCCCAAACTGCTAGCTGGCACGTTGGGGCTATGCCATGCTGCGCCGATGGATCAGAGAAGGTCCAGGAAGAACCCAAACTCTTCAGCTCCTGGGGGAGTTATGGGAGCATTTTATGGGAATGTAATCAATCTCCTCCAGGATCAGTTAATTACCTGTAGCATCAACAGTTGTGGGGCCTTTTTCTGGAGCCTCAGGGGAACTGGCAGCATCTCTCAGCTCCCTAGAGTCCTTCTATGGGTATGCTGGGCAGAATTCCAGTAGAAGCCATGGATGCCCTCTTGACAGGGGGGGGTGGGGGGTGGGGTGAGGAATACAGGAGGGAATTCTGATGGAAACAGGCTCCGCCCCATTTTCCGGCCACGGGTCTCGGAGTTCTGCTGGGATTGCGCCTCGGACACAATCGATATTTTGAGGCCTCAGTTTTGGGCTGGTGAATCTGACAGGTTCACATTAGGTTTGCCCCCCCCCCCGCCCCGGGCTGCAATGAGACCTGTGCGTCGGAAGGCAGCAGCCCCAGCCTGGTTCTCATGCAATATCAAACACAAGTGAGAAGTCGCACAACACCAGGTTATAGTCCAACAGCTTTATTTGAAATCACAAGCTTTCGGAGCGCTGCTCCTTCGTCAGGTGAAGTGAAGAAATACAAATGGGCACAGCATATATAGACAGAGAACAATGCCTGTGCAGAGAACAATGCCAGATGACTATAGTTAATCTTTCTAACTGCCCTTTATCACACCTCGGCAGAGAGACAATCACGTTTAGAAAGATTAACTGTAGTCGTCTGGCATTGTTCTCTGCACAGGCATTGATCTCTGTCTATATATGCTGTGCCCATATGTATCTCTTCACTTCACCTGACAAAGGAGCAGCGCTCCGAAAGCTTGTGATTTCAAATAAAGCTGTTGGACTATAACCTGGTGTTGTGCGACTTCTCACTTTTGTCCACCCCAGTCCAACACCGGCATCTCCGCATAATATCAAACACAGCTAACGTTTCTGCTAGAAGACACCAGGCTTTGCATTGGTTAAAAAAAGGTTCTACCCGGCAGCCAGTTTCAGCGGGTTTTAGCAGGCCCCAGCGATCCAGATCAGGAAAGAACTTCAATGTTTATTTAAAGAGTGAGTGCGAACCAACTAGCTGTGAGATGTTTTCCCCCCCCCCCCCCCTGTGCTGGAACAAGAGACTGTGGAGCTAATTGTTCAACTTCACACTTCCGACCAGAAATCCTCACTCGCTGAGCGCGCATATCAGAAACTGCGCACGTGCTTGCGCATAATTTTCTAAGCAGTATTTTAAATGCAGGCTCCACGTGAGGCCAAATCTCTGATCTGCGCTCCCAGTGAACAGATTCCCAGCACAGAGTGGGAAAATGTCCCCTTAGAGATTCATAGGATCTACAGCAACAACAGCTTGCATTTATATAGCACCTTTAGCATCCCAAGGCGCTTCACAGGAGCGATTATCAAACAAAATTCGGCACCAACCCACATAAGGAGATATTAGGACAGGTGAGGTAGGTTTTAAGGAGCGTCTTAAAGGAGGAGGGGGAGGTGGAGAGGCAGAGAAGTTGAGGGAGGGAATTCTAAAGCTAAGGGCCTGGGCAGCTGGAGGCGCGACCGCCGACGGTGGAGCGCTGAAAATTCAGGAATGCGCAGAAAAAGGCCATTCTGCCCAACGTGCCTGTTCCGGCTCTTTGAGAGAGCTATCTAATTAGTCCCACTCCCCTGCTCTTTCCCCACAGCCCTGCAAATTTTCCTTTTCAAGTAATATATCCAATTCCTTTTTGAAAGTTACTATTGAATCTGCTTCCACCGCCCCCCCCCCCCCCCTGCCCCTCCCCTTTCTCAGGCAGCGCATTTCTGATCATAGCAACTCGCTGTAAAAAAAACTTCTCATGATTTTCCCCCTGGATTTTTATTATCTTAAATCTGTGTCCTCTGGTTAGTGACCCCCCCCCCGCCCGCTCCCCCCCCGCGCCCTTGGAAACAGTCTCTCCCTATCTACTCTATCAAAACTCCTCTTATGAATTGGATTAGAGTCACAGCACCATTAATCTGATCAATACAACCAAATCGCACTAATCAGAAACAGAGACATATGGGCTGTAGCCTTGGCGAGAACAGATTGAGCATTACAGGAAGATGATTACTATAAATAATGATCACTATAAATGATGATCACTAAACCAAATTACGCCGTGTAACGTTTTGTTACATTTCCGATACTGTGACAATTCAACAGAGTGCACTTCCCCTTAATCAAAGTCAGTTTTAATAAACATTAGTTTTTAATGGCTGTGTATCTGATTGTAGTTGGCAGAGGTGCTTCTCATCGTGCACAAAGCAGTAGTTACCATTCCAGTCCAGCAGAGGGTGCAGACTTTATAGCCTCGCAATGACTGGTGCTGATATTAGCATACGAACGCCTAATCCATTTTCATGGCAAGCCTTTCTCTGAATCCTAGCCTGATCATTTGTAATGGGATGGGGGATCTTAGCTACAAGGACAGGTTGGAGAAGCTGGATTTGTTTTCATTAGAGCAAAGGAGGTTGAGGGGTGATTTGATAGAAGTGTACAAGATTATGACGGGTTTGGATAGGCTAGACGGGGAAAGGCTGTTCCCACTAGTTGATGGTACAAGGACTAGGGGACACAGATTTAAGGTTTTGGGCAAGAGATACAGGGGGGGATGTGAGGAAAAACTTTTTTACGCAGCGAGTGGTGAGGACCTGGAATTCGCTGCCGACGGAAGTGGTGGAAGCGGAGACACTCAATGTTTTCAAGGGGAGACTGGACAGGCACTTGAGGGAAATAAACTTGCAGGGTTACGGGGGTAGAGAGGGGGAATGGGACTGACTGGCTTGCTCTACAGAGAGCCGGCACGGACTCGATGAGCCGAATGACCTCCTTCTGTGCCGTTATGACTCTATGGGCTAAAAATTCAGTATTGCTCCATTTGGGGCGCTAACCTCGCCGGGGCGCGACTTTTAGCGCCCCGAAAAAATTAGCGGCCCCGCGCCGGAACTTCAGTGGTTGCGCCCCAAGAGGGAAGCGGGGCGCAACTGGAAGCTCCCCGCATCCCTCTTGGGACGCTGCGAGTGAATATCCTGGCGCTACGTGCCGCAGCGCCACGCGCTGCGGCACGTCGCGCCGCGGTATTGCAGGCCTTCCTCCCCTTCTTAAAGGGGAGGGGCCTTGCGCAGCGCGAACCGGGGCCCAGCTGGGCTCCCAGGGATCGGGAGTGCCGGCAAAAGAGCCCGGCACTCAAGAGAAGTGCCGGGCTCTTGGAGCGCAGCCCGCACTTCACGGTGGGGGGGCTTCACGGGGGCCGGGGACAGCAACGGGGGCAGGTGCTGGCAGGCGGCCAGCAACAAAAATGGCCGCCCGCCACCTCCCCTTTAAATATCGCCGCCCCGGCCGCACATACGCCCCCCTGAACCCGTCGGACATAGCGTCTGGCGGTAAATCAGGGGGCGCGACTGAAGATCACGGCCGGGGCGCGAGCGGGGCGCTGCGCACGGCGATGACGTCATCGCCGGCGGCGCAGCGCCACAGGGCGCTACCGGCTGCCGCCGCCGCTAACCTCCCACTAAATTTTTCGGGAGGCGTGGGCGGCGCTGCGCCCGGGCGTTAGCTGCTTTACGCCCCATTAGCGCCCATTTAAGGCGCTAACGGGAGGCGCAAGCAGCTGAATTTTTCCCCCTATGACTCTAATGACAAAGGGCATTCGTCACACTGACTTGGCCACCACCCTGAGTTTGTGTTGAGGTCCCATTAGAGTACCTCACAACGACTTCCATGATCAGAGCCCTGACCTTTGACCCAATGGGGATCACTTTTTTCATTAATTCGCAGAATGTGGGCGTCGCTGGCCAGGCCGGCATTTATTGCCCATCCCTAATTGCCCTTGAGAAGGTGGCGGTGAGCCTGCCCACTCAGGAGGAGCCGGGTGACACTATCCAACTTGGCCTTTCTCCAACAGCAGCCCATCTGCCTATAGAAGTAGGAGTTTCAGGCCCACATTTATCTGAAAACCTGTTGCTCACGAGTCGGTGCATTCACCGACAGGCTTGTCACCGAAACCCCCAGGGCGGGGATGTCGCTTTGTTTGAAGGGGGATGCCTCCGACCACTGTACTCTCAGAATGGAGCTGACTGGTAGGGGCCAGGGCACCTTAGCAAGGAGCAACTTTACCTGTCTCATCGTTTCCACCATTGGTGGCCGTGCCTTCAGCTGCCTAGGGTGGAATTTCCTTCCCTTAACATTTCTGCCTCTCTACCTCTCTCTCTCTCCTCCTTTAAGACGCTCCTTAAAACCTACCTCTTTGACAAAGCTTTAGGTCACCTGTCCAATATCTCCTTATGGGGCTCGGTCATAGAATCATAGAAATTTACAGCACAGAAGGAGGCCATTCGGCCCATCTTGTCCGTGCCGGCCGACAAGGAGCTATCCAGCCTAATGCCATATAAATGCAATTTGTTGTTGTTGTTGTTGTCTCAACATAACTCTCGGTTCCCCTCTGCAGCACAAACGTTGACTCCCCACATACTTGACTTTACAGTAGAAGTATACAGTTGCCCTGGACTCAATTATAGGCCCAGAAATTAAACACTGAGCGTTCCTGCGGGGGTAAGGCTTCCCCGCGATATCTCACTGCGCGCCTACCTTTTCCCTCCGGGCTCACACGAACTTTAGTTTCAAGGCTGCAGCTGTGCAGTGCGTGCGTATCCCAGAGACGCAGTTAGTTCGTGCGAGTTCTGGGATCACGTGATTCAGTTAGAGCCAATGGCAGCACACCATCTTTCATTCATAGTTTTGACAGCAAGGGCTGTGAAAGCTATGAATCTATACCCCACCCCCCAAAAGAACAGCTAAACCTCAATTAAATTTTTTTAAAAAGCCATCACATTAATAAAATAACTATAGTTAAATAAATTAACCACTTTAAACAAAAAATTAAATTTTTGAAAAAATTTAAAATCTTTTTAAAAGTTATAAAAATAAACTTACCTTTCTTTAAAGTCTCTAAAAAAGATAAACCTGTTGAAAAAAATTTAAAATAATACTTAATTAACTACTTACCTTGTTAAAAGAGGGTCTTACGCCTCCTTTCTTTATGTGCAAAATCTTCCATGCTTACCTGCGCGTTCAAAGCACTAAGTGCACTGCGTGCGCGCAGCCTGTAGCGCGCACGCGGTTCACTTAGGAACCGCCCCCTTTTGAGTTCACGAAGTGCCGGTTTCCCGCGCATGCGCAGTGCATGCTGGAAACCGGCAATTGGAGACCTAAAACGCGAGAGTACACAGTGTGTACTCTCACGTATTAGGTCTAATTTTCGGGCCATTATGTTTAATAAGTGGGGCCCCTCCATTACACACAGACACTACCAGCTGCATTGAGAGGCGTTTTAAAAATGCAGTTGCATTTACCAGCATAAGGTCCATGCTTCGCTGCCTCTTGCTGGGTCACCAGCAGGACCCAGAGGAACACCTTTGAGTCCAGCTGAACACTCGGGCGATACCCACACACCTCAGTGTAAGTGAAGCTGCTCTGCAATCACTTTCTCTTCAGTTTACCAGGGAAGGACTGTAAGCTCGCCGCCCCCACTCTCCCTCCCGGCTAATTGCGAAATCGAATTTGCCAGAAGTAAGTTGAAATGCTGTGACAGGTGCTGCATAGAATACAATCGTAATGTTTGGACGGAGGTGGTTTTACTGATGGGTAAATATAGCCTGCCCCTCAGGGCTGCTGCAAAGTAAACTGGCAGCTATTCTCCATCTGTGGCATTTCCATTTGTGCTGAAGTTCCTCAGACAGGACTGGTGAGTGCTTGTCTTAAAAACAACGATCATTATGCGCAGCACTTAAGAGAGCAGGTAGCTGCAATATCAATTGGGAATGAGATAAATATTAACATTCACTGGCCACGGAGATGCTTGGCAATCAGTGGCTAATTATTTGCTGCTGTTGATGCTTTAGTCATGAATGTCACCATTAATTAATGACAGGTGTTGTCAGCGCTATGAGTGGTGAGGGCCCTGAACCTGAACACCGTCTAATTATTATTTCTGTCCTGGAGGCTCTCACCTTCATGAAGAAGTGTTCTGGCAAGCCTTTCTTCGTGGTCCCAGCAAACAGCCAAGGCAGCGGTGTGCATTGTGCTGAAGCACGCCATTGCGGCACTCACGCTTGATGTCACACGATGAAGATGATGTCCTGGCTCGTCAGGCTCTTAACACTGGGGCCAGGGGGGGCCAGGAGACAAACGGGCCCTCGGGCTCTAACTGAGCTGCTAGGCTGGGGCCTGGAGTTTAAGCCTTGATTTTAGGCTTGGATGGAGCTTCACCCTGAGGAGTGGCCTTAGAGTGGGAATGGAATCTGGAGCCTGGAGTCAGGCTCAGAGGGGGCAGGGTTGCCAACTCTAGTTGGGGCATGTTGCGGGAAGTTTCATCACATGACCTGCCACCACTAACCACCCCACCCCCACGCTCCCGCCATCGGTGGCCCAACATGTCCACCCTCGTGGTGCACTGCCTTCCCACGGCCAACTAGAAAGTGAACAGACTCTCTGTTACCCAGTTGGATGTTTCTTGACTATCAGTCAAACACCCCTTTTCCCATCGGCAAGATTTGTATAACTAATAAACAAAAGTTTTCAAAGAAAATTTTAAAAACGCTTATTTTTTTTATGCCCTGATAAATTTTCTCCCCGGGGTTTGCTCTCAGCAGGTTAATCTTTAATTCCCGGAGACGCCAGGACAATCCTGGAGGGTTGGCAATCCTAAGGGAGACTGGGCGTTAGGGGCTTTCTCTTGGAGGATGAGGGTCTGGGGAAGGGGTGGAATGGAGCAGGAGGCAGAATTCAGGCCCTGGACTGATTTTCAGGCTGGGAGTCGGTCAATTAGTCTCTCGTAATCATGTGAACAACATGGCATGAATGGACACACATGGGAGAAAAACTGGGTCGCGCCCCCTTTGGGGCGCTAACTTCGCCGGGGCGCTACTTTTAGAGGAGCGGAGTGCCGGGCTGACCGGTTGCGGCCGGCACCCTGCAGGAGGAGGCGAAAGGGGGCAAGTGCTGGCAGGCGGCCGAAAAAAAATGACCGTCCGGCATCTGCCCTTTAATTTGAGGCGCCCCGGCCACAAACACGGCACCCTGACCCTGTCGGACATAGCGTCCGAAGGCAGGTCAGGGGTCGCGAGCAAAGTTTGCGGCCGGGGGCGTGAGCAGGGCGCTGCGCACGGTGATCACGTCATCGCTGGAGGCGCAGCGCCACAGGGCGCTACCGGCTACCGCTGCCACTAACCTCCCGCTGAATTTCGCGGGAGGCGTTAGCGGCACCGCACCTGGGCGCGAGGGGATTTGCGCCCCGTTAGCGCCCCCTCTGGCCCAAATTTTCCCCCATGGTTAGCATTGACCAATCAAATCTCTGAGACGCAACGGTGAACTATGGACAATATTTTTTTATTCATGTAGATACTGTAGAGGTAGATTTCCCTCTGCCATTCCTCCCAAAGCATAATCTGCCCAACAACAGGCTCCCTGCCATCCAGTACCACTTCTGGGACTCTCCTACAGAGGTGACATCAGCCATTTTATTATAAGTTGCAAATACTACAGGTCAAGTTCCGGGTGAATTCCATTCTACAGCAGCCCATCAAGCACTCTTGGGAGCACCTTGGGATGTCTTCCTACTTTAAAGGCGCTATAGAAATGCAATTAGTTGTTGTTGTTGTTGTGGGCAGGTGCAGAGCAAAGTTCCCCCTTAAATGTTCTAGCAACGTCCCTGAACCCAACCTCAGAATCACAGAATCCCCACAGTGCAGATAGAGGCCATTTCGGCCCATCGAGCCTGCACCGACACACATCCCACCCTATCCCCGTATTTAATCCCCCCTAACACTAAGGGTCAATTTATCATAGCCAAATCAACCTAACCCGCACATCTTTGGACTGTGGGAGGAAACCGGAGCACCCGGAGGAAAACCCACGCAGACACGGGGAGAATGTGCAAACTCCACACAGACAGTCACCCGGGGCCAGATTCGAACCCGGGTCCCTGGCGCTGTGAGGCAACAGTGCTAACCACTATGCCACCGTGTTGCCCCTAAAAAGAAAAGCAACATGTGTGACAACCTGTGTGACATTTCGGTTTTGCACACCAGTCGTACATGTGGCCGGTCTGAGCCCACCCAATTTGCTCCAGTTAAGATGTTTCACACAGTGGGTTGAACAATCCATGACTCATTTTATTTCAAATGGTCACACTTCTGAGGAAACTTTCACCACATCAGCTCGGGCTGGATTCAAACCCTTGCTGATCACAAAAAAAATCAGAAAAGCTGTTTGCATTGGAGGGTGTTCAGCGAAGGTTCACGAGGTTGATTCCTGGGATGAAAGGGTTGTCTTATGAGGAAAGGGTGAGCAGGTTGGGCCGATACTCATTGGAGTTTAGAAGAATGAGAGGGGATCTTATTGAAACATATAAGATTCTGAGGGGGATTGACAGGGTAGATGCAGGGAGGATGTTTCCCCTCGTGGGGGAATCTAGAACTAGGGGGCATAGTTTCAGAATAAGGGGGCACCCATTTAAGACGGAGATGAGGAGGAATTTCTTCTCTCAGAGGGTCGTGAATCTTTGGAATTCTCTACCCCAGAGAGCTGTGTCATTGAATATATTCACGGCGGAGACAGACAGATATTGGAGCTCCAGGGGAACGGGGGTGATGGGGAACAGGCAGGAAAGTGGAGTTGAGGCCAAGATCAGATCAGCCATGATCTCATTGAATGGCGGAGCAGGCTCGAGGGGCCGAATGGCCGACTCCTGCTCCTGTTTCTTATGTTCTTATGTTTATGGAAACTTCACAGAATCTTTTTTCTTCCCTGTCACAATCAGTGAGGTCTCAGGATCATGAACGGGCATTCCTGGCTTTATTGCCTGATTATTAAATGATCATGCTTTCCAAATCTGACACTCCTCCCTGCCTATTTATCTCACCCGATATAGGTTGTTGTAGATTTATCGTCTATTAGTGCCAGCTTGGCTTGGTTGGCAGCAAGCTCACCTCCGAGGCAGAAAGTTAGAGATTCAAGCCCCACTCCAGGACATGAGCACATAACTGAGGCTGAGACTTCAGTGCAGTACTGAGAGAGTGCGGCACTGTCAGAGGGGGCGACTTTCAGATAAGATGTTAAAAGGAGGCCCTGTCTGTCTGTTCAAGATTGATGTAAAATATCCCTTGGCACTATTCAAAGAAAAATAGGATGTTGGCCCGCCCAATATTCCTCCCTCAACCAACACCACCAAAAAGAGATTAACTGGCAGTCGGATTGCCAACCCTCCAGGAATTAAAGATTCATCTCCTGGGCACTGCTGCGAGTAAAAACCAGGGAGAGAAATCACAGGGGCATTTAAAAAAAAAGTGTTTTTCTTGTTTTCTTTGAACACTTTTGTATATTAGTCATTAAAACATTGGAGATGGGGAAAAACGGCTGTTTGACTGGGCGGGTTGATTGGAAAGAAAGGTTTACATTTCTATAGCGCCTTTCACGACCACCGGACGTTTCAAAGCGCTTTACAGCCAATGAATTACTGTTTTGAAGTGTAGTCACTGTTGTAATGTAGGAAACGCTGCAGCCAATTTGCGCACAGCAAGCTCCCACAAACAGCAATGTGATAATCTGTTTTTATTATGTTGATTGAGGGATAAATATTGGCCCCAGGTCTCCCCTGTTCTTCTTCAAAATAGCGCCGCGGGATCTTTTACGCCCACCTGAGAGAGAGAGCAGACGGGGCCTCGGTTTAATGTCTCATCTGAAAGACGGCACCTCCAACAGTGCAGCACTCCCTCAGTACTGCACTGGAGCGTCAGCCTAGGTTTTTGTGTTCAAGTCTCCTGGAGTGGGACTTGAACCCACAGCCTTTCTGACTCAGCGGCGAGTGTGCTACTCACTGAGCCCCGGCTGGCACTTTACTGGAGGCGGGAAGTGATGTGATGAAACCTCCAGGAACACGTCCAGCCAGAGTAGGCGACCCTAACTGGCAGTGCGCCTGTGTAAATTGTTGACCATGCAATAACAGTGACCACGCTTCAAGAGTATCTCATTCGCAGTGAAGTGCTTTGGCCCCTCTGAGGGCATGCTATAAAAAATTGCAAGTTCCTTCTTTTATTAAAATTTGAAAGTGATCGCTCTGAAGAATTCAGATTCTCTGCAGCTCCAATACTGCCAAAGATTTTTTTTTTACCTGAAGTGACCAACTTTCTCTTGGCAGTTTCTCTTTTAATACAACACTCTGACACATCTGTCTGTAGGGAGCAAGTTATGTGAAGTGAAAGGAATTAAACTGGCAGAAGGCCCACTCCTCGTGCCTCAGTTTGATTGCTCTGCTGCTGGGGAGAATGTTAGCAGCAGGTTTAGATTGTGCCGAAACATTGCAGCAAAATCAGGGTTAATGCTCAACCTTTTCAGGACTTGGAATTCATTGTCATGTTATTTCTCAGCTTACGTGGTAATGTTGTATGTATGTCATGTTTCAGTGACTGCCCCTCTTTATTTGGTCCTTTACTCACTTCTGGAGGGTATTCCTCATCGAATTAGTCAACACTGAGGCCCAATCGTTGCTCAGAAGACGATGATCTACAAAGGGACCTGGGTGTCATTGTACACGAATCACTGAAAGTTAACATGCAGGTACAGCAAGCAATTAGGAAAGCAAATGGTATGTTGGCCTTTATTACAAGAGGATTTGAATATAAGAGTAAAGATGTCTTACTGCAATTATATAGGGCCCTGGTGAGACCACACCTGGAGTATTGTGTACAGTTTTGGTCTCCTTAGCTAAGGATGGATATACTTGCCATAGAGGGAGTGCAACGAAGGTTCACCAGACTGATTCCTGGGATGGGTGGATTGCCCTATGAGGAGAGATTGAGTAGACTAGGCCTATGTTCTCTAGAGTTTAGAAGAATGAGAGGTGATCTCATTGAAACATACAAAATTCTTACAGTGCTTTACAAGGTAGATGCAGGGAGGATGTTTCCCCTGGCTGGGGAGTCTAGAACCAGGGATCACAGTCTCAGAATAAGAGGTCAGCCATTTAGGACTGAGATGAGAAGAAATTTCTTCACTCAGAGGGTGGTGAATCTTTGGAATTCTCTACCCCAGAGGGCTGTGGAGGCTCAGTCGTTGAGTATATTCAAGACAGAGATCGATAGATTTTTGGATATTAAGGGAATCAAGGGATATGGGGATCGGACAGGAAAGTTTTTTTTAATTCGTTTATGGGATCAGGACGTCGCTGGCAATGCCAGCATTTATTGCCCATCCCTAGTTGCCCTTGAGAAGGTGGTGGTGAGCCGCCTTCTTGAACCGTTGCAGTCCGTGTGGTGATGGTACTCCCACAGTGCTGTTAGGTAGGGAGTTCCAGGATTTTGACCCAGCGACGATGAAGGATTGGCGATATACTTCTAAGTCAGGATGGTGTGTGACTTGGAGGTGGTGGTGTTCCCATGTGCCTGCTGCCCTTGTCGTTCTGAGTGGAAGAGGTCGCGGGTTTGGGAGGTGCTGCCGAAGAAGCCTTGACGAGTTGCTGCAGTGCATCTTGTAGATGGTACACACTGCAGCCACGGTACGCCGGTGGTGGAGGGAGTGAATGTTTAAGGTGGTGGATGGGGTGCCAATCAAACGGGCTGCTTTGTCCTGGATGGTGTCGAGCTTCTTGAGTGTTGTTGGAGCTGCACTCATCCAGGCAAGTGGAGAGTATTCCATCACACTCCTGACTTGTGCCTTGTCGGTGGTGGAAAGGCTTTGGGGAGTCAGGAGGTGATAGAATACCTAGCCGCTGACCTGCTCTTGTTGCCACAGTATTTATGTGGCTGGTCCAGTTAAGTTTCTGGTTAATGGTGACCCCCAGGATGTTGATAGTGGGGGATTCAACGATGGTAATGCTGTTGAATATCAAGGGGAGGTGGTTAGACTCTTGCTTGTTGGAGATAGTCATTGCCTGGCACTTCTGTGGCGCGAATGTTACCTGCCACTTATTAGCCCAAGCCTGAACGTCATCCAGGTCTTGTTGCATGCGGGAGATGAGGTAGAAGATCAGCCATGATCTTATTGAATGGCAGAGCAGGCTCGAGGGGCCGAATGGCCTACTCCTGCTCCTATTTCTTATGTTCTTATGTCAAAGAGGGTAGCCAAATGCTCAAAATAGGCTAGCAGACCACTGCCAGATACAAAGGGGAACACTTTCTTCTGTGCACGATGTGTAATGAGATTCTGAACCTGCTTATGAAGGATGGGTTTGCAATTTCGTTGCATGTAGCACGCAGAAATCTTGCCCCATATGTCAGGTGTAAGCACTCAGTCTCCGTGGCAGTCTCACACCATACCGGTGTTAAGTGTGTGTAGGTTCCCCACACTGCTGCTAGCCATTGTTTTGAGCCTGGTCTGCTGGTTGCTGTGATTTATTTTTTTTGGCTGGGGCAGCTGCAGAGACTTGAGGCCTGACCTTGGGGATCAATAGCAACTCATGAGGGCCTGACCTTGGGCAGCAGGGTTGAAGACTGAGAGCCTGTTCTCCGGAAGCAGGTGTGGTGAGTCTGGAGCCATCTGTGGGGGTTTTCAGACTGGGCAGCACCTGGTGTTGTGTGGGTAGGTTTAGGAGAGGGGCTCAGGTGCAGGCAAGCTGCAGGTTTGTGGATGAGCTGGGAGGGAGCGAGGTCCAAGGGGAGCACCGGTATTTGCTTTGGAGTAACAGAGCAACAATCGGTTCATGGTAATCACATGGCCAGTAATACTAACCGTCATATGATGCCTAAAAACCTAACAATGGGAGCATGTAATTCCCATAAATCAATCAGATCATTGGAAACAAAGAAAGAGCTGACCAATCACATTTTTAATTGTATAGCGAGATAAATAAATAGCAGCTGTATAGATATTCATTATGATGTTCAAAGCTCCCATGTTTTCACCTGTCTGGGGATCTGTCACTCGTAATATGTCACTGAGGAAAAATTAAGTTTGTAATTCTTATTGTCTGAGAATAAAAGTAACTGCCTTCAGCAGCCAAGGGAGAGTCTTGGCCCGGCTAACGGTGGAAGGACAACATATGTTTATTGGAGTCATTTCCGTTTCTGTCAGGAATCTTTGAAATATTAGCATGTTGAAGCACTCAGAGAGCTGTGCTTAGACCGAACTCTGGCAGATAATCCTTTTCACAGCTATTTTTAGATTTTCAGGCTCTACGTTGCAAATCTTTGTATTTATAATCCCGTTTAATGGTCTTAGATTTAATATAAATCAAATAAGACCCAATAACTTTGGGACAGTGAAGAAGAAGCTTAACTAACTTCTTGTGTCATCTGAGGTATGAGCAATCTTCGATGCACCTGATGTCAGCGATTCTGCATTTCCCTGATCGTGGTGCGTCGTCCTGAGTTTTATGCGCTTTTATGTCTGTTTGATTGAACTGGACATATTGTAAATAGGATTCTAGACATGGGCCCAGAATTTCCTCTCGGCCACACTGCTGCTGTAATGACAGTGAGGTGGGAGTACCATCCATCCAATAGTTAAGCTCCTGACCCTCATCGATTTCCTGGGGTAAGGGGCATTTAAATAATTTTCTGGGGGGGAGGAGGGGCACTTGTGCCATTTATGGTGCAGTTGGGGCACCCACCTCAGGTGGTGGGGGAAACTTGCTGCAGTGCCTTGGTCCAGCATTAGTGGGCCAAGCGACACAGGGAAGTTGAAATTAGAAACTGAAATAAGCTGGCACTTTCTTTGCTGGCCAGTTTTTCGAAAACAATCCATCGCTATGCGATTGACTTCTTTCTGGAAACCAACCGTTGAAATACGAAGTGCCTTCAGCAACATTGGACACCAGATTCGCACAGTCGTTCCTCATGCCCAGTGTTGCTCGGGTGAAAATGGTGGGAAACATATCGTACGATGTCTTTCCCTCCTTTGCATGGTGTCATAATGCACCCGCCCATTTGTGTGCCCACCCGCACACCCGCTTGAATTTCTGATGGACCGAGATGCAAAGAACAAGCTGCAAGGTGGAGTGAGGGTTTGTCATGGGTGAGAAGTACTCGTGGAACAAGCAAAACTTTGCAGCAAGCAACCTTTGGACAGTCTACGAGATACAATTGGGTAATGATTCCTTCCCGGATTCCTTGGTGGGCTCTCTTCTTTTCCATCTGGTCCCAGGTTCTGTAGATGGTGCAGTGTTGAGCCTGCTTACTACCTGCTGCCATGAATGGCATACAATTGTCGTCTGGGAAGTGCCACATTGGGCAATCCTCCTTGCCCCCACTTCATATAGCTAAATGTCCATTTATCCATCCCTGAGACAAGGAACGACTGCCATACCGCTCATTCTCTTGCTCACAGGAATCCATTATGAGCGATCTGCATTGGGTTTCTTCTCACTTCATTTATATATGACTTCTTTCCTCCCTTCTAACTTTGGCCAAGGCTCAGAAATAAATGAAATTGATTCTGAAGCTTGACGAAGCTGAGATAAGTACTTGTCCCCTTTTGTAGGCATTCAACTTTAAGTGTGCATAACCCTTTAATCTGGACTGGATAGTCTGAAATTCCCTTGGACCCATTGGGCTGGTTGCTTGCATAAAAGAAACGCTGTACGGATAACTATACATAATTATTCATCCCTGGGCTACCTCGCACATGTGCCCAAGGCATCTGCCAACCCTTTTGGCCATGGATAATGTATGGAGTTGCAGGACTCAAGCAAAGCAGAGGAGGAGAAGACGCATGAATTAGCTGGTAACCTGCTTGATGTTTGCTCGGACTGTGTGGTAAAAACTACACAAATATTTCACGGATGATTGGGAATGGTTTGTAATGACGGGTATTGTTATGCACCTCCCCCAGCTGAGTGGCTAGCCTGGGAATCCTATGTGCGGCACCCAACACTTGGGATGTACGTGACACTCTCCATCCCTTCACAAAAAGTGTGACGCCCTCCATCCCTTTACAAGAGGAGGTGCCTAGCCTGCATTCGACACTATCTGACACCAGCACAGCTGAGACCCCTGAACGTGCTGGAGCTCCACGCTTCTTCCTGTTAGCATTTCTTTTCAACGGTTTCATTTTTAAAATGGGGCAGTGATGTCTAGATTCCCTCTCTGTATAGAACAACGCCATTGTGTGAAATTCTTAACAAAGGCTAAAAACTAGAAATATAAAAATCAGCTTTGCCACTACTTTGTGTCCAGGAGTTTTTTCAAAGTACTTTCGAGCAGGGTTTCTTCCTTAATGCATTTCCTAATAGCAGGAGGCTTACTAAATGCATTAGACAAAGTCCATTTTTAGTCCAGCACCACAGGTAGCATTTTAATCCATCTGTGTGCAGAGTGAAGATGTATGTCTGGCTCGCCAACGCTGTGAGAAAATGACCATCAGGGACATTAAGGCTTGTGATGAGTAAGTAGAGCTCTGGCTGCTGAGAGGAGCAGCGAAGATGTAATATTTCACTCTCTTTTTTTAACCTCCATTTTTGTTCCTCAGCAGTTTTCCCCCCTCGATCCTCGTGTCCAGGCCATTATTTATCCCTCAATTAACATAACAAAAACAGAATATCTGGTCATTATCACATTGCTGTTTGTGGGAGCTTGCTGTGTGCAAATTGGCTGCTGCATTTCCTACATTACAACAGTGACTCCACTTCAAAAAGTACTTAATTGGCTGTAAAGCGCTTTGAGATGTCCGGTGGTCGTGAAAGGCGCTATATAAATGCAAGTATTTCTTTCTTTCTTTCTTTCTCTTCAAGGAGTGTTTTTTTTTGTCCCACAGGTGCTAGTCTCCCTCCACCAGGTAACCATTATTGATGCAACGGCAGGAAATTCCCCCACATGTGGAATCACAGCCGAGCCCAATCCTGTCCTCACCCAACACCTACACACATCGGGGCTTTCTCCCAATCATCGGCCACTCCACGATGGCCCTGGTGGGTGTGATGACCACATTGTAACTCTCCTGAGCTCTTGCTCTTTGGTGCTGTACCACAGTTGAGGGCATATCTTTGTTCTGCCCTGAAGCACATCGGTCGAGTCTCTTTGTCCCTTCAAATAAGGTTTTCATGGTTGACTGCTGCAAGATAAATGAATCATGGCAGCTGCCATGGAAACACACATTCAACCGCGTGATTCTGCTCCTGTGGTCACAGATGACTGTACACTGATGGAATGATACTGCGTTCATGCTAAGGGCACGTGGGGCCATGAGTGCAGTCAATGAAATGCGGGGGAGTCCTACCACATGCTGGAAGTGTAGGACTGACTCTTTCTTGCTGCTGCCTGCTTCCCACAGAAATGTGATGGAATCTCTGGCCCTGCTAAACAATGCATCAGCTACGCGCCTGATACAGCTGTGGACTGAAGGTCGGGAGATGTGTCGGATATCTCGCACTTGTCGGGAAGGAACCTGCCCCGTAGAAAGTTCAACGCAGCTGCAACCATGGGAATCTAAGGTGGTGCTGGCACGTCTCTTCAGACAAGTCCGCGTAAGGGACCCTACACCTGAATACACAAATGTCAGCTGAAATGGGGGATCTAAGCTGCAAATTCACCTGTCTGGCCTGCCTCTTCTGACCATCCTTCTCCTCCAGAGCCTGTAAATAGGGAGGTGCGCCTGTACGAATAGGCATAGCTGGACTTTAATAAGCCTTCCAACAACTACAGCTGTACAAGCA
Organism: Squalus acanthias; assembly: GCA_030390025.1. Taxonomy (NCBI): domain Eukaryota; kingdom Metazoa; phylum Chordata; class Chondrichthyes; order Squaliformes; family Squalidae; genus Squalus; species Squalus acanthias. The sequence goes on along the minus strand of CM059425.1, from coordinate 16,329,310 downwards.
ATAACTAACAAAAGATGCAGCACAGCGTTAAGTAGCTATCAGGAGAGCTCTGACAAGCCTGAAAATGAAGGCATCATAACTGTTGGCTGGGAAGCGGGCAGTCAATTATATGATCTTGTTTTAATGGCCACAGATGACCAGCATGTTGATGGAGTGGAAGCCCTTGCAGTTTATGAAGATGGTAGAATTGCATGAAGAGGCCCACGGTGTCATCAGTAATGGCATTCAAGAGTTACTACATCAACTGGACTATCTTCACCATTCTGATCACTTCCTTAAGGTGAGAGAGGCAGGGCCTAGGTTTCCTAAGCCACGATGGCTTTTCCGCTAATAACCACCAAACTCTCCAAGGACCATATATCACATCTTGGCTTTTCCCCATGACCATTCTGCTGCCAGCAGGCCACGGGAAAAGTGATGAAGTTCTTTGCTTTTGCCAACAAAGCATCAATCACCTACTTGATGCATCTGGCTTATGTGGCAGCTTGAAAAGTGCCAGATGCATAGACATTCAGGGTGATGGTGACCTTCACAGTCACTGGCAGCGCTTTTCCTGTGCTGGAGTTTGGCCAGAAGTCATTTTCCAGGTGATGGCATAGTTCTGTCATTGCCTCCTTAGTGGAGCACCGTCAGCGAAAGATACTTTTCTCCAACATCTCGGCTGACATCCAGTGCAGTGCTGAGGGAGCGCTGCACTGTCGGAGGTGCCGTCTTTCGAATGAGACTTTAAACCGAGGCCCCGTCTGCTCTCTCAGCTGGGTGTAAAAGATCCCACGGCACTATTTTGAAGAAGAGCAGGGGGAGTTCTCCCTGGTGTCCTGGGCCAGTATTTATCCCTCAACCAACATAACAAAAACAGATTATCTGGTTATTATCACATTGCTCTTTGTGGGACCTTGCTGTGCGCAAATTGGCTGCCGCGTTTCCTACATTACAACAGTGACTACACTCCAAAAAGGACTTCATTGGCTGTAAAGCGCTTTGGGACGTCCGGTGGTCGTGAAAGGCGCTACAGAAATGCAAATCTTTCTTTACCATCCCAGGGAATGGCCATCTTCAAAATCATAATTGTAGCAACTAAAAATGTACCAGCCAGAACATTTGGGCAAGAGCTCGACCCTCAAAAAAATAAACTGACCCAAAAAAGGAATTACTCAAAATAAAACCTCGCACAAATATAAAGAGAAGTAAGATTTTCAGATATTCTTTTGGAAAAACAGCAGGTGCCACTTTAACCGTTGACTTCCTGTCAGCTCAGAACGCACATGGCCCAAGGGCATGTTTTTATGATGGTGACCACAGGGCACAGAGTATTTCCAGTCAGAAACAGACATGTCATTATAAGCATGTCATCACAAGACATCGATATATTAAAATGAAATTCTCCCTGTTTTCAGTGAGAACTCCTGAGGCCTCCCTTAAGCTACATTAAATGTTCACGCAGAACAGGCAGAGAGCCAGAGAGACTGATCTTAGAATCATAGTATCGTACAGTACAGAAGGAAGCCATCCAGCCTATCATGCCTGTGCCGGTTCTTTGAAAGTGTTGTCCAATTAATCTCACTCGGTCGCTCTTTCCCCATAGCCCCACAAATTTTTGCTTTTCAAGTATTTATCCAATTCCCTTTTGAAAGTTACTATTGAATCTGCTTCCACCGCCCTTACAGGAAGTGCAGGACCAGAAAATCTTCCTTGTAGTTCAGAGAACGCAGCAGACAGATGAGGACTTTGCCCTTTCAGCAGAAGGATAACACATTAGTGACATGCACAAGGGTTTGAGAACTGAAGGGAGGTACAGGCAGGGACTGAAGAATGTACCACAATACTTGTCAATATTTTCTTAGGCGCTCAGAAGCAATTAAAAGAAAGAAAAAGAGAAACTTGCATTTATATAGCACTTTACATGCCCTCAAGACATCCCAAAGCACTTTACAGCCAATGAAGTACTTTTTGAAGTGTAGTTACTGTTGTAATGTAGGAAACACGGCAGCCAATTTGCGCACAGCAAGCGCCCACCAACATCATCGTGATAATGACCAGATAATCTGTTTTTTTTTAATGACGTTGGTTGAGGGATAAAGATTGGCCAGGGCACCAGAGAGAACTCCCCTGCTCTTCTTCGAAATAGTGTCTTGCGATCTCATCGGAAAGATGGCAAATCTGACAGCGCAGCTCTCCCTCAGCACTGTGCTGGAGTGTCAGCCTCAATTATGTGGTTACATCTCTGGAGGGGAACTTGAACCACAACTGTCTGACTCAGAGACGAGAGTGCTACCAACTGAGCCACGGCTGACATTATTAGTATAGATCCATCACACTGCAGGGCTGTTAGCCACATCCCATGGGTGAGCAACAGCTCAGGAGATCAATAAGGCAGATACCAAGAATCCTGAAAACTATCTGCTCCGATAAAATCATTTCTCAATTAAGAACAATTATGATTCAGTCCATATTTATTCATACCAGTGTAAAATATCGTAATGGAGATCAATGACTTGCCTATGACATGCCAATTTGGTTTTGTGTCCATGATCCCTCATACACTAAATTAGCAACCTCAGCCATTCTGACATGGCGGCACTGCACCGAGGCTTGGCACTTGCTCATCGGGAGTAGGAAGGGAAATTGGATGGTTTTACAGCATCATCTGCAATCGGGGTCTGGATAGTCTGCAAAACATTGGCAGACTCACTGCTGCACAGAGAGAGCAGAACGGAGATTTATAAAACAGGGCAGGTGCAGGGGCAGAGGATTATGCACATATCCTCCGTGGCCTTTCTGTTGGCTCCAATTAGGAAAACAACCACAGTCTCCAGAGATGTTGGCTGTCAAAACAACGATGGACTTGAAATTTCTTCTTGCATTGTGAATATCAATCCCGTTTACACTGTTGCTCCCCTTCCTGACACTGCCAATGTGAAGTCAGACACTCGGAGATTTATACTCGTGCCCCTGGGAAAGACTCTTGCACTGATGTCCATTGGGAAAGTGCCTGACCTCCACACGGCAACTTGACTGTTCTGAGGGGAGTCACAGCATCAATCCAGTCCTGAACATTCGAGGTGACACATATGCTATACTTTGCAGAAATGGGACTGGAGTGGCCCTCTAATGGGGCTACAGTTTCGGGATGTAGGGAGGGAGTGGTCCTATATGGCTCCGGCGAGATACAGTTGGACCATTTGGGGAGGGGTTGCTATGTTTTAGGTCTGTTGATATAAGGTACCGGCAGATAAGTTAGGAAAGGAAGAGAGAAGGAAGACAGACAAGGATAATGAGAAAGGAAAGGTAGGCATGGGCGGGACTGGAAAAACAGGGAGATGAAGGGAGGAAAATACTAAAAAGGGAGGAGAGAAAGGTTTCAAAATTCCTGCGGTGGAAAAGGGTAGTTAGCCCCATTTCCACCAGCAGAGAGAGAAATTCAGGACAAAACCCAGTTACATCAGGATTATTGGGTATGTTAGCATCATTGTTATGTCACTGGACTAGTAACCCAGAGGCCTGGAGTAATGATCTGGAGACGTGAGTTCAAATCCCACCACAGCAGCTGGGGAATTTAAATTCAGCTAATTAAATAAATCTGGAATAGAACGCTAGTAAAATCCCATCCGGTTCACTAATGTCCTTTGGGGAAGGAAATCTGCCGCCCTTACCTGGTCTGGCCTATATGTGACTCCAGACCCACAGCAATGTGGTTGACTCTTAACTGCCCTCTGAAATGGCCCAGCAAGCCACTCAGTTGTATAAGGCGGTTCACCACCGCCTTTTCTTGGGCAATTAGGGATGGGCAATAAATGCTGGCCTTGCCGGAGACGCCCACATCCTGTGAACGAATAAATAAAAAAAAAATACGCCATTTCCTATGGCCCTTTAAATTCTGGGGTGGGGGGGCGGTGGCATAGGTGAATCTTCTGTCCATGCCCCCTGCATCAAGGGAGCATGTCCGGGGTGGGGGGGTGGGAGTTCCTGGGCTACCCCAAGAATTCCACCCTTTATACCCTCCATAGGCCTCAGTGCAATATAATAGAAGTGTTGAAAATGATGGAAGGACGGGACAGGGTAGATAGAATCAAACTGTTTCCATTAGGGCCCATAGATACGGGATTAAATGTAAGAGGTTTAGAACAAAGGGCTGGGGGGAAAAATTCTTTACACAGAGAGTTGTGAGGCTGTGGAATTCACTTCCAGAGTTAGTATGGAGGCAGAAACACTCTGGATTAGATTGAATAGTTGGGTGAAGGAAAAGCGGGTAAAGGGATATGGGAACTGGGTACCTAAATGTGATTAGAACTATTTGCTTGCATGGATGGTGCCTTCCCCAATAGGCTGGTTTGTTTCATTGGTAGCAGAAGATGCCAAAGGCAAGATTTTGTTTGGGCACCCACCAGGCCTCCTCTCTGTTGCAGACTGGTACGGTGCTAGTCCAACATTCTGGCTGGCAATTCAGGGTGGGCACCGCTGATGCACCCCCGCAGCTGTGGTGCAAACCATGCGAACGACTCCCCAGGATTTGAAAGTGGGTCTCCGCCTTGGGGTTAGGGTGGTCGCATGGATGAACTACAGAATTTGTTCATCCCTGTCTGGCATAAAAATAAAACAAAAAAGGTGACTCAACCATGGCTGACAAGGGAAATCAGGGATAGCATAAGATCCAAGGAGAGGACATATAAATTGGCCAGAAAAAGCAGCAAACCTGCGGATTGGGAGCAGTTTAGGATTCAGCAAAGGAGGACAAAGGGATTAATTAAGAGGGGGAAAATAGAGTACAAACGTAAGCTTGCAGGGAACATAAAAACTGACTGTAAAAGCTTCTATAGATATGTGAAGAGAAAAAGATTGGTGAAGTCAAGCGTAGGTCCCTTGCAGTCAGAATCAGGGGAATTTATAATGGGGAACAAAGAAATGGCGGACCAATTAAATACATACTTTGGCTCTGTCTTCACAAAGGAGAACACAAATAACCTCCCAGAGATGTCGGGGAACATAGGGTCTAATGAGAGGGAGGAACTGAATGAAATCAGTATTTGTAGGGAAATGGTGTTAGGGAAATTGACGGCATTAAAGGCCGATAAATCCCCAGGGCCTGATAATCTACATCCTAGGGTACTTAAGGAAGTGGCCCTAGAAATAGTAGATGCATTGCTGGTCATCTTCCAAAATTCAATCGACTCTGGAACAGTTCCCATGGATTGGAGGGTAGCTAATGTAACCCCACTGTTCAAAAAAGGTGGTAAAGAAAAAACGGGGCATTATAAGCCTGACATCAGTTGTGGGGGAAATGCTAGAGTCCATTATAAAAGATGTAATAGCAGAGCACTTGGAAAACAGTAACAGGATTGGAAAAAGTCAACATGGATTTACAAAAGGTAAATCGTGCTTGACTAATCTACTGGAATTTTTTGAGGATGTAACTGATAGAATAGATAAGGGAGAACCAGTGGATGTGGTGTATTTGGACTTTCAGAAGGCTTTCGATAAGGTCCCGCATAAGAGATTAGCGTGTAAAGTTAAGGCACATGGGATTGTGGGCAAGATACTGACTTGGATAGAGAACTGGTTGGCAGACAGGAAGCAAAGAGTTGGAATAAACGGGTCTTTTTCCGAGTGGCAGGCAGTGACTAGTGGGGTTCTGCAGGGATCGATGCTAGGACCCCAGCTATTCACTATATATATTAATGATCTAGACGAGGGAACTAGATGTAATATCTCCAAGTTTGCAGATGACACAAAGCTGGGTGGGCGTGTGTGTTGCGAGGAGGATGCAGAGAAACTCCAGTATGATTTGAACAGGTTGGGTGATTGGGCAGAAGCATGGCAGATGCAGTATAATGTGGATAATTGCGAGGTTATCCACTTTGGTGGCAAAAACAGAAAGACAGATTATTATCTGAACGGTGATAGATTGGGAGAAGGGGTAGTGCAACGAGACCTGGGTGTACTTGTGCACCAGTTGCTGAAGGTAAGCATGCAAGTACAGCAGGCGGTTAAGAAGGCAAATGGTATGTTGGCCTTCGTAGCGAGAGGGTTTAAGTACAGGAACAAGGATGTCTTGCTGCAGCTGTACAGGGCCTTGGTGAGACCACACCTTGAGTATTGTGTGCAGTTTTGGTCGCCTTATCTGAGGAAGGATGTTCTTGCCATGGAGGGAGTGCAGCGAAGATTCACCAGACTGATACCTGGGATGGCAGGAATGACGTATAAGGAGAGATTGGGTCGATTGGGCTTATACTCGCTGGAGTTTAGAAGAATGAGAGGAGATCTCATTGAAATTTATTAAATTCTAACAGGGCTAGACAGACTGGATGCAGGAAGGATGTTCCCGATGGCGGGTGAGTCCAGAACAAGAGGTCTAAAGATAAGGGGTAAGCCATTTAGGACAGAGATGAGGAGGAATTTCTTCACCCAGAGAGTGGTGAACCTGTGGAATTCTCTACCACAGAAGGCAGTTGAGGCCAAGTCAGTAAATATATTCAAGAAGGAGTTAGTTATATTTCTTAAGGCTAAAGGTATCAAGGGATATGGGGAGAAGGTAGGGACAGGGTACTGAATTTGGATGATCAGCCATGATCTCATCGAATGGCGGAGCAGGCTCGAGGAGCCAAATGGCCTACTCCTGCTCCTACCTTCTATGTTTCTATGTCGTGGCTTCTGGTCCACTGCACTTAGGCCGGCAGAGCACATCCCCAGGAATTCAAGTCCAAGAGGAATGGGAAGAATATGACATATGGAATTAATGGGTAAGGGAGTAAGGACGGAATATGTTGTAGAGAGATTAGGAAATACTTAGGGCAAAATAGATGTGACAGCAAAGTGTGTTGAGAGAGAAATGTGGGCAGAGACAGATGTTGGAGTAGAGTGAAAGTTGGGGAAGGAAACAGAAGAGTGAGCGAGATGGGGGAAGGTATTGTATGCGTGTTGTGTGCAGACAAGAGCGAGGGCCGTGGGGGTCAAAGGTAATTCGGGGCTGGAGATGATTACCCCTTCTTAACAAATTCCATTTTAACCACTGGATGAAGCAGTAGCAGATATCTGTCCATTGGCACTGACATGACAAGAGGGTTGTAAGGGGTTTTTGTCTCGGGCTTATTTGTAGGTCAGCCAGTTATGTTTTCCTGGACTGTCCTGCCCGCTGTGCGGTTGCGAATCGCTATCCCCTTCCTAGTTCTGAGCCCAGGACTTATCGAGCGGCGATAAGGACAAACGAACAGACCCGTGGATTGGTGCGAGGAAAACCAATGTTTATTTAACAGAGATGAAACATAACATGTCAATCTTAACTTCGGTATAAACGAGGGAAATGACAGTAGAACAATACCTCACCCCTCCCAACCCCACTTTACTAGCTAAGTTAGACTCTTGAGGACCAGGGATAATGCTCACCAAATGAATCCTTTGACAGTTGAGATATGGTTTAAAGTCCTTTTAAGTAAAAAGTTTCATAAGGCCCTTGTGCCTCGAGGTGTTTGATGGTCACTGGAACCGTTGCTCTGGTTTCTTCTTCCGTGTCGGTCTGTTTCTGTTGAACTGCTGGCCTTCTTTGTTGAATGGTCTTGTTTTCTGTTGAACTGTGTACTGGAGAACTCCTGTGCTTCAGCTGTCCTGCTTGTGGCCTGTCTGTGTGGCTTGGACAGCTTGTTTAAACTGCCAGCCTGCAAAACTGCCCGTCTCGTCTCTGTGGAACTCCTCTCTGTAGAACTCCACTCTGTAGAACTCCGGCTTCTTCCAGCACAGGTCTCAAGTTATACTCTTCAATTGTTCCTTATTTGCCCGCCAAATCTTCCCAGTGCTTTGTTTAATTCTGGTGGGCTCATTAAGGTCGCTAACTTTAATGGCAGGAGATGGCCTTTAACGATATTAAATATTTTGTTAAGTGGAGGATGATTGCTGGTCTGATGGTTGTTCATTTGTGTTGCCTTTACTTCTTTGTATAAATGCTAAACAGTTTGATGGGTCTGTAGATAGGTCGAATATACAACATTTGTCTGTAGAGGCCAGCCCCGCCTCCTTTGGCAGCCTGTACTGAGATCTGTCCGGGCATGTCACCTGGCCTGCTGTTTTTGCAGGGCCCTGGTTTCTGTTCAATGTCGCAGGCTTCTGCCATGAGGCCTAGAAGCCACTTTGTCTAGGGTACCCCTTATTAATAACTCTGGGGAATGTGGGAATTTTGAGAACCCTACAGGGTGATTGGTTGGCATTGTCATGTGGTGCATCTCCTGCGAGTAATTGGCCTGACTGCACACTTATGAGTCTGGATGTACGAGGCACCACTCAGTCAGCACTCTATCCATTTTTCATGAAGAACTGTTTCTGGACTAGACCAGGAGATTGACTATTAAAGGAGGCTTGGCTTTGTGCCAAAGCTGCCCTGTTCTACACGGACAGAATAGGCAATACAAGGGTATCTCTTCCTAATGCTTGCCCACACACAATGCCTATGTTGCGGCTGTAGTCCTATGCTTAGGACAGTACGACAATGTGCGTTCTCTCTCTGCCCCTTTCCTTTCCCTTTATCCTGCTTTCTTTGCCACATTTTCTCTCTCTTGTTCCTTTCTTCCACATGCCTGTAACAAAATGACAACCAAGTTCTTGGGGATAGCAAATCAATCTTGCACATTTTCTCGGAGAACCTCGGCAGGGAGCTTGTAGAAATGAGCATTTGGGGAAAGGCTGCAGGATTGGAGAGTCTCCAAATTGGGTAAGAACCAGCCAGCACGTCATGGTCCAGACAACAAGCTGCCCTCCATCACACTGATTTCATCTTCGCCTCTGCTCTCTAGCTTTTTTCGCCCATTAAGTAGTTTGACTTGAGTCTCTTTCTCACTGTGCTGCTCCCTTCCGCTCAGATGCCTCTTTAAACCTTTGTTGCTGAGCTAACACTTTTCATAGATTAGCAGGACAGCAGGACTAAAAAGCAAATTTTTTAATTTTGCTGATGACACAAAACTGCAGACAGCGGAGGTGAATGTTATTTAAGCAGATTTGTTGGGAGTGGGTGGTGGGCAGCTCAAAGAAAGATTTACATTTATATAGCACCTTTCACGACCACCGGATGTCTCAAAGCGCTTTACAGCCAATGACATACATTTTTGGAGTGTAGTCACTGTTGTAATGTGGGAAACGTGGCAGCCAATTTGCACACAGCAAGGTCCCACAAACAAGCAATGTGATAATGATCAGGTAATCTGCTTTTTGAGGGATAAATATTGGCCAGGACAAACTCCCCTGCTCTTCTTCGAAATAGTTCCATGGGATCTTTTACATCCACCTGAGGGAGCAGACGGGGCCTCGGTTTAACATCTCATCTGAAAGACGGCACCTTCGACAGTGCAACATTCCACTGGAGCATCAGCCTAGATTTTTGTGCTCAAGTCTCTGGAGTGGGACTTGAACCCACAACCTTCTGACTCAAGCGGCGAGAGTGTGCTACCCACTGAGCCACAGCTGACATGTGTAGTGATGATTGGTAAACTGTGGATAAATGCAAAGAAGATCCAACACAGGGACAAGGACCAGGGCCAGAGCCAGGACCAGGACCAGGACCAGGACCAGGGCCAGAGCCAGGACCAGGATCAGGACCAGGGCCAGAGCCAGGACCAGGACCAGGACCAGGGCCAGAGCCAGGACCAGGACCAGGACCAGGACCAGGGCCAGGGCCAGAGCCAGGACCAGGGCCAGAGCCAGGACCAGGACCAGGACCAGGACCAGGGCCAGGGCCAGAGCCAGGACCAGGGCCAGGACCAGGACCAGGGCCAGAGCCAGGACCAGGACCAGGACCAGGGCCAGGGCCAGAGCCAGGACCAGGGCTAGGACCAGGGCCAGAGCCAGGACCAGGACCAGGACCAGGACCAGGACCAGGACCAGGGCCAGGGCCAGAGCCAGGACCAGGGCTAGAGCCAGGACCAGGACCAGGACCAGGGCCAGAGCCAGGACCAGGACCAGGACCAGGACCAGGACCAGGACCAGGATCAGGACCAGGACCAGGGCCAGAGCCAGGACCAGGATCAGGACCAGGGCCAGAGCCAGGGCCAGAGCCAGGACCAGGACCAGGACCAGGGCCAGAGCCAGGACCAGGACCAGGACCAGGACCAGGGCCAGAGCCAGGACCAGGACCAGGACCAGGGTTAGAGCCAGGACCAGGATCAGGACCAGGGCCAGAGCCAGGGCCAGAGCCAGGACCAGGATCAGGACCAGGGCCAGAGCCAGGACCAGGATCAGGACCAGGGCCAGAGCCAGGACCAGGATCAGGACCAGGGCCAGAGCCAGGACCAGGATCAGGACCAGGGCCAGAGCCAGGACCAGGATCAGGACCAGGGCCAGAGCCAGGGTCATGACCAGGACCAGGGCCAGGGCCAGAGCCAGGACCAGGACCAGGGCCAGAGCCAGGACCAGGACCAGGACCAGGGCCAGGGCCAGAGCCAGGACCAGGATCAGGACCAGGGCCAGAGCCAGGACCAGGACCAGGACCAGGACCAGGGCCAGAGCCAGGACCAGGACCAGGGCCAGGGCCAGAGCCAGGACCAAGGCCAGAGGCAGGGCCAGGGCATTGTACGGGTGCTGCGTACACCTACGCATAAATGATCTGGCACTACCCGATAATGCAAGGTCAGCACAGCTTCTAATGCTCTGAGCATGTTGCTCACGACACACTGAGAGCGTCCGGGGGCCACAGCTTAGCGCTCCCGGGACCAGCGCGTGGCTGCCAACTCTGCAACAGGTGGTGTGGGGGTGGGACACCGGGCACCGGATGTTTTTGTAATGGTAGTTTTTGGCGCTCCAGCTAAATTATGGTTCAGCGTGCCCCCCCCCAATTTTAATACTTTATCAGGGCCCCTTTGCACTGGCCACTCTCATTGGACCATCCCGGGTATCTCAGGCATGCTGCAGGCCTCCACACTCAATAACGCAGGGAGCTGAAGCTCGTCAGATGCTAATCAGGGAGTTTCAGGCTCTCCGGCCTGATTATTTTGTTCTGTTTTCAGTTCATACACTGTGACATTGATACAAGCCTCAATAATACACTCCGGTGTCAGCAGTAGCTTTGTTACTGTAATATTAACAAATAATAGAATAAAATAAACATCTAAAAAATATTTAAATGAAAATAACTTGAGGTAATTTTCTGCTCTGTTGCAAACAGGGAGCCTTACCCACTTGGACTGCAATTTTGAAATGTGGACATATGCTGTGCATTCTTTTCCAACCATTGAAATGAACTATTGGAGAACCACATGTCGCTCGGTTTCCAACATGTGCTCATGGCAGCTGAGGCTCCCCACCAGGAAAGGAAGGTCAAAAAATGACCCCTTTATTTCTACTCACTCTTTCTTACATTTTCTTCCTTTTTCCCCTTTGGGGCCAGCCTAACTTTATCTCTCTGACACCACCCTCTGACATTAAGTGCTGGATGAACTTAAACTTTATTCCTCTCAACGTCTACAAGACCGAAAGCATCTTCTTGGTTTCACATACAGAAACTTTTTCACCTTAGTTGCAGATGCTATTTCTCTTCTCAGCTGCTCGCTCAGGCTGAATCCAATGGTTTTTTTAATTCGTTTTATGGGATGTGGGCGTCGCTGGCAAGGCCAGCATTTATTGCCCGTTCCTAATTGCCCTTGAGAAGGTGGTGGTGAGCTGCCGCCTTGAACCGCAGCAGTCCGTGTGGTGCAGGTACTCCCACAGTGCTGTTAGGGAGGGAGTTCCAGGATTTTGACCCAGCGACGATGAAGGATCGGCGATATATTTCTAAGTCAGGATGGTGTGTGACTTGGAGGGGAACTTGGAGGTGGTGGTGTTCCCATGCGCCTGCTGCCCTTGTCCTTCTAGGTGGAAGAGGTGACGGGTTTGGGAGGTGCTGTTGAAGAATATTCAACCCTGAGCTGATCCTCAAATCTCACAACTGGTCTATCATTAATACTGTCAATTTTCACTTCTGAAGCATTATCCACCTAAATCATGGCCTCACCCTCACCATCGCCAAAACCCTCATCCACGCCATTGTCACCTCAGGGCTCGATATCTTCAATGCTTTTCTTGCGAGCCTTTGAAACGCCACACTGCCGAACTCCAACTCATCCAGAACCCCGCTGTTTGCATCCTATTCTGTACAAAGTCCCAAACAATTGCATCCAGTGTCCTTACCAAACTGCATTACTTCATCCTCATTTGCAAATCCCTCGACACCTCATTCTACCCTATCTGTGCAATCTTCTCCAGCCCTGTGTCCCAGCGTGCACTCTTTGGATCTGTTCTGCTGTGCAACCTTCTTCCCCTGTTCCTCTACACAATCAGTGACAGAGCATTTAGTTACCATGTCCCTGTACTCTAGGATTCTCTTCCTAAATGCCTCTGCCTAGCCAACATGCTCTCCACCTTCAAAATCTACCTCCGAGACTACACGCTCAGGCCCCTCCCCTAATCCTCCTTCTGCTTCTATCGAGTGTCCTCAAATCCCAACCTAAAGCAGCTCGGGGCCTTTCATTATATGAGAAGTGATGTATAAATGTAAGTTGTTGTTATTATTTTCTACTATTTCTCAGGTGTCCATTTTAGAAATGGGCGGCGTAACCAAACGGGGTTGACCGCTGGTGGACTGAAAACCGACTCCAAAGCCTGGGGGTCGATTTTAACACTACTTACCAAGCAGGTTACTCACCCACTCGGGAACTGGACCCTTTCCCACCATTTCTGGCTTTAACCTGCAGGATTCTGTAGGTGGATGAGGAGCCCGCCTAAAGCAAGTGGGAGCCTCACGAATTTGTGTCAACAGGACCCCAATGCCATTTTAAGTTACATAAGAGCATAAGAAATAGGAGCAGGAGCAGGCCATTCGGCCCTTCGAGCCTGCTCCGCCATTCAATGAGATCATGGCTGATCTTCTGCCTCAACTCCATTCACCGGCCCTATCGCCATATCCCTTGATGCCCTTACTAGTCAGAAATCTATCGAATTCTGTTTTGAATATACCCAATGACCGAACCTCCACAGCCCTCTGGGGTAGAGAATTCCAAAGATTCACCACCCTCTGTGTGAAGGAATTTCTTCTCATCTCAGTCCTGAATGGCCTACCCTCTTTCCTGAGGCTGTGGCCCCTGGTTCTAGACTCCCCAGCCAAGGGAAACATTCTCCCAGCATCCACCCTATCAAGCCCTGTAATAATTTTGTATGCTTCAATGAGATCCCCTCTCATTCTTCTGAATTCAAGAGAATACAGGCCTAGTTTACTCAATCTCTTCTCATACGACAGTCCCGCCATCCCAGGAATCAATCTCGTGAACCTTCGTTGCACCCTCTCTATGGCAAGTATATCCTTCCTTTGGTAAGGAGACCAAAATTGTACACAGTACTCCAGGTGTGGTCTCACCAAGGCTCTATATAATTGGAGTAAGACTTCTTTAGTCCTGTACTCAACTCCTCTTGTAATGAAGGCCAGCATACCATTTGCCCTCCTAATGGCTTGCTGCACCTGCACATTCACTTTCAGTGACTCATGTACAAGGACACCCAGGTCCCTTTGAGCATCTGCATTCCCCAATCTTTCACCATTTAGGAAATATGCTGCCTTTCTGTTTTTTCTACCAAAGTGGATAACTTCATATTTATCCACATTATAATCCATCTGCCATGTGCTCGCCCACTCACTGAGCCTGTCGAGATCCCCTTGAAGCCTCTTCATATCCTCTTCGCAACTGACACTGCCACCTAGCTTTGTATCATCAGCAAATTTGGAAATGTTACATTTAGTCCCCTCATCCAAATCATTGATATAGATTGTGAATAGCTGGGGCCCTAGCACCGATCCTTGCGGTACCCCACTAGTCACAGCCTGCCATCCTGAAAAAGACCCGTTTATCCCTACTCTTTGTTTTCTGTCTGTTAACCAATTCTCAATCCATGCTAGTATATTACCCCCAATTCTATGTGCCCTAATTTTGTTCACCAACCTCTTGTGTGGGACCTTATCGAAGACCTTCTGAAAATCCAGATACACCACATCTACCGGTTCCCCTTTGTCTACTCCACTAGTTACATCCTCAAAGAAATAGGTTTGTCAAACAGGATTTCCCTTTCATAAATCCATGTTGACTCTGCCCAATCTTACTATTAGTTTCTAAGTGCCCAGTTATTGCATCCTTTATAATAGATTCCAGCATTTTCCCAACTACTGATGTGAGGCTAACAGGTCTGTAGTTCCCCGTTTTCTCTCTCCCTCCTTTCTTAAATAGCGGGATTACATTTGCTATCCTCCAATCTGCAGGAACCGTTTCAGAATCTATATAACTCAGTTCTGAGCAGGGAAGCTGCTGTGGCTTTCCTGCCGGACTGACGCAGGTCGGCAGCAGGTGGGAAGGATGAAGAGGCCCTCTAGTAGGTCAAACAATTTCCTTTGTGGTTCCAGAAAGAGCAAAGGTGCTCCTCACAAGGAACGTCGCGGCCTCCCCTGCCCCAGACTCCCCCTTTTCTCCTCCGCGAGATCCTCCCAAAACTCCCGCCCCACCGCTTACCTGAAGGCTAGCTGGCAGGCAAGGGTCGCTTGATCTTTCTCCGCCGGCAACTGCTCTCAATCCTGCCCGGAATGGGTCAGAAGTGGTCCAGTGGCATTTAAATGAGACCCGGGAGTTAAAATACCCAGTTCCTGAAACTTAGGCCAGCGAGTGCATTTTGCACTTGCCCCACTGGAAATCCACTCTGGGTTAAAATCGACCCCCTGGTTTCAAACACCCTTTTGACACTCAGAACTGTAAGCGTTGACGTGGCTGTTTCACAGATACTCCCAGGCAATTCTTTGATGCGAAGTTCTCACCTACAATTCTCAGGCACTGGCACTGGTCAAGTTATCTTGCCCACAGCTCCTGTAGCCTAACCTTTGCTGGGCAGGATAGTTTATCAAGAGTTAATTCTTGTCAAAGGATGGATAGCCATACCCCAATGAAAATGAAAGAAGAGAGGAGCTTGGGAGCCGTTACAGGTCTCGGCAGCAGGAGAGAGCAATTAATTAGGCAAACACGATGTGAAGTATCATTGAGAAGCAAGGAGATGAGTCAAAGGAAATTAGGTTCAGACTCTTAATAATCAGACATGAGTGAGACTGCACTTAGACTATCTTTCGAGACGATAGTTTAAAACAGACATCAAAGCACGGGCAAGAAACAAAGATAACATCCAGACTTAAATCAATGGATTTAGTTAAGGGAAATAAGATTATTCGATTTAAGAACTTGAAAGAAGATGTGATTAAAGTAAGTCAAATAGTGTGCAGAGTAGACAAAATGGAAGATAATAAATGCTTTGAACTGAATCTGGAATAAGGATGAGGGCTTGACTTTAAAATTAAGAAACATTGCGCTCAATGAGAATTAAGAAGGAATTCCCTGCTTAGAGCTCTTGATTTGGAGAATAAGTAATCATCCACTGCAGTGAATATGTATTATTTCAGTTTAATGCATTTCTCTTGCATCAAGTGCAGTCAGGAGGGTGGAAGGCAGGCTTGATGAGCCAGCTGGTCTTTTCCTACCTGTCATTTTTGTATGTTCGTATGTAAGTGGTGTAGTACTGAGAGCATCGACACAAGGAGTCATCAGAATAGTGAGTCTTGATGGGTTTGAATCCATGAACCTTGACATTGCTGTGTAACTGATATCGACTGTGTTATTGTGGGCAAGTTCTGCGTGCCAGATGAAGGAAGAAAGGCTCATATTTCTCACATTTCTCACAAGCGTCTCTGTGTTTCACACAAATTACTCTTGAAGTGCAGCACTGTTGTGATGTAGGTACTGGGGGAGAGTGACAGTCATTGCCAGCCCGCCCTTCACACATTTCCTAACGACAAGTGTGCCTGTGTTATTAGAGGCCTACGAGCAAGTCGCTTGTCCGCTTTTTCAATTACACAGGCTGAGAATTTCCTTGGAGCTGCTCCCACTCCACGGCCTTAATTTTGCCGGAGGTACGGTGGAAACCCTGTTTATGTGAGCAAACTGAATTTCCACGGCACTTCCAGCAAAGTTACGGCAGCGGGGCAGGAGCAGCTCTGAGGAAAGCATCGAACGCAGGCCCCAAGTTCATTTCAGACTTTTTGAATCATTGTTACCAACAGCCTGTTTGGAGAAGATGGGAGGGGCCCAGGTGTTCGTCGCCAGCCAGGCCTACAAACTAATTATGGGAGAATGTCTGGGCAGACAGAATTCTCTGGGAAGACAATGGGTCCGGGGAGATGACTCATACGGTCACAAGCACCTAGATGAGATAGCCCCGAAAGGCGGGAACCGGACACAAAAAAAGGGCCATTGTAAATCAATGGGAAGCCACTTAACCCAGGATCAGGTGAGAAGTGCGGCCCATCATCTGCCATTATCACCAGCACCTAGATGGGATAGCCCTGAAAGGCGGGAAACCAGACAAAGAAGACAAAGAAGGGTGATTAAAAAGACATCACTGCAACTACACAGACCTGAGAGGATATAGAGAAGGCAGCTTTGGCCTTTCTCTCTCTCTCTCGCTTGCTCTAAACCACCACGAGCGACAAGAGCCTCGCCTTGCTCTTCGACTGTAGGAATGAACCTCGAAACTGGGACTTGGAGACTGCATCGGCGATACGGAACCAGGATACACGCTCTACACAGGGAAGCAGCGAGCAAGAAAACGGACAATCGGGGTGAGCATTGTCCAAGCCCACGCATCCTTAAGACCACCGCTACTGTGTGAGTGGGTGTTGTGTGTCCCAACCAATCCAGAGGGGCTTAGTGGGGAGGTTCTGTGTGAATCTTTTATATAGTGTATGTTCCAGGGTTTGTGGGACAAGTCCATGTTATACTCTGTATTGCAACACAGTGTGATTTTAGGCGTCTTAATACGAGACAGGGGCCTGTTCGACGGGCCAAGTTGTATTGTTGTACTGTTTGTTTTACGCCACCAGGCATTTTACATGCTGGAGGCGGGTGTGTGTATTAACTGTATTAAACACCATACGGTTGAGTCCAAAAAGCTTGTCTGTGTTCCAATCCTGTTCACCGTAATTCCTGTCGTCTAGAACTAAGTAGGAGAGGTGATTCAAACCACCAAAGCAAACCACCGACAGAATTGGCGACCGTCGGCAGGACGATAGGTTGTGTGAACAAGATCATGGAAAGTTTAGAGGGCAAGAGATCTGCGATGGGGGACAGAATTTCCTCCTCTGTGTTTGGTAAAGTTAATGTTGTGGCGGATCGCCACCTGAACGGGCATTATCCACTTTTCCGTCCGTGGACAAAATATCGGGCACCTTGCCTTTGAGGCACCTTGCCTTCAAGGCAGGAGAAAAGGAGTGGGCGGGGCCTCAGGATTTTTCCAGAGAATTCTGGGAGCAGTGGTTTTCAGCCATTTTGGACCAGGCAGTTGTATTAAAAAGTCTTTGTTTTCCACACATGGATTCAGTCTTAATTCGTGTTTCGCGGCAGTCTCAACATTGGTGACCCCGACGCTCAGAACGGATTCCGAGCACTGCAATGGCGGACACAAACGCAGTTTCCATGAAACTGCCGGAGTTTTGGGAAAACCAGCCTGGTTTCTCCAAGCTGAATCCCACTTCCGGCTGCGAAACATCACCACAGATGGGACGCAGTACGACTACCTTGTCACATCACTCGGTAGCGCCACAGTTTCGAAGGTTTGGACAGCGCTGCAGAACCCACCAGAGGAAGGCAAGTACGCAAATCTTAAGGCAGCGCTCCTTAAAAAATTTACGGCCTCGGCATACCAGCGAAACTGCCACCTCCTCGACCTTCCAGGCCTCGGTGATGCCTCACCGTCAGACCTCCTCTCCCACATGCTCTCCCTCACCGACGAGAGCCCACCCGGATCCCTCTTCCGTACGCTGTTCATCCGCCAGCTCCCTCTCAGCATCCGCCCAGCGATCGTGGCGTCCGGCCTCACGAACCTGGAAGTCCTGGCCGATGAGGCCGACAAGCTGCTGTCCGCTCACTCCAGCCGCGACATCACTCCAGACCTGGCAGCCAATGCCTGGGCGCGCCCCTCACCGGCCACCACGCGGCCACAAGGAACAGCCACCAGGCCCACGGGGCCTTCGCGCCCCACTAACCCGGGCCACTGTTACTACCACGCACAGTTCGGCGCCAGGGCACAACGGTGCACACCTCCCTGCTCTTTCAAGTCTGCCCCCGTACCAGCCCCCGCGATGGCCGTGGGCCACGCGGGCTCCCTGCTGTACGTCACGGATGACAAAACCGGCCGCCGGTTCCTGTGCGACACTGCAGCTCAGCACAGCATCATCCCGGCCTCCTCCCTCGACATCCAAAAGGGCGAACGAGGACCGGCGCTGGCTGCGGCTAACGGCTCGGAAATCCGGACGTACGGCAACCGGACAGTCACCCTCAACCTCGCTGGTCACCGCTACCGATGGGAGTTCATCACTGCCAAGGTGCTCTCCCCTCTCATCGGCGCAGATTTCCTGTGCGCCCACGGCCTACTGGTAGACATCCCTCGTCACCGCCTCGTGGACATGAACACCATGTCCCCCATCCTGGGCGCCATGGCCCCCCGTCAACCCGCCGACATGGCGTCACAGTGCCACGCCCGGGCCACGGATGACTACTCGGCACTCCTGGCCGAATTCCCGGCCCTTACCCATCCGACCTTCTCTGCAGAGGCCGCCAAACACGGGGTGGAACACTTCATCCCCACCACAGGCCCCCCAGTGTACGCCCACGCCCGCAGGCTGGACCCGGCCAAACTGGAGATCGCGCGGACCGAGTTTGCCACCATGGAACAGCTCGGCATCATCCGCCGCTCCAACAGTCCCTGGGCCTCCCCACTCCACATCGCCCCCAAACCAGGCGGGGGTTGGCGCCCCTGCGGGGATTACCGCCGCCTCAACGACGCCACCGCCCCTGATCGGTACCCCGTGCCGCACATTCAGGACTTCTCGGCTAGACTGGCCGGCCACTCAGTCTTTTCCAAGGTCGACCTGGTGCACGGCTACCACCAAGTCCCCGTCCACCCCGCGGACGTCCCCAAGACGGCCGTAATCACCCCCTTCGGCCTGTTCGAGTTCCTGCGGATGCCCTACGGCCTCAAAAACGCGGCCCAGGCATTCCAACGGCTCATGGACTCCGTCCTTCGGGACCTGAAGTTCCTGGATGATCAGCCATGATCGTATTGAATGGTGGAGCAGGCTCGACGGGCCGAATGGCCTACTCCTGCTCCTAGATTCTATGTTTCTATGTTTCTATGTTACCTGGACGACATCCTGGTAGCCAGTTCCTCCAAGCAGGAACACCTCGAACACCTTTGCATCCTGTTCGGGCGCCTCAGCGACCACGGGCTCATCCTCAGCCCAGCCAAATGCCAGTTCGGCCTGGACAAGATCAACTTCCTCGGCCACCACATCACCCATGCTGGGGCCATTCCCCTGCCCACCAAGGTGCAGGCCGTCCAACAATTTCCCCGCCCCACCACCATCAAAGGCCTCCAGGAGTTCCTCGGGATGGTGAATTTCTATAACCGCTTCATCCCCAAAGTGGCATCCCTCATGAGGCCCCTGTATGAAGCCCTCCGGGGCGGGAGCGGAAAGATGGCGGTCGAATGGACGGCAGACGCGTCCGCCGCCTTCGACTCCACCAAGACTGCGCTCGCCAACGCCACCCTGCTCGCGCACCCATGGACCAATGCCAGGTTAGCGCTCACCACGGACGCCTCCGACCACGCGGTCGGCGCCGCGGATGAGCAGTGGGTCGATGGCGCCAGGCAACCACTTGCCTTCTTCAGCCGTCAACTACGCCCCCCGGAGGTCAAGTACAGCACCTTTGACCGCGAGCTCCTCGCGCTGTTCCTGGCGGTCCGACATTTTCGGTTTTTGCTTGAGGGCCACCCCTTCACTGCGTTTGTCGACCACAAGCCACTGACATTCACAATGGCAAAGTCAACCGACCCCTGGTCCGCCAGGCAGCAGCGCCAGCTCGCGGCAGTGTCCGAGTTCACCACGGACATCCAACACGTCTCCGGCCGAGACAATGTGGTAGCCGACTGCCTCTCCCGCCCTGCCATCCACGCCGCACACCTGGCAGTCGACTACGCTCAACTCGCAGCAGACCAGATCACCGACCCTGATCTGCTCTCCGCACCTACCAACCTACCAGGGCTACGCCTGGCCGACGTCGCCTGTGGCCCGACCGCAGTCACGGTCAAGTGCGACATATCCCTATGTCAACCTCGGCCCATCGTCGCAGCGTCCTGGCGCCGCCGGGTATTCGACATTCTCCACAACCTCTCCCACCCCGGCGCCCGCGCATCTATCAAATTGGTAGCCAACCGCTTTGTCTGGCGCGGCCTTCGCAAGGATGTGCGTACTTGGGCCAACTCCTGCCTAGCCTGCCAACGGGCCAAGGTACAGCAACACACGAAAGCACCCCTCGAGGAGTTTACCGTCCCCTCGCGGAGATTCGACCACATCCACGTGGACATCGTCGGGCCCCTGCCGCCGTCGCAAGGCCACACGCACTTGCTGACGATCGTTGACCGCACCACGCGTTGGCCCGAGGCAATTCCACTGACCTCTACCACCACCGCCGACATCGCCAGAGCCTTCGTCAGCACTTGGGTCGCACGGTTCGGCATCCCCTCCGACATGACGTCGGACAGAGGTCCGCAATTTACCTCTGAACTCTGGACCGCCGTCGCACGCAATCTCGGGGTGACCATTCACCGCACCACAGCGTACCACCCCCAAGCCAACGGACTGTGTGTGCGGTTCCACAGATCCTTGAAGGCATCTCTTCGAGCCAGCCTCCAGGACGGCGCCTGGACCGACCGACTTCCGTGGGTCCTCCTCGGCCTGCGCACCGCGGTTAAAGAAGACCTCCACGCATCGGCAGCAGAGCTCGTGTACGGTCAGCCGCTGCGTGTACCCGCCGACTTCCTGCCCACCGCCACGACACCCTGGTCAGCCAACCAGCAACGCAACAACTTCGCCTCACCGGCGCTGCAGTTCGCCCCGGTGCCCATTGCCCGACATGGCGAATCCACCTCACACGTCCCACTAAGCCTGCACCAGGCACGGTTCGTTTTCGTCCGGCACGACGCCCACCGCGGACCCCTTCAACCCCCGTACGACGGGCCCTACAAGGTGCTACAGGCTGGGGACAAATTTTTCACCCTGCAAGTGGGCGACAGGACCGAAAAAGTGTCGGTTGACCGACTCAAGCCAGCACACTCGTAGCCCGGTGAGCAGGTCCCTGTAGTTCGTCCACCACCACGCGGCCGACCTGCCCTCAAGCCGGTTCACCCGGCTGCTCCACGCCCGGCCGTTCCACGTCCACCGGCGTCCTACAAGAGCCGCTCCGGCCGGCCCATCAGACCGCCGCACCGTCTCGTCCACACCTCCTAAGCGGATTCTGGGGGGAGCTGTTGGCGGATCGGCACCTAAACGGGCATTATCCACTTTTCCGTCCGTGGACAAAATATCGGGCACCTTGCCTTTAAGGCACCTTGCCTTTCAGGCAGGAGAAAAGGAGTGGGCGGGGCCTCAGGATTTTTCCAGAGAATTCTGGGAGCAGTGGTTTTCAGCCATTTTGGACCATGCAGTTGTATTAAAAAGTCTTTCTTTTCCACACATGGATTCAGTCTTAATTCGTGTTTTGCGGCAGCCTCAACAATGTGTCTCAGCAGTGGGTGCTGGAGATGTTGCGTTCTGACAGTCCTCAGGATAGGGCCGCGGAATGGACAGGGAGCAAGGAGCATAAAAATTCTAAGGAAAAAGCGATTTGGCTCCTGTGCCTGCAGAAACAGGTCCAACTGCTCAGGGAGCAGGTTGGGAAGCTGCAGGCCGAGCTCAGGGAATCAGAAGAAAAGTCAGACGCAAGGGGGATAGTGGGTATTAGATTAATGGAGGAGCTGCACGAGGAAAGACAGGAGAAATGCACACAGGAGGAAACCTCCTGTAACACCGGGGAGTACCTGCAGTGCCAGGTCACCGAGGCCAAGCTCAATGAGCAGGCTGTAAGGGAGGAGAACGCCCGCTTAACGAGTACAGTTGACGGGCTAGAGGGGCAGCTTAGAGACATAAAGGCAGCCTACAGGGTAGCCAGGAGCAGGGGGTATGAGGATTTAAACCACGGGCCCTGCGAAGAAAGGATAAAAAGTCTGACCCAAGCCCTGTCCAAAGCCAGAGGGATGGTTTGCTTAACAACCCCGGGGGAAGCTCGGGTGGACTGGGAAGAGGAAAGACAGGGGTCTGAGGATTAGGTCTGGGATAGGGAAGTCCCACTGGCGCCGGAAGCGCCACCGGGACCGATGTGTCCTCTGCGGCAGCAAAATTACGGTCCGCCCGCACAAGACGGTGCTCAGGGCCCGCTGCAGAGCGATTACGTGGTCCCGTTTACCACCCCACAACTGCAGGCTATGATAGCAAGCATGCCCAAATTAAGAAAAGAAGGGAACCCCTCCGTTCACTTCATGGAAGTGGAGCAAATTGGGGGGGATCAATGGGTGTAGTGAGGGCGAAACTCACAGGCTGTTACTATTTCCCCTGGATGGAAAATTGTCCCAGGCCCTGTCCGCAGCCACCAAGCTGGGGCAGGGAACCACGGCAGGTTTAAAGGATAGTCCGTTCTCCCGAGTGGAGAGAACGCTGCAGCTGGCTGCCGAAGCACCACAGGCATCCGCAGACAGGCTATGGCCGGTATACGAGAAGGCCACGGGTGGGATACTAGACAGGTTACAGCTGCAAGGGGGGCCCAGGAATCAGTGGCTCAGAACCCTCGTGGCAAACAGTTTGCCACGAATAAGGGCAAAAGCAGAAGCCTGGTTTGACTCCGAGGACCTCGCGAATACGGAGGCAGGCGTGCTCAGAAAGTTGAGTCTAGCCTTTAAGGCCGATTCTGGGGAAGAGGTCAAACTAAAGGCAAGGTACATGAGATGAAAGCCAGTGAGGGTAATAGGAAGGAATGGCGTCAGGAAGGGGTTAGTACAGAAAAGGCAAGGACATGTTTCGGGTGTGGGAAGACGGGACACTGGAGGCGAGAGTGCCCGACCCAGAAAAAGGGGCAAGGCCGAGGGGATCACCGGTGTAAAAGACACAGACTGTCGAGGCGAAGGGGGCGACCTGGGAACCGTTTGATGTTCTGGTGGCTGCCCTTCGGACAGTTTTTGTGCAGGAGAAAGGGAGGGTAGACGCTGCCGCGAGCAGTGTGATCCCGACCGCTCCCGTATGCCCAACACCCTGACTAGAGCGCGCCCAGCCTGAGTACCTGTGTCCGCTCACGTACGATGAGTGGGGCAGACCTTGTGTGAAGATGGGGGTGGAGACGGTACACAGGAAGTACTTGGTGGACACCGGGGCCTCGAGCACGGTGAGCCATTCAAGGGACCCGAACAATTCACCCTGGTCTAGCAGAGTCCCATTCAGTCTCGTGGGGTTCACAGGGAACAAGCAGGCTGGGGCAATGTCCAAACCTTTGGCCATAGAACTAGGATCACTCCATACCACGTGGGAGTGCGTCCTGACAAAGTGGGAACAGCCAGGGTCAGGAGTCCTAGGGGCCGACTTTATGTTAGCCAACCGAGTGATAGTGGATTTAAGGAATCACTGCCTATGGGGGGGCAGCAGATTCAGATAAAGCTGAGGAGGTGCTAGTAATCCCTAAGGATAGGGAAGGAAGGGGTAGTGTGTGTACTATGAAGCCCAAGGGGAGTTACGACCTGGAGCAATTGATCAGTCATACCCCAGCCGAAATGAAGTTCGGGACCTGGAACGTCAGGACCCTCATGGACAACCCCAACAGCGACAGACCGGAACGCCGTACTGCTATCGTTGCCCGGGAGCTCAGACATTTCGACATAGACATCACCGCCCTAAGCGAGACCCAGCGGGCAGGGGAAGGCCAGCTCAAGGAGCAAGGCGGTGGCTACACCTTCTTCTGGAAAGGAAAACCTGAAGAAGAACAATGCCTCCATGGGGAAGGCTTCGCCATAAAAAATGAGCTAGTTGAACGTCTCAGAGACTCCCCTTGTGGAATAAACGAACGCCTCATGACTCTACGGCTCACCCTAGCCCGGAACCAGTGTGCTACGGTCATCAGTGCATATGCCCCAACACTGGAAGCCACAGACGAGACCAAAGAGGAATTCTACTCCAGCCTCGAACAATCCCTGTTCTGAGTCCCAACGGGCAACAAGCTGATCCTCCTTGGCGACTTTAACGCCAGAGTTGGAAAGGACACAGACCTCTGGGGAGGTGTGATCGGCAGAGAGGGGGTAGGGAAAGCCAACTCCAACAGTACCCTCCTCCTGACGAAATGCTTAGAACATGGCCTTGTCATAACCAACACCTTGTTCCGTCAGAGAGACAAGTACAAGGCTTCATGGCAACACCCTCGCTCCAAGCACTAGCATCTGCTGGACTACGTCATTGTCCGAGCGAGGGACCGCAAGGACGTCCGCATCATCCGCACCATGACAGGAGCTGATGACTGCTGGACAGACCACCGCCTAATCCGCTCTGTCATCTCCATCAACGTAGCCCCAAAACAGCGGCGGCAACAGAAGCAATGCCGCAGGAAAATCACCGCTGGAGCACTCAAAGACCCCGCTAAGAAAGCCCTATTCACCCCGCGCCTCACAACCAACCTGACAACTCCCAGTGATTCAGAGACGCAGAGTGTCCACAGCGCCTGGTCTGCACTCAAGGCCTCCATAATCAGCAGCTGTGAAGAGACTCTCGGTCACTCGACCAGGAAACACCAAGACTGGTTCGACAAGAATGACCAGGAGATCCAGGAGCTAATAAACTGCAAGCGCAAGCCATTCCTGATCTGGAAACAGCAACACAACTAGAGAGCAAGAAAGCAGCTCTACAGACGCCTGAAGGCCGAGGTCCAACAAAAAACTCGCGACCTAAAGAACAGATGGTGGGTGGAGAAAGCGCAGGAGATCCAGCAGCTAGCCGACAACCACGACGTGCGTGGATTCTTTAGCGCAGTCAAGACCATCTACGGCCCAATCACCCATGGTCCTACCTCACTGCGGGCCAAGAATGGAGAGGTACTCATCAAGGACAGAGAGGCAGTCAGTGCCCTCTGGAAGGAGCACGTCAAAGATCTCCTTAACCGAGACTCTGTCTTCGACGCGAGTGTCCTCAACTCCATCCCACAGCATGCTACCCGCAACCATCTCAGCACAATCCCAGCCCGGCATGAGGTTGAAAAGGCCATCCGACAACTGAAGAACAACAAGGCCTCAGGAGCAGATGGAATCCCTGCCAAGGCGCTAAAGCATGGCGGAGAAGCACGACTGGCGCAAATTCAAGAACTAATTTCTCTATCTGGAAGGAGGAGTGCATGCCAGGGGATCTCAGAGACGCCGTAATTGTGACCATCTTCAAGAAAGGTGACAAGTCCGATTGCGGTAATTACAGGAAAAGTCATCGCAAGAATCCTCCTCAATCGCCTTCTCCCAGTGGCTGAAGAGCTCCTCCCAGAGTCGCAATGCGGATTCCGCCCACTAAGTGGCACAATGGACATGATCTTCACCACGCGCCAATTACAAGAGAAATGCAGGGAACAGCGCCAACCGCTGTACATGGCCTTCTTTGACCTCACAAAGGTCTTTGACACTGTCAACCGTGAGGGATTATGAAGTGTCCTCCTCAAATTCGGCTGCCCTCAAAAGTCTGTCACCATCCTCCGCCTGCTTCACGACGACATGCAAGCCGTGATCCTGACCATGGAAAGAGTGCAGCGAAGATTCACCAGACTGATACCTGGGATGGCAGGAATGACGTATGAAGAGAGATTGGGTCGATTGGGATTGTATTCGCTAGAGTTTAGAAGAATGAGAGGGGATCTCATTGAAACTTATAAAATTCTAACAGGACTAGACAGACTAGATGCAGGAAGGATGTTCCCGATGGTGGGGGAGTCCAGAACCAGGGGTTACAGTCTAAGGATAAGGGGTAAGCCATTTAGGACTGAGATGAGGAGGAATTTCTTCACCCAGTGAGTGATGAATCTTTGGAATTCTCTACCACAGAAGACAGTTGAGTCTAATTCATTAAATATATTCAAGAAGGAGTTAGATATATTTCTTAAGGCTAAGGGGATCAAGGGATATGGGGAGAAAGCAGGGACAGGGTACTGAATTTGGATGATCAGCCATGATCGCATTGAATGACAGAGCAGGCTCGAGGGGCCGAATGGCCTACTCCTGTCCCTATCTTCTATGTTTCTATGTTTCAATAAAAACATCCCAGCCTGCGCGCCCACAGTCGCGGCTGTTGCCGATCTGATAGGGAGCATTCCAGCGACCGCAATCACTTTTACGGTGCTGGATATCTCCAATGGGTTTTGGTCGATTCCTCTAAAAAGGGAAGACCAATACAAGTTTGTCTTTACTTTTAAAGGGCAACAGTACACCTGGACATGCCTTCCCCAGGGTTTTCATAACAGCCCTTCCATATTCCACCAGTGTATGGAGGACGCCTTAAAGGGTTTTAGCTGACCTCAGCAGCTAGTGCAGTACGTGGACAACTTGCTTTTGTTCTCCGCCGAGGGGGAGGAGCATGGGCCACCTCTGGCCGAGCTGCTCGAGCTGCTGAGGGAGGCTGGGTTTAAAGTAAACCCGAAGAAAGCCCAGATCGGCCGCGAGGAAGTCAAATTCCTCGGGCTGACGGTAAGGGCAGGGGAAATGGCCATAGATGAGGCGAAAAGAAAGGCAGTACAGGAGTTACCAGTCCCCAAGGACGTAACAGGGGTAGGATCCTTCCTGGGACTCACAGGATACTGCAGGGATTTTATTGAGGGTTACGCAGCCATGGCAGCCCCTCTGCTTCGGCTCCTCCGCAAGGGAGTCGCGTGGGAGTGGGACCAGAACTGCCAGGAAGCGTTCACACGCCTCAAGGAGGATTTGCAGACAGCTCCCGCACTGGGGGCCATCAATGGTGGGGAGGAATTCTTTTTAGAGGTAGCAGCCAGCGGGGATAGCTTGAGCGCGGTGTTGCTCCAGGAGCGACACGGCAAGCTACGGCCCGTGGTCTACTCATCTAGGGTTCTCACCGAGGTAGAACGGGGATATTCCAACTGCGAGAGGCATCTCCTGGCCACGCATTGGGCCATAAAGCGCTCACAGCTCTTTACGGGATCATCCCTGATAGTTCTACTCACCCACCATACCCCCACTCAGATGTTGTTGGACGGGAGAATAAAGGACGGGACAGTGAGCAGTGCTCGCATTGCTCGCTGGACTTTATTGCTCTCGCAGATGAATGTGAGAGTGCAGGGGTTGACCGAGCCCAAGTTGGCAGCGAATTTGATTCACCCAGGTACGGCCCACACGTGTACGGCAGAAGGGGTTTGGGACGTGGATGTCGGGTTCCGGGCCAGGTTACACCCGACGGGCCGGGACATTTACGTGGATGGGTCCAGTTCGGTAGCAAAGGGGGAGCGCTTCACCGGGTGTGGGATTTATGACCCCACGGCTAAGATAGCTAAGGCCCTTAAACTCCCCATCACCCTGAGCGCTCAGCACGTCGAACTGGCGGCGGTGGTGTATGTGGTCACCCACCCCGACGAGTTCCCCACCCCCTACACCATCTGCTCGGATTCCATGTTTACATGTAATTCGTGCACCGAGTACCTGGCCATCTGGGCTCGGCCCGGTTTTAAATCCGCGGATGGGAAGCCCCTAGCAATAGCACCGCTGCTAGGGAGGATTTTGGAGGTCACGGGCACCCGGGGAGATCACTGTATACATAAGGTCAAGGCCCGCTCTAAGACAAAGCCCAGAGGGGAAGGTAACCAAAGGGCCGACGAGTTGGCCAAGCAGGGGGCCAGGGAAGGAGAGTTCTGGGATCCCTAAGAAGTAGGCCTGGTAGCAGCACTCCGGGACAAGGGAGGAACACCGGGGGTAACTTTGGCCCCGGACTTAAAACAAGTCCAAGCCCAGGATCCCGTCCTTCAGGCTATCCTGGGGAAGAAGGAAAAGGGCGAACAGGTAGAGGGTCCGTTCGGAGCAGCGGACATTACCGTTAAAGAGGGGATGCTATTTAAAGGGGATCGGTGGATAGTTCCCAAGCGGTACCAGAGGGAATTCCTCCAGTTGGCCCACGGGGGCCCAGGAGCGGGACACCCAGGGCCGGAAACTACCTGGCAGAGGGTAGAACAGGCAGGGTGGTGGCCGCAAGTCAGGGAGGATGTCCGCGACTTTTTTGCGCGGACTGCCTGGTGTGCGCAGCAAACAACCCCGATCCTCAGCGTAGGGAAGTCCCCATAGGACACACAAGGAGGGTAGAGGGACCATGGCAGTCCCTCCAGGTCGATTACATCGGACCACTACCCAACACACAGGCAGGTAACAAATACTGCCAAGTCCTGGTGGACGTGTTCTCCAAGTGGGTGGAAGCCTTCCCTTGCCGAGCAGCCACGGCTTTGACGACGGCAAGGATTCTGGTAAAGTAAGTGTTCTCCTGGTGGGGACTGCCACAGGTCGTGGAGTCCGACCAAGGGAGTCATTTCACGGGGCAAGTAATGCAGGCCACCTTGAAGCTTTTAGGGATTGAGGGGAAGTGGCATGTGGCTCACAACCTACAGTCATTGGGGGTTGTGGAGCGCCGTAACCGGACTATTAAAGAAAGGCTAAGGAAAGAGACAGGGTTGTCCCTGAAAAAGTGGGATGAGGTCCTGCCGTTAGTTTTAATGGGTGTCTGGGCCAACCTCTCCAGAAGCACAGGCTATTCCCCGCATGAGCTCATGACCGGGAGGGTCATGCGCACCCCCACCCACATTTTGGCACTGGTCCTAATGGAAGCCCAAGTCCGGGAAGTGAACCGGGACAAGTTTGTACAGAATCTGTATGATAAATTAAAACAGATTCACTGGCAGGCAGCCAGTAACATGGGGAACCAGCACCGGAACAATCGGTTGCTGCTCGAGCCCCAGAAAACCCACGAGTGGAAGGTGGGAGACCAGGTAATGGTACGGAACTATGCCCGGGTAGGGGCATTTGAGCCACTATGCATGGGGCCGTATAGCATAGTGGACAAGGCAAGCCCCATGGTGTACGCGGTTAAACTCCCAAAACGCACGAAGTGGTTCCATATTAACCAGTGCAAGCGGTTTAACCCAGGGGAGAGAACAACAAAAGTAAAACGACACCAAGGCCCAATAATGAGCATGGTGGACGCGGGTCTTCCTCCCATGATTTGGGACGATGATGACCCGGTGGTCGGGACAGTAAGGAGGAGCAGTAGGGTCCCACGGCTGAGGACGCCGTGGACTCCTCCTTACACGCAGACCGTGAGCCGCAAAAGGCCCCGGTGAGAAGAGCCTTAGCGGGGAGACCCGGCAACATGGGTAGTGATGTACATGGTCTTAATGTACCCAGTTCTTGTATATAACGAAGCCAGACCTGTGGAGGTAAACCCTCTCACAGAAAGGGATTGTTGCTTTTTGTTTCATAGGAAGCCGAGGACGGATTGGAGACAGCCCTGAGACTGAGCATGATCTTGATGTTGGCCGGAACGGGGCACAGCAGGAGAGGGGACACCGAGTCGTCCCTCCTCTACAGCTGTACTGGGGGGGACAGACCCACTGTGACTAAGGGGGGTAGGAGGGGGGACACAGACGGGATGGCAGCCTACTTCCATGAGGGAAGATGGCCAGGGTGGCTGGGGTCCAATTCGACGAAATACTCCAGCCACGCCGGGTTCACGTACGGGGAGGCTTCCCTACCATGTCCCCAACTGAAGATCAGAGCCACACGGGTTAGGGTGACCGAGGGCAAGTGCGTGTGCTTAAGATGCGAGGGACACATTCCCCTGGGATGGTGGTGGTGGCTTAGGAAGTTGAGTCAGGACAAGGGGAACAGGTCAGCGGACTGGGAAAGACTGGGGAACGACACGTACTGACAGATCACGGGGACGAAGGGGGGAGTGGAAGTGTGCTGGAACAAGTGGTGGAAGGAGGAGCAGGGGATTTATGTGTGTGTGTGGGGGTCAGAACGGATCTGCCCAGCGGGTGTGTCGATTGCTTTCATACGGCAATGGCAGGATTCCGGGGCCGGTATGGGATGGGAGTTTGGATGCTTGCGTAGTCCCAGACCCTCCCAACACAATAAATTCCACGGAACTGGTCGTGCACGATAGGAAGCCCCTGCCCACAGCCCCACTGGTACAGGAGACAGAAGTTAGGTGTCCCGCCACCACACCAGGCCCAGGGAATGGTTTAGTTCTAGTCCCGACCGGGAAGGTTTTATTCCAGGATGTACATTACGCGGCCGCGTCGGTCATTTTAAATTTAACCCGGGTGCAGCTGCCTGAGTGGTGTCCGAAGGAGACTGAGCAGTTTTACGAAGCCCTTATTAAAGAAATGTTTGAGCTCAGCTACGGGGATGTGAGTCGGGAGAAACTGTATGGCATGGATGCGTACGATAGAGGCAATCCGGGTAGACAAATGCGAGGGACGGTTAATGACATGGCCACGGCTTTTAGCACGGGCACGTCCCTCGTCAATAGTATGGATGATATCCAGCTGCAGATGCAGATTAATAGTTTAAAGGACCAGCTGCGAAAGATACTGGGGGAAGGGAACGAGGTGGAAGGTTCGGAGCTAAAAGAAGACCAGGCGATGACCATTCATTTAAAAGAGGTCATCGCTGAGCTGGAGACACGCCAAGACCATCAACGATTTGATACGGGAGCGACACGGTGGCATAGTGGTTAGCACTGTTGCCTCACAGCGCCAGGGACCCGGGTTCGAATCCAGCCTCGGATGACTGTCTGCGTGGAGTTTGCACATTCTCCCCGTGTCTGCATGGGTTTCCTCCGGGTGCTCTGGTTTCCTCCCACAGTCCAAAGATGTGCGGGTTAGGTTGATTTGGCTATGATAAATTGACCCTTAGTGTTAGGGGAATTAAATACGTGGGGATAGGGTGGGATATGTGTCGGTGCAGGCTCGATGGGCCGAAATGGCCTCTATCTGCACTGTGGGGATTCTGTGTGTGACAGGAATGCCTCAGCACAGGTAGCCAGAAGTGATGCGTGTGTGTTGTACGGTGCGTGGTTGCTAAACGAGGGACGCAGTAATCTGGAGGACTTACAACAAGGTTGTGTCCCGTCGTGGGTTAGCAACCGGCACCTCACAGCGCTCAGCCCGTATCATAATTCGATGAGCCCGTATTAGCTTCCGAAGCCTACCCAGTCCCAGTTGATTGCGGACAGTCCAACCACACGGTTATGAGGATTGTACTGCGGATGCCGGTAATGGGCGGGTCACCGCAGCCAGTGCCAGTATACCGGGTCGATAACATTGGCATCTTGAGGGACGGGGTGCATGTGCGGTATCATGGGGCCCCACCGTTTGTTATAAAGTGGGAGCATGCCATGACTGGCACTGACCTCAAGGGGTGCCAGAGCAGGGGCGCACACGTGATATTGTGTCCCCAGCACCTGAACGCGTTCGATCGACCAGTGTGTGGGTTTGAATCGGAAAGTGCAGAGCCCATCAATTGCACCATGGAGGTGATGGCCCAGAGCCACGTTCCACCTCAGGCAGCATACGCGGGCGACGGGACATACTGCGTCACGACAAGCGTGGACCAGTATCGGGTACACAACGACACTTGGTGCCCGGTCACCGATTCGACTTTCTGCTTCAAACCCCACACAGAAGTTCAGGTGGTGCAAGAGCGCATCCTTCCCATTTCAGAGCCATCCACAGTAAACAACATGGTACAGAATCGGCAGCAGTACGTTACACGGTTCGGGTACGAGATGCAGCCTCTGCCCGAACACCTCACAAAATTAATAAAAGCCGTTGAACTGTCACAAAAACATTTTTACACGCTCGAACAGTGAAACCGGGACACGGGGGTGGGGGGGGGGGGGGAGGAAATGAAAGGGATGATTTCCCCGCCCTGGTGGGACATTGGGTTAAATGTCGAGATCCCTCCGTGGATCCGGATATGTTCGCACGCTCTTGTAATTATACAGAGTTTGGTGGGATTGTACTTGTTACGGCTCTCCTGTAAAAAGCGAAGCAAGGCACTCCGAAGTCGTTGGCAGGCCCTGATTAAAGGGTAACCAGGAGTTTTGTTCTCTGTAAAAGGTTGTATAAGTATGTATTTGTGATTTAAGAACAGAACCTGGGGATTTTAAAGGTAATGAACGACATGGTTGGGGCTCACGATGTTTCTACACAGTGGAAGAAGACAAGGATGCTTGATATTCCAGTGGGGACATTGAAGTATCAAAGGGGGGTCTGTAAGCATCGAACGCAGGCCCCAAGTTCATTTCAGACTTTTTGAATGATTGTTACCAACAGCCTGTTTGGAGAAGATGGGAGGGGCCCAGGTGTTCGTGAACAGGAGATTCCAGCCAGGCCTACAAACTAATTATGGTAGAATGTCTGGGCAGACAGAATTCTCTGGGAAGACAATGGGTCCGGGGAGATGACTCATACGGCCACAAGCACCTAGATGAGATAGTCCCGAAAGACGGGAACCGGACAAAAGGGGGGGGCCATTGTAAATCAATGGGAAGCCACTTAACCCAGGATCAGGTGAGAAGTGCAGCCCATCATCTGCCATTATCACCAGCACCTAGATGGGATAGCCCCGAAAGGCGGGAAACCAGACAAAGAAGACAAAGAAGGTGATTAAAAAGACATCACTGCAACTACACAGACCTAGAGGATATAGAGAAGGCAGCTTTGGCCTTTCTCTCTCTCTCACTTGCTCTAAACCACCACGAGCAACAAGAGCCTTGCCTTGCTCTTCGACTGTAGGAACGAACCTCGAAACTGGGACTTGGAGACTACATCGGCGATAGCATAGAAGTATAGAAAATAGGAGCAGGAGTAGGCCATTCGGCCCCTCGATACGGAACCAGGAGACACGCTCTACACAGGGGAGCAGTGAGCAAGAAAACGGACAATCGGGGTGAGCATTGTCCAAGCCCACGCATCCTTAAGACCACCGGTACTGTGTGAGGGGGTGTTGTGTGTCCCAACCAATCCAGAGGGGCTTAGTGGGGAGGTTCTGTGTGTATTATATAGTGTATGTTCCAGGGTTTGTGGGACAAGTCCATGTTATACTCTGTATTGCAACACAGTGTGATTTTAGACGTCTTAACACGAGACAGGGGCCTGTTCGACGGGCCAAGTCGTATTGTTGTACTGTTTGTTTTACGCCACCAGGCATTTTATGTACTGGAGGTGGGTGTGTGTGTTAACCTTATTAAACACCGTACGGTTGAGTGCGAAAAGTTTGTCTGTGTTTCCAATCCTGTTCACCGTAATTCCTGTCGTCTAGAACTAAGTAGGAGAGGTGATTCGAACCACCAAGGCAAACCACCTACAGACATGTAAGTGGTGCAGTACTTAGAGCATCGACACAAGTAGTCATCAGAATAGTGAGTCTTGATGGGTTTGAATCCATGAACCTTGACATTGCTGTGTAACTGATATCGATTGTGTTATTGTGGGCAAGTTCTGCGTGCTAGATGATGGAAGAAAGGCTCATATTTCTCACATTTCTCACAAGCAGCTCTGTGTTTCACACAAATTACTTTTGAAGTGCAGCACTGTTGTGATGTAGGTACTGGGGGAGAGTGACAGTCATTGCCAGCCCGCCCTTCACACATTTCCTAACGACAAGTGTGCCTGTGTTATTAGAGGCCTACGAGCAAGTCGCTTGTCCGCTTTTTCAGTTACACAGGCTGAGAATTTCCTTGGAGCTGCTCCCACTCCACGGCCTTAATTTTGCCGGAGGTACGGTGGAAACCCCGTTTAGGTGAGCAAACTGAATTTCACGGCACTTCCAGCAAAGTTACGGCAGCGGGGCAGGAGCAGCTCTGAGGAAATTCCGGCCATCGTTTTCCCAAGTGTATGGTAAAAAAGTAACTTGGTGGAGGTGGGAGGGAAGAGATATTCACGTCCTCACGAAAAAGGGCATACATTTAGATCTGGGCCATGCCACGTTGAGGGCACTGGGATAGGGACTTGGAGGATAGTGCTAGACAGGGACACCTTTTCTCAAGCCACACTCTTATGGCAGGAGATATTCTGGGTCTCATTTAGCTCTAGCCCATTGTGTCCGCCCCTGATGGTGCCTTTTACTGACCGTCCCACAGGAAGTAGAGGTCTGTGCAATCATTCTTTGGTCCTTATTAATATTTCCAACTCACAAAAACAGAGCATGCCAACAAAGAGCCAACTTTCCGCTGGCAAGGCTTGTCTAAAAATATGCAGTGAGCCCAAATGTCAATTGGGCTGGGATTTGAATTTAAGCCCATGGTTCGGAGTTCAGTGCCCCCATTGTTAAAGCCAGCAGCCTGCCCAGTTACTTCATCTTATATGTAATTGCTTTTATGCAAATCTTGAATTGTGAAAATTAAACTGTGACGCAGGCAAAGAATTTCACAGCGCTGGGAAAGAGGTGTGAGATCCATCTTAATTTATTCAGCTACTTTCTCTATAATGTAAGATTCCCTGCCTTCAGAGCAGTTTGATTCTCCAGTTTTGGACACTTGTGTTAATTGTACTTATGAAAATGTGTTAATAGCAGAAACTTATGCCTTTTGTTTGTAATATTGAGCCCTGGTTCAAAGGCTCTTTAACCCTTCAACAATTCATTTTGATTTATTATTACTTTTTTATGTTACATTGTTTTGTTCTCTGAGTGCTAACATCAAGCATTCCCATATTACATATAACATTCATCAAACGGTCAGTAAATTTTCCATTTACAATAGGCAAATTTTGTCAAATCCAAAAAAAGAAAGACTTGCATTTATATAGCGCCTATCACAACCTCAGGACGCCCCAAAGCTCTTTACAGCCAATGAAGTACTTTTGTAGTTTAGCCACTGTTGTAGGAAACGTGGCAGCCAATTTACGCACAGCAAGCTCCCACAAACAGTATTTAGATAATGATTAGATAATCTGTTTTTTTTTAGTGATGTTGGTTCAGGGGTAACTATTGGTCAGGGAGAATGCCACTGCTCCTCTTCGAAATAGTGCCACGGGATCTGTTACGTGCACCTGAGTGGGCAGACGGAGCCTCGGTTTAACGTCTCATCTGAAACACGGCACCTCGGACAGTGCGGCGCTCCCTCAGCACTGCACTGGAGTGTCAGCCCAGATTTTGTGCTCAAGTCTCTGGAGTGGGACTTGAACCCACGACCTCCTGACTCAGAGACGAGCCAAGGCTGACACCAGAATCAGACGATGAGCAAAATCATGGCTGTGAATGGAGTGGGATCCCGGCTTCAGTTCTGTTGTTTATTCTGCTGATGTCGAAAGTGAATTGAAATCCTAACATTCCTGGCGTCTCATGTCACAACTTTAAGGCACAGTGTGCAGTGGAAAAACGAGGTTCTATTTTAATAAGCAGACTATTTATTAGGGGCTGATAACGCCGCCACCGTTCAGGTACTCTGTGTGCCTGTGCACAAATGAGCTGATCTTGTCCCGTAACGCTCATTTAAATATTTTTCTGGTGTAATACGTGAGAAGGGCCAGAGGGCAGGGGCAGGAATTTCAGGAGCCAGCAGCCAGCAAAGGAAGGGCTGCTGACTGCCTGTGGAAAGCCAGAATTTAGTGCTTTTGGTGGGAGAGGATGAAAGACAGTGGTGGCAGCAAAGCATTTAAGACCAAAGTACAAAATAATGACAAGCTGGCTAGCTCTAGGAAAAGGTAAAAGCTCCCCCTGCCCCCCGCCCCCAGCCCAGGCAAAATAGTTTTGTATTTCTTTATTGGACTCCTCCTTAAGTGCCCATTGGGAATGGGGGCTCCAGAAATGCTCTTTGCACTGTCGGCTACATTGCCAATGCTGAACCCATCAAGCCCATCATAAGTCTCAAAGGGGGAAAAATTAGGTCGCGCCCCGTTTGGGGCGCAAATATCGTCTGGACGCAAATATTAGCGCCTGGCGCTAATTATCGCCACTGACTGGAAACTTCACTTTTACCGCCCCGGGAGGTGAGTGGAGCGCTAAATCAGGCGCTGCACACCTGTCTTAAGGCGCAAAGGCCGAGCAGTGAGGCGCTAACTCAGCGCGCGAGCGCAGCGCAGGTGCTGCCAGTTAGCGAGGGAACACAGACACACTGGCGCCGGCCAGTTCTTAAAGCGGGGGGGGCCAACTTGCTCCCCAGCCACACCCTGCTCATTGCAGCCTTGAATCTCGGCCTGGAGAGACCTGTGAATCCATTTTGCTGCCAAGGATGGAGAGGGTGAGAGAACGAGCTCAGCGCTTCACCGAGCGGGCCTTGGATGCTCTGGTTGGCGCGGTGGAGCGCAGAAGATCTATACTCTTCCCTGAGAGTGGCAGGAGGCCTTTGCCACGCGAGTACAGAAGAGTGTGGAGGGAGGTGGCTCAGAGCGTCTCCTCCAGGAGCATGGTGCCCAGGACCCATGTTCAATGCCGCAAAAAGTTCAACGACCTCACTCGGGTCGTCAGGGTGAGTGGCTTTTTCTCAATACCTCTCCATCCCTCCATCTCAACCTCACTCTATGGCCAGAGGGTCTTAAAACCACAATGCACAACACTCATCCAACACCTATGGCCCTTTCATGAAACACACACACACATTCCACACTTTGCATACAGTAAGGGCTATTCACCTATGGGAGGCACATCAGGCAAGACCATGGCTGTATACAGTAAGGGCTATTCACCTATGGGAGGCACATCAGGCAAGACCATGGCTGCATACAGTAAGGGCTATTCACCTATGGGAGGCACATCAGACAAGACCATGGCTGTATATTTACTCAGATGCTGTCCTTTTTCTTGCAGGCCAAGCTGGCGCATAATCGGAGACAGCAGCAACGGACAGCTGGAGGGCGGCCTCAGCCGCAACCCCTCAGCGATCTTGAGGAGCGCGTCCACAGGATTGTGGCAAGCTGGGTGATCGGTCCCGTCGCCACTGGAGACGCCGACCCCGTTCTGGACAGCAATGGTAAGGTCATCACCTTTTTGTCCTCTGTCCTTCCACTTGTCCCTCACAACACCAGCCTTTGACACTTTCAATCCAACTTGCTACCTCGCTGCACTTATTCCTCCCTTACTGCCACCCTGTCCTCACGCTAAAGCCACTCTTGTACCTCCCTGCTTTCAGATGGTGATTCACCAGCTGAGGAGACGGGCCCTCAAGCTGCCACTGGGAGTGAAGCTGCAGCCGAGGAGGAAGAGGAAGCCGGAGCATCAGTGCCACCCTCTCCCGAGGAAGCCCATGCCCACACTGGGAACACGCCTTCCCTGGAGGGGAGCAGGGGGGAAGGGTCTGATGAGGGTGAAGCTCCAGGACCCAGCGGGCTGCAGCAACGCCATGGGGGTAGGGAAGAACGGGGGCCTTCTCCCCAGAGGGAGAGTATGCCAGAGACTCCTACTGCAATGGACGCAGAGGAGGAGCGGCTGATCGCAGAAATGAACACCCAGGCGGTGGGCATGCACACTGAGCTCATGGGTGCAGTGGGAAGGGTGCCCGAATGCATTGAGTCACTGGCAAGGAGTGTGGAGCACTTCGCTGTAGCACAGGCGGATGCCACACTAACGCTTAGTGCTGCAATTCAGTCACTGGCTGCCGTGATCCCATCTCTGACTGCTCTCATGCAGACTCAGATTGAGGCCACGCGAGCACAGACTGCTGCCAACCTCGATGGTTCGTTCACATGTCCCCGGGGCTCTCACCGCGCCGCAGCAGGCCAGCAATCTGTTCTCCAGCAGATTGCTCCGGATGCTGAAGTGCTGCCCCGTGGGAGTGCCAGTGTGTCGGTCGAGCAGGGAGTTGCTGTCCTCTCTCACGATGACAGCATTCCTGCTGCCAACACTGTCACTTCTCCACTGCACTTGCCACCGCCTGTAGGACAGACTGCTGCTGCCCATGCAGAGTTGGTGCAGTCTGCAGCCGGGCCCTCCAGGCCCAGAACTGGTCGAAGCCGTCCTTCAGGGGCATCTGCAGTGTCAGGGTCTGACAATCAGCAGCCTTCCACCAGCCTTGCTGCAGCCACTGAGGTCCCATTACGGAGGAGCAGTAGGGTTAGAAGGGGGGAAGTGCGCAAGGGAAGGAGATCACCCTCGAAGGGCAAAAAGTAGGAGGTGTGACAAAATGCTGGTCATTTTTTTATTAAAGGCCGAGGTTCGTGGTCCAACTTTTGTCTAGTGTTTTGGACATTATCTCCAGGTTGTGAGAACCAGTTATGTTAATGACTGTTTTTTTGTGTTTATTTCTATGAGTTTGTCATGAGGAAATGACACACACAGAGTTTGTAAAATAAATAAGTTTTTGTATTCAAAATATACATGTTTGGTGTTTGGAATCCTTGGTGCCTTGGCCGGCTTAGGGGTTGCGTGCTGGGTTCATTGATGTTGTTAGCAATGGCAGAAGCCATTTCCACAGCAGGGGCCCTAGAAGCGGCTTGCTATCAGCCGTTGACGGACGGCCCTTGCAGTTTCACCATTGTGGGCCGCCCTCCCGCCTTGGTGCTGCTGATGATCATCCTCCTCGTCCTCTTCCTCCTCTTCCTCCTCCTCCTCTGGTGGTGCTCCAAGGCCTGGTGGCATTGGCTGGGTCCTGACGATTGCCATGTTATGCAACATGCAGCACACAACTACGAAGTTGGATACTCGCTCAGGCGAGTACTGCAGGGCTCCTCCAGAAAGGTCGAGACAGCGGAACCGTTGCTTCAGCACGCCGATTGTGCGCTCAATGATGTTCCTGGTAGCTTGATGGCTCTCGTTGTACCGCAGCTCAGCAGGGGTGTTGGGCGTACGGAGCGGTGTCATCAGCCAGGTGCTCAATGGATACCCCTTGTCCCCGAGAAGCCAACCAACTGGCTGATGCGGTGCCTCAAAAAGTTCTGCCACAGTAGTCTGGCGCAGGATGAAAGCATCGTGGCAGCTGCCAGGATAGTGGGCATTGACAGCGAGTATCAGCTGTCTGTGGTCACAGACCAACTGAACATTCAAGGAATGGAACCCCTTTCTGTTCCGGAATTCCTCGGCATTCTCATGTGGAGCACGCAAAGCCACATGCGTGCAGTCAATGGCGCCCTGCACCATGGGGAAGCCCGCTATCCTCGCAAAGCCCAGAGCGCGGTCACGCTGCTTGTCTGGGGTCATGGGGAAAGAGATGAACTCTCGTCTCCTTTTAAAGAGGGCATTTGTGACCTGCCGGATGCAGCAATGCACCGCGAACTGGGAAATATTGGCGAGGTCCCCAGCAGCAGCTTGAAATGGGCCAGTAGCATAGAAGTTGAGAGCCACTGTGACCTTCACTGCCACCGACAGAGACGTCCTGGACCTCAGTTGAGGCTGCAGATCTGGCTGCAGCAGGTGGCAGAGCTCAGTGAGCACCTCCTTGCTGAATCGCAGCCTTCACAAACACAGCTCCTCAGACATATGAATGTAGGAGAGCTGTTCACGATATACCCTGGGAGGGTAAGCTCTCCTGTACATACGCCTGTTGGCCCTCCTCCGTCTGGCCATCATTGCCACTCTCTCTCTGCGTCTCTGTGTCCTCCGATTCAGCTGGAGCAGGACGACGCCCCCAATCAGTGCAGCCCCCATAGTCTCTTTGCAAGCAAAGTAATGAAGGACAGCAACCAAAGTACTAGCGAAGTTAGGATCAGTAGGCAAAACTACCTCACAAAGCGTTGACTCAATGCAGAAGTCTCTCTTTCTCTCTCTCCGAATCTCTCTCTCTCTCTCAGAACGAGTGGTGCAAAAATGTCAACCACAGAAAAAGACAGGAAGAGGCCCCCTTTAAATAGCGTCCCCCCCAGCCCCACAGCGATTGATAGCATTCCAGTCTTCCGGTCGTTGGATGCGCCAGGCGGTAAGGCAGGGGGCGCCACTCAATTTCCGCTCCGGGGCGCCACAAGGGCGTTGCACCATGGAATGACGTCACAATCTGCGCGCGCAGGTGGTCGCAGCGGTAAAGTTTAGCGCCGCCGCACAATGTCTAGTTAAGTTCCCGAGCGGCGCAAACATCGCTGCGCCCGGGCGTTAGCGGCTTTGCGCCCCATTAGCGCCCTCTTAAGGCGCTAACGGGAGGCGCAACCAACTGAATTTTTACCCCAAAGACTCTGCGTCCCGATAAGGTGCCAACCATCACATTTTCGGCCCCTTAATGCCTGCTTTACATATCAGATATTTCTGAACAGCCCACTCAAAAATCTGCACTGCCGATCAAAACCAGACGGTCCTGGTCTACACTGTTCCACCATGCGTGCCCGCACAGTAAGGGGAAGCTCCTTTTTACTCTATCTGAACAAGCACTCCCAGGTCAAGTATATAACACAGGTTAGATGCAGAGTGGAGCTTCCCCAGGAACGTGTCTTAACCTTAACTTCAGAAGAGCCCCCTCCTTCACCATTGTGACATTTCTCATACTGCCCATCCTCTCGACAGGATGTGCCTGGCTATAGAAGTCCATAGGAGGGCAGTAGTGGACTGGAGCTGCTATGCACTGTGACGCTGCGCCACAGCCAATCCAGCATCATTCACAAGTGTCAACAGCTTAATGCACACGATGCATTTAACTATTACGAGGCGTTTTATTACTTAACATTAATCTAAAGGATCCAAAAAGTCAGCTTAATCATTATGATTCAATGACCAGAACTGCTATTCACTGCAGCCTTACAGAAAGTGTTCTATCCATCGGTAATTAAAGTAACTAATCTTTTTCTTTGTTACTATAAGCTCTCATAATATTATTTTTTTTCTTTACAGATCTGTGAAGAGCACATCATTGCCAAGCATCCGTATTAAATCTTACAGCTAAGTGAGTAGAGTCGACTTGAATCCGAAATTAGGGTGGGGGTGGTGCTGTTTTTCTGAGCTCCAACACATTATGATGGTGAAATTGTTGGACCTAAGTCACCGCCCGTTAACTCCTTCACATAGGAGAGCTCCCTATCCACAGTCATGCTGGCCTTGGGTCTAGTGCAGTGTTGGCAAATACCAAAGAGCAGGTTGCCAGACTGCCCTCTCAGCTGCCATCAGTGCGTGGACTGAGGAGACATGGGAATGGGAAGAAAATGACAGTGTCTTAATCTCAGACAAACAGAAATGAATAAGAACAACCCAATGATGCAGATCAGCCCACGCCATGTTATTCCCTGATAACATTGTTCTACGGCTGGTGTAGGCATGCCCATGTGGTCATAGATTTGCATATGGAAACATGGCTGTTTCCATGGAAGCCAAGCAGTGGGAGGCTTTTCCGTTCGTCGGAGCCAACTTCACACTAAATTTCAGATGGTAAATGATCACGGTAACAATATTAGAGGATTCCTACCCAACTCCTTGCTTCAAAAGATTGAAGGGACACCTCAAACACAAACATTTAACTCGTTGCTGAGTGGTTTAATGGGTCTGGGTAGAGTAGTGGTTATGTCACTGGACTAGTATTCCGGAAGCCTGGGCTAATTATCCAGAGAGCGTAAATTCAACCCCACAAGGGCAGTTTGAGAATTTGAATTCAGTTTAAAATAATCTGGAAATAAGAAGCTGATATCAGTAAAAGTGACCATGAAGCTGTCAGAATGGCGTGAAAACCCAGCTGGTCCACTCATGTCCTTTAAGGAAGGAAACCTGTTGTCCTGACCCAGTCTGGCCTATATGTGACTCCAGTCCCACATCAATGTGGTTGACTCTTAACTTCCCTCTGAAGTAACCGAGCAAGCCATTCAGTTGTATCAGAAGAAGGCTCACCGCCAGCTTCTCAGGGCAAGTAGGGATGGGCAATAAATGTGGCCTTTCCAGTGACACCCACATCCCAGGAATAAAGAAAAAAGTTCACTTTAGAATCAATAAAAAGTTTGAACAAATGATGTGTATATTCAACCCATTCCCTCCACAGACCATTGTGCAATCTGCTCCATCATGGACTCCACACAACAATTTGATGTGAGCAAAGATTCTGTAAAGGTTCTCCCTCCCACCTCCCCCAGCCCCAGACAAGTGTAGTACAATTCCACTGTATTTGTCTGAAATTACATTACTGATTCCCAATGGTTAGTTCCTTGACATGACATTTTCAAAAGCTCCAGCAGTTCAGAAACCACATGCTACATAAAGTACACAATCATTCCTATCTACACTGATCTTTATAAGCCTCAATCCTATTCCTAGCTCGATATTCATCCAGCTCTTTTTCAACGGTGTTAACAAACGTGGTATTAATTGCTTTCTCTCGAAGTCTGTTCCAGTTATCAACTGCTCTCTGACGAGAAATATTGCTTCTAATCTCAAAGGCAGAATTTTTGCACATGGTGTGCTTTGACCTTAAGCCACTTAAGCCAGTTGTGTAGACACTCATTAAAACTAAATTTGCATTAACAATGTTGAAAAATCTTCACAGTAGAAGAACACTGGAGGCAAAATGGAATTACACGCACATTAGAGAAGTGCCAGTAATAACCTCTGCATATCATTGATACGAATGTGAAGCATCAGAGGCAACCTCGCCAGACATACAACAGATATAAAGCTCAGGACTTCTTCTAATTTTATAAATTTTGCTAAATGTTTCTGCTGGTTGAGGTGTTTGATGTTGCTGAGAAATGAACAGCTCTCTTTTTCCCTTATAGGGGAAGATTTCCTCTGTGTGATGTAATGTGTGTAATGAAGCTATTTAACTGTTTCTAAAGAACAACTTTTCGATTTCATTACACATAGCGCACGGAGAAAATCTTCCCCCTTAGTGTCAACAGCAAGCATTTCAGATCAGTAATAGCACAGGTTAGATGCAGAGTAAAGCTCCCTCTCTTCCATTCAAAACTGTCTTGCCCCAATCTCAGAAGAGCTTCTCCTATTCTAACAGTCTCCACTTCCCACACCTCTCTGAGTAGTGTTGAACCCATGACCAATAGCAATAGAACTGAGTCTGCTTCAAGCTCATTATTTTGTGAAGGAGATGATATGGGGTCAGAAGCTCAGTTTGACATCAAACAGGTCACGAGGTTGCGAATAGTTTGGTTCAGCCCAACACAGCAACCGGGAAGGGTTATGGAATTAATGGCGAGGGTTTGTGGTGAGGGCCAAAGGTGATAGCTTCAGTCTTCCCCATGTTTAACTGGAGGAAATTTTAGTTCATCCAGGACTTGATGTCGGACAGGCAGTCTGACAACACAGAGGTAGTGGAGGGGTTGAGGGAGGTGATGGAGAGGTTGAGTTGCGTGTCATCAGTGTACATGTGGAACCTGACCCCATGACTTTGGATGATGTCATCAAGGGGCAGCATGGAGATGAGGAAGAGGAGTGGGGGTTGGGGGGGCCAAGGATAGATATTTGGGAGACTCCAGAGGTAAATGTGTGGGGATGGGAAGAGAAGCCATTGCTGGAGATGCGCTGGCTAGGATTGGATAAGAGGGGAACCAAGCGAAGTTGGTTACCAGGAGAGGCATTGGAGGAGGATGACTATGTCAAAGGCTGCAGAGAGGGCAAGGTGAGTTGAGATGGAGATTGAAATCACCAAAAACATGAGAAGTCACTCAACTCAGAGGCGGAGGTCGGAAACGAGGGAGGATATCTCAGTGAGAAACTCCAGGTGGGGCTTAAGTGTGTGTAGAGAACGAGGAACTTAAAGAAGAAGTGAGAGGGGTGGAACAAGGTGACATGCTTGAAGGGACAGTTGGGGTTGTTGCTCATAAGGAGGTAATGACGAGTGCCTCGATGAGCCATTTGGAGAATGTCGGGTGAGGCACAAGGCTGTGGGCTTATCTAATAGGGATTCAAGCCTGGTTTGATTTTTTTCAGGCCTATTATAAGGAAGCCTCTGGGAGTATCTGAACCTTCATTTTTTTTGGGGGGGGAGGAGGGGGGGAGGGGCAGGAGGGTGGGGGAGGGGGGAGGGGGGTGGGGAGGGGGGCACCAACCCACCCAGAGTGGCCAAATTTACTGGCCTCCCCGATCAGGCAGCAAGGGCCCTCATCAGCAATATTTTAATAAGGTGGCCTCAGCCCGACCCCAGATACCCTGGCAGGGTCAGGAACGGAGGTGGCCTGCTGGTACATCCCAGCAATTGCGTCTGGATATTCTTCCTGCGCATAGAACTGCAACATCTCCAAGGTTTGACCAAGGGTCCACATCCAAAACATTAAACTGTCTTTTCTCTTTACAGGTCCTGACAGACCTGCCGTTTATTTCCAGCAAGTTCTGTTTTTTATTTTACAATCTCCATGTTGCTTAGGTGCCGAGCTGTTCAGAAAGAAATTATCAGTTAACAGCTGTTAGTAGATACTTAAAAGAAATTAGTAGTTATTTAAGTGAGCTGGTTTAGGGCCCAAACCACCATTGATAAATGGACTCCATTTTAAAATAATGGCCATGCCAACAGCCAGAACCACTTGAGTTCTGCGGAGGCGTCGAACGATTAAGACAGCAAAATTACCCTTGGGTGGGAATGGTTAATAGTGCTTCTGAACTTATGCACAGGGAATAAATTAACGCAGGGAGAAACCCAGTACAGGAAACTTTCGTTTATCCGGCACCGACGGGACCGGCGTGGTGCCGGTTGATCGAAAGTGCCGGATTACAGAGAGGTATACTTACCAAGGTACGAGAGCCCCGTACACGGCCACAGGCTGAACAATTGGGACCCGGAGAGGGAAGGTAAACGAGACTCCGGCTTTTTCCTCTGTGGCGGCGACAGGTCCGAG
The DNA here is from genome assembly GCA_030390025.1 of Squalus acanthias. Lineage (NCBI taxonomy): Eukaryota > Metazoa > Chordata > Chondrichthyes > Squaliformes > Squalidae > Squalus > Squalus acanthias. The sequence goes on along the minus strand of CM059425.1, from coordinate 16,284,668 downwards.
TCGGAAGAACGTTGACCCCCCTTTCGTGGGGGCGAAAGGTCAGAATCGGGGTCTTGTCTGTATAATAAAACTTACCTGATTTTTGCCGGTTAAGCGAGAATTCCGGATATTTGGGTGCCGGATAAACGAAAGTTTCCTGTACATACATTTCAATGTATTGAAATCAGGTGGGCCCGAGGGCAGGGTTGTCACCTGACTGCTTGCGAAACAGATAGTCCAGCTTTTGTGGGGCTCTCTGGAAATTTCTAAAAGACAAACAAGACACCGTAGTCTGTTTCTTAAAATGGAAAGTTGATTTTCCCCTTCTTATGACGCGGGTATGATTACAGTTTTTCAAGTTTTCAATGGAGCTTCATCTGCCTCGAGCATCAGGCCTCAAGTCTTGATCTCACTCTCCAAGGTAACTCAGCTTCCAAGATTTTATTTTCAAGAATTTGCTGAGAAGAGGCGATATAAAAAAAAAAACTTTTCTGAAAAAAGGGAATGTTAACCCCTTGTGGGCTGATTCAAGTTCTTTTATTTTCTTTCAAGATTTTGCTGTTCTTGGGTCTTTTTGCTTCTGTATATTTCAACCTGCAAATAGTTCTAGTCAGTGTACGTTGGCCTAGAAACATGTTGGCCCGTATTTTCCGATCGGGGGCTTCCCGCGTGCGGAGGCCTCCGATCTGGAGAAAAATCTACGCCCTTACTTGAGTGCTCCCGAGGTGCGGCCATTTCCGATCCTGGGCCTCTCCGCGATGAAATGCGCAGAGGCCCGCGTATCCCGGGGCGCATGTGGTTCGCAAGCGTCCCTGGGATCACGTGGGCCAGGCCAACCAATAGGAGAAGGGAATCGCCCTTCATACTTTTGACAGCTTAGGCATCTCAAGAGTATGAATGGGGATCACTGAAAAAACACATCAAAACATTAAATATTTTTTTTTAAATCACCCTTTTAAAATTAGTTAAAATTACATTAAATTAAATATTTTAAACAAAAATTTAATTTTTGGAAAATAAAATTCAAGTTTTTTACGGGGCTAAAATTAAACTTACCTCTTTTAAAAGTATTTTTAAATTATAAATGAGTGGAATTTTTTTTTTAACTCTTTTAAACTTTTAAACTCTTTTATGCCTGCTTTTACCAGGCGTAAGATTTTTAAGGGTTTTCAGTGGGCGGAGGTTCTGCAGAAAGCGGAACTCTCCCCCCACAGAGGCCCTTCTCCAGGGCAGGCGTGCGATCTGTCAAGAGGATTCTTGACAGATCAGAAGTGCCGGTTTTCAGCGCTTGCCTGAAACCGGTACTTGCGAGGTCCCTACGGGTGTGTACACAGCCCGTACACACCCGTAGGGATCGGAAAATACGGGTAGTTATTTTTCATCTTCAAAAATGAGGGGAGAATGCAGTGGGCATCCCATTTATTCCCCAGTACACATCTCATAGTGATTAGGGATTGCTTATTAAAGCTGGGCATGCTATTCCATGCACACAGTTTGAATAAGGACACAGGTTTCAGTTCATAGGGGCCTTCATCTGTTTATAGAAACTGCTGTGTAGCTATGAACATAAGAATAACTGTTGCAAAAAATCAACAATAACTTGTTGAAATAAATGTTGCTCGGAAAGGTATTGACCAGCCCTCCTGCAGAAGGGCACCAGGATATGTTCGAGATAATTGGGTCAGAGTATCCAAATGATAAGGCCAGGAGGTGCAAAGGCAAGATACTGCGGATGCAGGAAATCTGAAATAAAAACAGAAACTGCTGGAAATACTCAGCAGGTCAGGCAGCATCTGTGGAGAGAGAAACAGAGTTAACGATTCAGGTCGATGACCTTTCGTCAGAACTGGAAAAAGTTACAGATGTCACAGATTTTAAGCAAGTACAGAGACAGGGAAAGGGGGGAGGGGAGGAAAGAACAAAAGGGAAGGTCTGTGATAGGGTGGAAGGCAGGAGAGATTAAAAGACAAAAGGGATGATGGTGCAAGGCAAAAGGAGATGGTAATGGGAGAAGTAAAGAAACAAAAGATGGGTCTAGAGGAGGTGTAAATGGGAATAGCAGAATCATCAACAACAGCTGCCATCCAAAAAAATAGGGGCAGAGGTTATGATATGAAATTGTTGAACTCAATGTTGAGTCCAGAAGGCTGTAAAATGCTAAACAGAAAGATGAGGTGCTGTTCCTTGAGCTTACGTTAGGCTTCATTGGAACAGTGTAAGAGACCGAGGACAGAGAAGTCAGAGTAGGTGTGGTCCGAAGAATTAAAGTGACAGGCGACCGGAAGCTCAGAATCACGCTTGCAGACTGAACGGAGGTGTTCAGCAAGGCAATCACCCAATCTGCATTTGGTCTCTCCAATGTAGAAGAGACCGCATCGTGAGCAGCAAATACAGTATAATAGATTGAAAGAACATAAGAACATAAGAACATAAGAAATAGGAGCAGGAGTAGGCCAATCGGCCCCTCGAGCCTGCTCCGCCATTCAATAAGATCATGGCTGATCTGATCCTAACCTCAAATCTAAAGAACACAAGAAGTAGGAGCAGGACCCGGCCACTCAGCCCCTGGGCCCGCTCCGCCACCCACAGGGCCTCGACCGATCCGAACTCAGCCTCATGTCCAATTTCCTGCCCGCTCCCCGTAACCCCTAATTCCCTTTACTTCTAGGAAACTGTCTATTTCTGTTTTAAATTTATTTAATGATGTAGCTTCCACAGCTTCCTGGGGCAGCAAATTCCACAGACCTACTACCCTCTGAGTGAAGAAGTTTCTCCTCATCTCAGTTTTGAAAGAGCAGCCCCTTATTCTAAGATTATGCCCCCTAGTTCTAGTTTCACCCATCCTTGGGAACATCCTTACCGCATCCACCCGATCAAGCCCCGTCACAATCTTATATGTTTCAATAAAATCGCCTCTCATTCTTCTGAACTCCAATGAGTAGAGTCCCAATCTACTCAACCTCTCCTCATATGAAGAAGTACAAGTAAATGGCTGTTTCACCTGGAAGGAGTGTTTGGGGTCCAGCACGGTGGGAAGGGAGGTGGTAAAAGCGGAGGAGATGCAACACTGCCTCCATTTTTTCAGACGGCAGCTGTTGCTGATGATTCTGCTATTCCCATTTACACCTCCTCTAGACCCATCTTTTTATTTCTTTACTTGTCCCATTACCATCTCCTTTTGCCTTGCACCATCATCCCTTTTGTCATTTAATCTCTCCTGCCTTCCACCCTATCACAGACCTTCCCTTTTGTTCTTTCCTCCCCACCCCCCTTTCCCTGCCTCTACAATTGCTTAAAATCCGTGACAACTCTAACTTTTTCCAGTTCTGACGAAAGGTCATCGACCTGAAACGTTAACTCTGTCTCTCTCTCCGCAGATGCTGCCTGACCTGCTGAGTATTTCCAGCATTTACTGTTTTTATTTCTGTTAGAGTTAACTAGCTCAGAGTATGGAATTAATAGGGCACCAGGATCTGTTTAGAGATAACTGGGTCAGTGTATCCAAATAATACGATCTATTTTAGTAAAGCCAATAAATCTTGGAGCTGTTGTTGATGACAGCCTCCAGTTCTGGTGTGACACGTGCCATTGCTTTCGCTGTTTGGAGCAGGGAGTGGTCCCCAGGCCAACTCACAACATCAACATACTCTGCTGCCGTCTGCATCGCGAACATAAAGGCGGGTCATTGAGGAGTAAGCTAAGGTGCACGCTAACTTTGTTTCAGCATTATCAAAGAATCATAGAATGGTTACAGCGCAGAAGGAGGCCATTCGGCCCATCGAGCCCGTGCCGGCTCTCTGCAAGAGCACTTCAGCTGCTCCCACTCCCCCACCCTTTCCCCGTAGCCCTGCAAGTTTTTTTTCCTTCAGGTACTTATCCAATTCCATTTTGAAAGCCGCAATTAAATCTGCCTCCACCACCCTTTCAGGCAGTGCATTCCAGATCCTAACCACTCGCTGCATAAAAAAGTTTTTCCTAGGATGCTGAGGGAAGTAGAGGTGGAAATTGCGGAGGCCATAATCTTCCAATCTTCCTTAGATACGGGGGTGGCTGGAGAATTGCAAATGTTACACCCTTGTTCAGAAAAGGGTGTAAGGATAAACCCAGCAACTGCAGGCCAGTCAGTTTAACCTCGGTAGTGGGGAAGCTTTTAGACACGATTATCCGGGACAAAATTAACAGTCACTTCGACAAGTGTAGATTAATTAAGGAAAGTCAGCACGGATTTGTTAAAGGGAAATCATGTTTAACCAATTTAATTGAATTTTTTGATGAGGTAACAGAAAGGGTTGATGAGGGCAATGCGGTTGATGTGGTGTACATGGATTTCCAAAAGGTGTTCAACAAAGTGCCACATAATCGGCTTGCCAGCAAAGTTGAAGCCCATGGAATAAAAAGGACAGTGGCAGCATGGGTACGGAATTGGCTAAGTGACAGGAAACAGAGAGTAGCGGTGAACGGTTGTTTTTCGGACTGGAGGAAGGTGTACAGTGGTGTTCCCCAGCTTGTCTATGTCCTCTTGAAGTCTATAAATTATACATGAGCATAGTTGCAAGCATTTATTATTTAAAGTATTCACTTTCTTCCTTCTAAAATCGTTTGGTTTGATTAAAACATAAATGTTTCCTGATTACAAACATTCTGGCGGGGGGGGGGGGGTTGATTCCAGGGAGGACAGATTCCTATTGATCCGAAATCAGGATAAAATAAAACCTGACAATCAGAAAGCCTGCTTATAAATAATTGGGACAGGGTACGCCAATAGCGGGAACAGGAAATGAGAACTTTGCTTCTAATAAAGGAAGGTGTGATTTATCAGGGATGCCTCCTCTCTGGTGTGTGAGTGCCTGTTGTCCCCTCGATGCTGTCGGGCACGCATTAATTGCAACGTCTCATTCTGGTATCAACAGATGTCACTTCTGTCGCAGCCAAGAAGAGAAGAACTCTCCCGATTTATGCAGCTGGATAAATTTCACTCGCTTGCGGGGGTAAGGCCACTTGTCCTCATCATGTACAGGGAAAATATGGACTCTGACTTGGATGGCATTCCGAGCAGTAACATCTGGAGCAGCAGCTGCATTGCCGAACAAGATAATTGAGGCTGGTTGATTCCAGCAACATAATTAAAACTCACCTCCCAGTCATCCACTCAGTAGCATTTTAAAAGGTCTCTAATTATTGTCAAACCTGGTATACAACTCACAACTTCACATTTTGTTTCTACAACACAAAAGACAGGGGTGCGGGGGGGTGGGGGGGTGGTTTACAGTCCCAGGGTAATTGATGCAGTGCTTACCAAAATGGCAACAATTATACCGGGGGGGGGAGGGGGGGCAGCTTTTGTTCTGCCTTCTCCAAAGGAGGCCACGGGCAGTTCCTTGGCGAGAGGGACTGTGAGCCATAAGCCCAATGGTTCCGTTCACGCGGCTCATCACCAATGCATTTCCTACCCAGCTTTGAGCTTCTTACCAACGCAGGAGCATTATTAAGGGCTCCTGGTGTGAAAATTACAACAATTCTGATAATTTCACACAACACGTTATGGAAAAGATTACTCCCCCCTCTAATCAACAGTTAAAAAAGGAACCGAGTTGTCTTGTGGATGGCGTGGCCCATTGGCAAACATGAACAGAGAATGAAGGAACTTGCATTTATATAAGCACCTTTCACAACCTCAGGATGTCCTAACGCACTTCAAAGCCAATGAAGTATTTTGGGAGTGTGGCCATTGTTATAATGCAGGGGATGGAGGCAGCCAGCAAGGTTCCACAAACAGCAATGTGATCCATGACCAGATAATCTGTTTTAGTGATGTTGGTTGAGGGATAAATATTGGCCAGGGAGAATAGGAGAACTCCCCTGCTCTTCCATCGAATAGTGCCAGGGGATCTTTAACGTTCACCTGAGAGGGCATACGGGGCCTCGGTTTAACATCTCTTCCGAAAGACGGCACCTCCGACAGTGCAGCACTCCCTCAGTACCGCACTGGAGTGTCAGCCTGGATTTTCGTGCTCAAGTCTCTGGAGTGGGGCTTGAACCCACGACCTTCATGACTCAGAGGTGAGAGTGCTACCATTGAATGAAGGCATCTGCCACATTTGACCCCTTGTGACCCCACCTCATTGTCTTTGATGTAATGTTTTCCTGACTGACCTGTTTGGACACCATCCACACCTTTGATTGCCGTGATTATCTCTCTGCCGAGGTGTGATAAAGGGCAGTTAGAAAGATTAACTGTAATCATCTGGCAGTGTTCTCTGACTATATATGCTGTGCCTATATGCATCTCCTCACTTCACCTGACGAAGGAGCAGCGCTCCGAAAACTTGTGATTTCAAATAAAGCTGTTGGACTATAACCTGGTGTTGTGCGACTTCTCACAATTGAATGAAGGCTAACATTAGCTCAGCTCAGTGGCCCACTCCAGGGTTTGAGCATGTAATCTCGGCTGACACATCGCCGAGTCCCTGTCTGAAGAAGACTAAGGGAGTTCTCCTGGTGTCCTGATGAGAGTCATCCCACAACCAACACCACCAAAACAGATTAACAACAACTTATATTTATACAGCGCCTTTAACGTAATAAAACGTAATAAGCATTCATTTGTCTCATCGCTGTTTATGGGTCTTTGCTGTGTGAAAATTGGCTACGGCATCTGCCTACAGAACAGCGTCTGCACTTCAAAAGCAACTCGTTGGCTGTGAAGTGCTTTGGAATTCCCCGAGGATGTGAAAGACACCATATAATTACAAGTTCGTTTCTTACCTTTTCAATCCAAGTCCACTTTCAGCATCTGCACTATATTCCCCAATTTAAATAAATCTTGAATCAAATACAGAAAATACTGGCAATGCTCAGAAGATCAGTCGGCACTTATTGAGCGAACTGAGAAATTAATTGGGTATACATTCCTCTCGGGCAGACTCACTATCGCCCGTTTTGTGATACCACCTCAGAAAATTTATACCCCAGTGTTTCAGGTGTGGATCCGTCATCAAAACTGGAAAAGGTTACAGATGAACTGCATTCGAAAAGGAACAGAACAAAGGGAAGTGGGAGGGAATTACACACAGACACACACACATGTGGAGATACAGAATGACCTGTAAAATGTTTAAATAGGAAACAAAAAATGATCAAATGGTTTAAATGATACTAACATGAGACAATTCTTAGGCAGTCCTTCGGAACCGAGAATGACTTGCTTCCACATTAAAAATGAGTTCTCAGGTGACTGATGAGTCCAATGTGGGACCTACAGTCTCTGTCACAGGTGGGCAGACGGTGGTTGAAGGGGCAGGTGGGTGGAGTGCTTGGGTTGACGTGCGCTCCTTCCACTGTTTGCGCTTGGCTTCCGCTTGCTCCCAGCGAAGAGACTCGAGGTGTTCGGCGCCTTCCCAGATGCTTCTCCTCCACTTTGTGCGGTCTTGGGCCAGGGATTCCCAGGTGTCGGTGGGGATGTTGCACTTTTTCAAGGAGGCTTTGAGGGTGTCCTTGAAGCATTTCCTCTGCCGACCTGGGGCTCTCGTGCCGTGTCGGAGCTCCGAGTAGAGCGCTTGTTTTGGGAATCTCGCATCGGGCATGAGGACGATGTGGCCCGTCCATTGGAGCTGATCGAGCATGGTCAAAGCTTCGATGCTGGGGGTGTTGGCCTGAGCGAGAACACTGACATTGGTGCGCCTATCCTGCCAATGGATTTGCAGAATCTTGCGGAGGCAGCACTGGTGGTACCTCTCCAGTGCTTTGAGGTGCCTGCTGTACATGGTGTATTAACATGAGACAATAGGAGGAGTATGAGAGAAAGTAAAGAGATTTACAGCGGTGGTTCTCAAACTGCGGTCTGAGGATCCCTGGGGGGGCCATAGAGACATTCCAGGGGTCCGCGAGATAATGTGTAAGTGCTTACCGAGCAGGGCCGGCCTTACACCTAGCATCTAAAGTTTACATAAGATTTCATTACATAGGACATACGGCACAGAAACAGGCCATTCGGCCCAACCAGTCCGTGCCGGCATTTATGCTCCACACGAGCCTCCTCCCGTCTTTCCTCATCTAAATCTATCAGCGTAACCCTCTATTCCCTTCTCTCTCATATGTTTGTCCAGCCTCCCCTTAAATGCATCGATACTATTCGCTTCAACCGCTCCCTGTAGTAGCGAGTTCCACATTCTCACCACTCTCTGGGTAAAGAAGGTTCTTCTGAATTCCCTATTGGATTTCTCGATGACTATCTTATATTGATGGCCTCTAGTTATGTTAAAGGATGGTGGGTTAGTTTGGCTCACCTTGCTTCCTTTACTCAAAGGATTGCACGGATCAAAATAAATACTCCAGTTTGACGAATACGGAGCGACCTCTCTTGTCTTTCGTAGCCACACACATCATTGAATGAAATTAGAGAGCTGAAATTAAGTATTAGTGGAAAATGGCCCACATTAATACATTGCTGAATGACAATTTGGTGACAGTTTATGAAATTAAACGCTTATACTTAACACGCACACGATGGTTGCAAATTCAAATTCGGGAAACGGGTCTATAAACGTCTTAAACTCAAAAACGCCTCCCGCAGGTGTCGACATTATGTTTGTAATGACCCATAACTCACCTGTTGTGCTGAACTGCAGCTAGGAATTACTCATTTAAATTGGCGTATAAACTGTAGGTGAGCATTGGTGCAGATTTTACCGCTCCTGCCGGGTGCCAGAAGTGGCACAACCCATTCCTCAAATAGGCAGAGGTTGCCCGAAATAGGCAGAGGTTGCCCGAAATAGGCAGAGGTTGCCTGATACAAAACCAGCAGCCCCAAGACAGGGTTTTAGGGATGTTCGGCATACCAGAAGTCACATCTGCTGTCTTAAATAAGCATAAAAATGAGAAGTCGCACAACACCAGGTTATAGTCCAACAGATTTATTTAAAATTACAAGCTTTCGGAGCTGTCGCTCCTTCCTCAGGTAGAGTAGCTGTGAGAGAATCTCCCAGAATTCACAATATAAACACAGAAAAAATGTATTCAAATCTTTCCCTACATCAAAGACACACTAAGAGCACACTTTGATGTAGGGAAAGATTTGAATACATTTTTTCTGTGTTTATATTGTGAATTCTGGGAGATTCTCTCACAGCTACTCTACCTGAGGAAGGAGCGACAGCTCCGAAAGCTTGTAATTTTAAATAAATCTGTTGGACTATAACCTGGTGTTGTGCGACTTCTCATTTTTGTCCACCCCAGTCCAACGCCGGCATCTCCACATCATTAAATAAGCATGTTTATGATTTTACAAGATTTTAGTGATATCAATGCATATTCATTTAACACGCACCTCAAATAACCCACAATAAAATCACGGGCGCGCTACATCCTTTAATGATGACCTAATCGCACTACAAGAGCAATGGTTAGCAAGGCAGTCCTCAAATCAGTAATAGAATTTCTTTCTTGTTATTGATATATGATAAATCTTTTTTTGCAGTGGTGTATAAAAACTCCCCAAAATGAGCTAAAAATGCAACAACCTATAACGGTATAGCTTCATCCGTAGCCAACAAATCGCTGGCTATCAAATAAAGTATAGAACTTTTAGAAAGTGCAAATTTGTGGATATACATAAAACAAACAATAAAAATTGTAAATAAATATAAATTGCGGATTGGCTTAAATGGAAACTGCATGTTCTAGTTTTATTATTGAATGTTTTTCGCTTAATTTAGTTTGATATTTTGCCGGGAGGTGGTAAAGGAAAATCTGACATAAGCGAAGGAGCGATGCTTTAATAAATCACTCTTTACATGCAGCACTTTCATATTATGAGTATTATATAGTATAATAATTTAGATGGGGGGTCCTTGATTACTAATCCATTTGAAAAGGGGTCCTTCAACCAAAAACGTTTGAGAACCACTGCTTTAGAGAACTGAAACAGTGGCCAAGCCATGCAGAAAGGGAAGCAGGCAAAACAGATCATGTACTCTTCGAGCCTAGAAGAACAAAGTAGGCCAACACCAAGGGTGCAGACTCCCCCACCAGCACAGTGTTATGACAGAGGGTCCCCACCCCAAGCACCACCCTATCTCTTACCACCCACCCCTCCTCCCCCACTAAGAAACATTAACACATCCATTTCACATTGGAAACATCTCCTACCATAAAATGGGAACTAAAGTTAAGGTCTGAGGTTTATAAAGTCAATATTAAGGTCAGAGGAAACGATTAGCCCCCAAAAAGGGTGTCTGCTTCATCCCCCTATACCCCCACCTCAATACATTCCAAACTCGATACTGAACTCTTCTCCTGCCACTTTTGCCTCTGTTCCAGTCGCCTCCCTCCTTCTCCTATTTCAGCCCTTCTGATCCTATTGATAAATGACAGAGAGTCTGTGATACACAACAGACAGTCTGTGATACACAACAAGGAGTGGAATGCTAGAGGCAGTGTGTGATGTATGACAGGTGGTGTGTGATATATGACAGGCGGTGTGTGATATACGACAGGCAGTGTGTGATATATGACAGGCGGTGTGTGATATATGACAGGCGGTGTGTGATATACGACAGACGGTGTGTGATATACGACAGGCGGTGTGTGATATACGACAGATGGTGTGTGATATATGACAGGCGGTGTGTGATATACGACAGGTGGTGTGTGATATACGACAGGTAGTGTGTGATATACAACAGGTAGCGTGTGATATACGGCAGGTGGTGTGTGATATATGACAGGCAGTGTGTGATATACGACAGACGGTGTGTGATATATGACAGGCGGTGTGTGATATACGGCAGGTGGTGTGAGATATATGACAGGCGGTGTGTGATATACGGCAGGTGGTGTGTGATATATGACAGGCGGTGTGTGATATACGGCAGGTGGTGTGTGATATATGACAGGCGGTGTGTGATATACGGCAGGTGGTGTGTGATATATGACAGGCGGTGTGTGATATACGACAGACGGTGTGTGATATATGACAGGCGGTGTGTGATATACGAGAGGCGGTGTGTGATATATGACAGGCGGAGTGTGATATACGACAGGCGGTGTGTGATATACGACAGGCGGAGTGTGATATACGACAGGCGGTGTGTGATATATGACAGGCGGTGTGTGATATATGACAGGCGGTGTATGATATCCGACAGGCGGTGTGTGATATATGACAGGCGGTGTGTGATATATGACAGGCGGTGTGTGATATACGACAGGCGGAGTGTGATATACGACAGGCGGTGTGTGATATATGACAGGCGGTGTGTGATATACGACAGGCGGTGTGTGATATACAACAGGCAGTGTGTGATATATGACAGGCGGTGTGTGATATATGACAGGTGGTGTGTGATATACGACAGGCGGAGTGTGATATACGACAGACGGTGTGTGATATATGACAGGCAGTGTGTGATATACGACAGGTGGTGTGTGATATATGACAGGCGGTGTGTGATATACGACAGGTGGTGTGTGATATACGACAGGCGGTGTGTGATATATGACAGGTGGTGTGTGATATATGACAGGCGGTATGTGATATACGACAGGTGGTGTGTGATATACGACAGGCGGTGTGTGATATACGACAGGTGGTGTGTGATATATTTGTGGCGGTGTGTGATATATGACAGGCGGTGTGTGATATACGACAGGTGGTGTGTGATATACGACAGGTGGTGTGTGATATATGACAGGCGGTGTGTGATATACGACAGACGGTGTGTGATATATGACAGGCGGTGTGTGATATACGAGAGGCGGTGTGTGATATATGACAGGCGGAGTGTGATATACGACAGGTGGTGTGTGATATACGACAGGTGGTGTGTGATATACGACAGGCGGTGTGTGATATACGACAGGTGGTGTGTGATATATGACAGGTGGTGTGTGATATATGACAGGCGGTATGTGATATACGACAGGTGGTGTGTGATATACGACAGGCGGTGTGTGATATACGACAGGTGGTGTGTGATATATTTGTGGCGGTGTGTGATATACGACAGGCAGTGTGTGATATACGACAGGTGGTGTGTGATATATGACAGGCGGTGTGTGATATATGACAGGCGGTGTGTGATATACGACAGGTGGTGTGTGATATATGACATGCGATGTGTGATATACGACAGGCGGTGTGTGATATACGACAGTCGGTGTGTGATATACGACAGGCGGTGTGTGATATATGACAGGCGGTGTGTGATATACAACAGGCGGTGTGTGATATATGACAGGCGGTGTGTGATATACGACAGGCGGTGTGTGATATATGACAGGCGGTGTGTGATATACGACAGGCGGTGTGTGATATATGACAGGCGGTGTGTGATATATGACAGGCGGTGTGTGATATACGACAGGCGGTGTGTGATATACGACAGGCGGTGTGTGATATATGACAGGCGGTGTGTGATATACGACAGGCGGTGTGTGATATATGACAGGTGGTGTGTGATATATGACAGGCGGTGTGTGATATACGACAGGCGGTGTGTGATATATGACAGGTGGTGTGTGATATATGACAGGTGGTGTCTGATATATGACAGGCGGTGTGTGATATACGACAGGCGGTGTGTGATATATGACAGGTGGTGTCTGATATATGACAGGCGGTGTGTGATATACGACAGGCGGTGTGTGATATATGACAGGCGGTGTGTGATATACTACAGGCGGTGTGTGATATAAGACAGGCGGTGTGTGATATATGACAGGTGGTGTGTGATATACAACAGTCGGTGTGTGATATAAGACAGGCGGTGTCTGATATATGACAGGCGGTGTGTGATATACGACAGGCGGTGTGTGATATAAGACAGGCGGTGTGTGATATATGACAGGCGGAGTGTGATATACGACAGGCGGTGTGTGATATACGACAGGCGGTGTGTGATATATGACAGGCGGTGTGTGATATACGACAGGCGGTGTGTGATATATGACAGGCGGTGTGTGATATTGACAGACGGTGTGTGATATTGACAGGTGGTGTGTGATATATGACAGGTGGTGTGGGATATATGACAGGCGGTGTGTGATATATGACAGGTGGTGTGTGATATATGACAGGCGGTGTGTGATATACGAGAGGCGGTGTGTGATATAAGACAGGCGGTGTGTGATATATGACAGGCGGTGTGTGATATATGACAGGCGGTGTGTGATATACGACAGGCGGTGTGTGATATATGACAGGCGGTGTGTGATATTGACAGGCGGTGTGTGATATTGACAGGTGGTGTTTGATATATGACAGGCAGTGTGTGATATATGACAGGCAGTTTGAAGTATGTGCTGGGCAATCCTAATACATAAGCAGTGGGGTGCTTGGAGTATATGGTAAGTAGCAGATCCCTATGAAAACCATTGCACTGCCAATTAAATTGGCCAAGTTAGCATCTGTAACTTTTACACCAACTTCTATCAGAAACTACGACAAAAGCAGATCCCAAAACAACCCAGGTGCAAAGTAGGCCTGCAACCAGTGGGATGGCCATCTGATTCAAACCAGGAGCTTGTTTCAAAGAGCACTTCACGGAGCAACAACATTTCTTCACTTCATAATTTGATGTAACAAGCTGGTGGTGTAAGAGGCTGCGTGGAGTGGAAGCTTCACACTGTGCTGATAAGCTGTGTACAGAGTTATACTAAAAGAAAACCTCCAGTAAGAAGGAGACTACATGTGGAGACAATGGTAACACATCAAGAAGATGCATGTTACACCCCAAGGAAATATTTCTGCAGTCATAAATTTACATGAGACAGCTCTGGAGGACATCCTGTACCAGCTCTGGGGAACATTCCATCTCACAGCCTGTTTCAGTGTATTGTTGTTAAAAGCCATGGATTTTACTCCTGTTCCTCCGTATGGATGAAACCACTCTTTCAGCCCTGTCTCAGTGGTAGCGCACTCGCCTCTGGGCACAAGGTCATGGGCTCAAGCCCCCACCCCCTCCAGTGCCATAAACACAGAATCTAGGCTGACACTTCAGGGCAATGCTGAGGGAGTGCTGTACTGTCGGAGGTGCTGCCTTTTGGAGGAGCCATTCCACCGAGGCCCTGTCTGCCCTCTCAAGCGGCCTCCAACGATCACAAGCCATTTCAACCAAAACGGATTATTTGGTCATTGATCTCATTGTTGTTTGTGGGACCTTGCTGTGCACAAATTGGCTGTTGCGTTTTCCTACATTACAACAATGACTACATTTTAAAGGTACTTTATTGGCTATAAAGCGCTTTGGGATGTCCCGAGGGCATTTAAAGGCACTGTATAAAATTCTTCATCATTTTGAGTTAGCCTGATGCCCATAGGGTGCATGCTGACAAGAACACATCGTGCTATTACAATAGATGGAAGGAGCTGTCGAGGGAGCAGCAAGTCAAGGTGTGAGTACAAGCAGAAGGAGGTGCACTGCAGTCTCCCCTGCTGCAGAATGGCCAACCATGGGAAACCTCCAAGGAACTGACATGTTGGGTGGAGGAAATGGCACAGTGAGGGATGATACCGGGATGTCCCACCCTGGCAGACTGGTGACATCTTTGCATTATTTATGGCACCGCAGTCAGGTCCTTGGATAAATACTGCTGGCATTTACATGACTGCCCACCTCTTTCCCAATCTACTGTGGGACAAAGAATGTTTCTCCTGCCCCCAAACTTGCCCCAGTAATAATATGACAGTCCCATCAGAGCACCAGGGTACCCTGTCGCTTCCTTGACCGCTGGTCAACGTGGTAGACAGTGATTCTTCTCCTACGGCCTCAAAAAAAGCAAACTGCCCCTTTAAGCTGCCGCAGTCTTTTAAGACTTGCAGCAGCTCACAGCTTCCCGTCCTCCAGTGGCCGAGCGACAAAACCCAGGCACTGCTCAGGCCAGCAGCTCGCCAAAACAATATGCTAAACGAAGCTGAACTGGAAACTCAGCTGTGTGCAGCGATTGTGGTTCCGGCGGGTGTTATTCCTGCTGTGCCGGCCTCCCGCCAGTTAAACGCCAGCACGGTAAAGCCAGCCCTACTGACGCCAGGAGACGCGCTGCGCTATCTTCTATTGCTACGCCCCCGCAGAGATCTGCAGTACAGCCTCTAATGAACGTTTCGTGGCTGTCACTTCCCATTCTTCAGTTTTCAGGAGCAATTGAAAGCTGCTTACTCGAGCCCCTGGTTACAGGTTATACACCGTAACTGATTACACGAAACTGGAGGCACTGTCTCCCAGAGGCAGAATTACAAGCAATAGTCACACATGAATATGCATTCATCTGAAAAACAGCAGAAAGTTTGTTTTACACAGACACGGTGAGCTCCACAGTCTCTTCAGTACACAGGCTCCCTCTATTGATTACACGGGACACAGCAACACTGACCAGGATGGTCCCTCTGCTTTGCTAAGCAGCTCAGTCTACCAATGATTACTGAGAGGCACGGATAAGAACATAAGAACATAAGAAATAGGAGCAGGAGTAGGCCATTTGGCCCTTCGAGCCTGCTCCACCATTCAATGAGATCATGGCTGATCTTCTGCCTCAACTCCATTCACCGGCCCTATCACCATATCCCTTGATGCCCTTACTAGTCAGAAATCTATCGACTTCTGTTTTGAATATACCCAATGACTGAGCCTCCACAGTCCTCTGGGGGAGAGAATTCCAAAGATTCACCACCCTCTGTGTGAAGAAATTTCTTCTCATCTCAGTCCTGAATGGCCTACCCTTTATCCTGAGGCTGTGGCCCCTGGTTCTAGACTCCCCAGCCAAGGGAAACATTCTCCCAGAGAATAGAGAATTAAGATAAGTAGAAGCAAAGGTAGAAAGGAAGGAAGGGAAAGATAATGCTGAGATAGAAAAAAAGGAATAGGGACAGTGACAGGGGGAGACATACAGAAGAAAATAAAATGTAAATAAGTAAGATAAAAGAATTAGGAAAGTAAATGAGAGAGACTTAAAGAAATAAAAAAAGACTTGCATTTATATAGGACCTTTCACAACCTCAGGATGTCCCAAAGAGTGTTACAGCCAATGAAGCACTTTTGAGGTGTTTTCACTGTTTTAATGTAGGAAACACGGCAAGAACAAGTTCGAACAAGAGGAGCTGAATGAGAACAACTGGGTGGATGGCATTGCCCTGTTGCATAATTTGAGTTAGTACATAGTCAGTAGTAACCTGGGTACCGCAGTAGAATATTACCAGCAAGCAAGTTACTGCTCAATCCGGGAGTCTACTCTGGGCTGCCTCCGACAAGAAGGTTAACAGTAGGCTAGCAACAGCCCATATACTGACTGGGCCACCTCAGCTGAGGTTGGTTTGTGGTGTAAGGGAGGTTCAGAGAACGGAAAGGATATCAAAAATAAATGATCTCACCTCACCCCCCTGCAGAAATAAATCTAGACACAATCTTTGGACACCAACAACTTGCATTTATATAGCGCCTTTAACATAGTAAACATTGCAAGGCACTTCACAGGAGCGTTATCAAACAAAATTTGACTCCGAGCCACACAAGGAGATATTAGGGCAGATGAAGTCGGTTTTAAGGAGCATCTTAAAGGAGGAAAGAAGGGTAGAGCGGCGGACAGGTTTAGGGAGGAAATTCCAGAGCTTAGGATCTAGGCAGCTGAAGGTACGGCCACCAATGGTTGAGCGATTATAATCAGGGATGCTCAAGAGGCCAGAATTAGAGGAGCGCAGATATCCCGGAGGGTTGTGGGGCTGGAGGAGATTACAGAGATAGGGAGGGGTGAGGCCATGGAGGGATTTGAAAACCAGGATGAGAATTTTTAAATAGAGGCGTTGCTTAACCAGGAGCCAGTGTAGGTCAGCAAGCACTGGGGTGATGGGTGAATGGGACTTGGTGCGAGTTAGGACACTGGAGAACCATGCCAAAATAATGCTTCGCTAAATGAAGGATACATAGTAGGTGACAGCAGTACAGAAAATATTCCACTCGCTCAAATTCCTTGGGATTAAACAGCCTGATTGGTTGGGGATCACTGTGCAATATGTTCAGCAGCCCATTTGCTCCAGTCATGCACTCTCTAGCTGATACACCTACTCCCCTCTACGTGAAAACATTACGACCCACACCTGAATCTTCTTCATTACTTATGGATCTCCTGTGGCATTGCTCAAGGATGAAGTTTTCTTTTAAATTGACTGCATAATTAAATGGTTGAACATTATTACCACTTCAAACCATAATGGTAATGGCCGAAAAATCACGAGCTGGGAGTATGCATAAGAACATAAGTATGTAAGAAAGACAACAACAACAACAACAACTTGTATTTATATAGCACCTTTAACGTAGTAAAACGTCCCAAGGTGCTGCACAGGAGTATTTTAAGATAAAAAAATTTGACACTGATCCACAAGGATAAATTAGGGCAGGTGACCAAAAGCTTGGTAAAAGAGGTAGGTTTTAAGGAGCGTCTTAAAGGAGGAAAGAGAGGTAGTGAGACAGACAGGTTTAGGAGGTAATTCAAGAGCTTAGGGCCTAGGCAACAGAAGATACGGCCGCCAAAGGTTGAGCAATTTTAATCAGGGATCCTCAAGAGGGCAGAATTGGAGGAGCGCAGATATCTCGGGGGGTTGTGGGGCTGGAGGAGATTAGAGAGATAGGGAGGGGCGAGGCCATGGAGGGATTTGAAAACAAGGATGGGAATTTTGAAATCGAGGCGCTGCTTAACTGGGAGCCAATGTCTTCTTAGGCAGTCCCTCGGAACCGAGGATGACTTGCTTCCAAACTAAAAATGAGTTCTCAGGTGACTGATGAGTCCAATGCGGGACCTACAGTCTCTGTCACAGGTGGAGCAGACGGTGGTTGAAGGGACGGGTGGGTGGGGTGCTTGGGTTGACGTGCGCTTGGCTTCCGCTTGCTCCCGGCGAAGAGACTCGAGGTGTTGGGCGCCTTCCCGGATGCTTCTCCTCCACTTTGTGCGGTCTTGGGCCAGGGATTCCTAGGTGTCGGTGGGGATGTTGCACTTTTTCAAGGAGGCTTTGAGGGTGTCCTTGAAGCGTTTCCTCTGCCCACCTGGGGCTCTCTTGCCGTACCGGAGCTCCGAGTAGAGCGCTTGTTTCGGGAGTCTCATATCGGGCATGCGGACAAGGTGACCCGTCCATCGGAGCTGATCGAGCGTGGTCAAAGCTTCGATGCTGGAGATGTTGGCCTGAGCGAGAACACTGCCGTTGGTGCGCCTATCAATGTAGGTCAGCGAGCACAGGGGTGATGGGCGATCGGGACTTGGTGTGAGTTAGGACATGGGAGCAGGAGTAGGCCATTTGGCCCCTCGAGCCTGCTCCGCCATTCAATAAGATCATGGCTGATCTTCTACCTCATCTCCACTTTCCTGCACTATCCCCATATCCCTTGATTCCCTTAATATCCAAAAATCTATCGATCTCTGTCTTGAATATACTCAACAACTGAGCCTCCACAGCCCTCTGGGAGAGAGAATTCCAAAGATTCACCACCCTCTGAATGAAGAAATTTCTCCTCATCTCAGTCCTAAATGGCCAACCCCTTATTCTGAGACTGTAACCCCTGGTTCTAGACTCCCCAGCCAGGGGAAACATCCTCCCTGCATCTATCCTGTCAAGCCCTGTAAGAATTTTGTATGTTTCAATGAGATCACCTCTCATTCTTCTAAACTCTAGATAATGTAGGCCTAGTCTACTCAATAGGCCTAGTCTACTCAATTTCACGATGTGTGCTGCCTGTAGTCAAGAGCAGGGAGTTTATTCCACACCCCCTACCCCACTACACCTGATAATAAAGCTATGCTCTCGCAAGCTGCAGTTAAATAAAATCTAAATCTGTCCACGCATCATACTGTAAAATATAGATGCATCGCTCACACATCACAGTTCCATAAATAACACTGCTCCCGTCTACTTCTGGCACTTGTTACATAATGATTAGAATAGGTAGCTGTGAGAAAAATACAACTGATGGTGTTACAGGAGAGAATCCACAATTCCAGCAGGGCACAATGCTTGCAGGAAGAGCAACTCTGAATGCACTCCCAATGACTGCCATCCCCTGCTGGAAGCCCATTTGCTCCAGTCATGCACTCTCTAGCTGATACCTTCTGAATCTTCTTCATTACTTGCGGATCTCCCGTGGCATTGCTCAAGGATGAAGTTTTCTTTTAAATTGTCTGCATCAAATGATGGAATCCCCTTCCGTATCTACTTCTGCTCAGTGCTTATTTTTACCTCGAAGGTGAGGTTTGGCACCTTTGCTACTTTAAAGGTGCATCACACTGCAGCTCTTACACTTCAAAGTGTCAAAAACATATAAAAAGAGAGAAAGCAAGGCAATCATTTAATATGGGTTTCTTCTGACAATGGAGCCAGAAATTTACGAACACTTGCCAATCTGCAAATTTCCCTCACTGATGGCCATTAACTTCCAACTGACTTCATGGCCACCCTATTTACAGTAATTCGTAGAATCATACAGCACAGAAGGAGGCCACTCAGCCCATCGTGCCTGTGTTGGCTCTTTGAAAGAGCTATCCAATTAGTCCCACTCCCCTGGAAAATATTTACTTTTCCAGTATTTATCCAATTCCCTTTTGAAAATTACCACTGAATCTGCTTTCAGCACCCTTTCAGGCAGTGCATTCCAAATCGTAACAACTCACCGCGTAAAAAAAAAATAATCTCATTTCCCCTCTGGTTCTTTTACCAATTATCTTAAATAATTAGAGCATATGACCTTAAAGGTACAGACTGGGTTAAACAAGCCTAAGTGTTACTGTAGAAACAGAATAAAACATCGAACATTACACGGTATAACGCTCCTTATATCCTTGCGGTTATAAAATAATGCATCATCTGACTTGCCCATGAGCAACATCAGGGGAGATCAAATATTAAATAGAATATATGCAGTATATAAAAATTAGAAATATATGCAATTGTATAAATATATGTAAATTTAAATATATCCAATTGTGTATATCATTGGAATACAACTTTAAAATGTTATATAAAAACCTATAAGTATTGCAATATTTTTTGTAAATATAAATATCTTTCAAAGTGAACAGTTAGAATTTCATCAACAGCTCTCATCTGCCCCATAACTTACTAAACTCACGGGAATGCAGCACTTTACTCGCTGACTGAGCTTACACTTGGACTGTATGGAAATGGTGTAGCAGGGTCCTTGCTGGCTCTGGCTGTGTGTGTGTGTGTGTGTGTGTGTGTGTGTGTGGGGTGGGGGGGGTTCATCAGGTCTCAGCTGCTGCTGTCTTCTTCTAACTTGGTCTGTGTGTATAGGTTCTAGAAGCTGGTCCATCTACCATTGGTCTTCAGGTGGGTCCTTGCTGCTGCCCAGGCCAGGGAATCCCTGCTTCGAATGCCACGTGTATGTGTGTGTTTCAGACAGTGGATGCTTCTTAGCAGGCCTTGGCTGCCCGCATTCTCCCTGTGCTGGATGTAGCTGAGGAGAAAAAGAGGGAGATACAATGAAATATGGAATGAATAACCTAGAATAGGACCTCTTTCCCTCTCCCTCAAATAGGGTCAGTCAGTCAGTCAGTCTCTCTCTCTCTCTGGGGGAGAGGCAGGGCAGATGTAAAGCTGGAGGATTCAGCCAAGCCCAACTCTCTGGGCCTTTTTTGATGGACCAATTAGGAAAAGAAAAATAAAGTCTTGCATTTCTATAGCGTCTTTCACAACCACCGGACGTCCCACATCGCTTTACAGCCAATGACGTACTTTTGAAGTGTAGTCACTGTTGTAATGTAGGAAACATTAGGGTGACACTGGGTTGCCCCAGGGTCACCAAACAAAGATCACCACATTTGCCCCTGTTAGGGCACCACTAATATGGGATGGTCCAATCAAACTAAAGAAGATGTCAAAATAAGCATCCCACCTAGCTGAGAGCAGAACCCAATCACTTTGGGTGCTCATCTGCCTTGACTGGAGAAAGGGGACTCTGCAAGCCCCGCCCACCGCAGGCCTCGTGATGGAATCCCTGGGGACAGCGGGGAAGGGCATCTGCCATGTGATTTCCATCGACCAATCAGATTGATAGAAGGTCGCACAGACTGAACAAGCCAATCAGATGGCCTGAAGAAGCAAATAACACAATGTGGAGGAGAATTGGGTGTCATTACTGGGGCATTGAACTCGACCCCAGATTGTGTCCTAAGCTCGATGTGTTTTCAGAGCCTCTTGGAGGCACTTTAATGGCTACAGTCACTGGCTTTAAATCATTTCAAAATAAATATTAAGCTTATCAATCTCTGTTCTACAATAAACTGAAACGACAGAAAATACTGAATTAAAACCTAACTGTATATTGTTCAGAGAATTCCAAACTGGGCAAACATGGGGCATTTTACATTTAAATTAGAATTCAGTAAAGTGAGAGTGAATAGGTCCAATTCAAATATAGATAAGTAGGAGTCAATGAAGAGTGGTTTGGTCCCTGAGTGGATGCTTCAATTCTAGGTAGGAAATGGCAAGTGGTTTGGCCCATTAAGATTTCGTACAATGAGAATGAATAAGACAGCTGAAGAGCAGAGGCCTTGGAGCAGGTTTCCTGTTCTCTTGGACTGAGGAATAGGGATGAGTGAGTGGGCAAAGAAAAATAAACTGGAAATTGGTTGGTAAAATGCGGAACAAGGGAAACGGATGGTAAAAATCGAGAACGCGTCAAAGAATAAAAAGGAAGTGTAGGGAAAGAGAAACACAAGTGGAGGAAGACGAAGGAATAAGAGGGAAAGGAAATTAACAAGGACTAAAAGGAAATGAAACTCGGTGAAAACATGAATAAATTTAAAAAAAAAATAGAAATAATACTGATTGTAAACAAACAGACACGACATTATAACAAGGACAAGGCTGCGGGTTTCGCCAGAAATCTTGTAAAAGAAAGTGGAGAAGAGAAATGGTGAAGTGTTACGCTGTAACTGATTAGTATTCAGCTCACAGCTCGCTGCTCTGCTCCTGAGGAGCCCAGTACAGTGAGAGGCAATCACTGAGCCCCGCCACCAGCGCCCGGTGTGGAGCTGGCAAGGCACACTATAGTGAGCAAGCACATCGAAGGCTCGTCCCAGCGCCACTGGACACATACACACACAGACAGATTTACCTGCCTGAAATCTTTCAGGTCACCGAGCTCAGCCCCAGCGTTCCCCCCTTGATTGGTTGAGGGCACAGGGCGCTGTAAAGGACTGCGAGCCGGAGAAACTGAATCAACTAGCGTGAGAGTGCGGCAGGATCTACAAGTGACTCGTTAAAACACCTTCAAGCGCTTTAATACGGTCCCCCCCCCCCCCCCCCCACCCCCTGCCATTGTCGCTCTCTCCAGCTCCTAAAAGGGGGAGTGGGGCTGGCGGAAACAGCCTTTGGGGGGAGTTCGCAGCCATCCCGCTGGCTTTTCTTTCAGCAGAACAGATGTCTCGATGTTCCTGTCCTACTCAACTTTCCTGCCGATGGCTTGTGGCTAGTGTTCAGGTAAGGAAGCGACTAACAGTCGGAGATAGACTGCCCCCGGAGCGGTTAGAAGGACAGCTGGGCTGGGGTGGAAGGGGGGTGAAGAGGTGCGTGTCTTGTACTTGTCTTCCACACAGACGAGAGGTGCCTCAACATTGTCACTTGTGTGCTCCGAGCATCAGAATCCTCTTAATTCTTTCAGCTCACTGCGGTTTAGCGAGGGGTCTCAGTCCGATACTAAATTCTGCTTATTGTGAAGTTGTGTGTGAACGGGGATTTGATCTGTTCTGGGTTTTTTTTAACTATAGATTTTAGTGTGATCTCTGTTGGATTGTGTCAGTTGCGTGTCCGTAGAGTAACCCCCCCACACACATACAGGTGTGACAGCTTATTGACTAAAGCCCTGAGGCAGCAGTGTAAAGAGAATCCGAGGCTAACACAGTTCAGATCTGTTAAAAAAAAACCTTCACTGATGTGCAGTCCAGGAAAGTGAAGGAGGGAAAAAAATGCGCGTAAGTAAAATTAGATCTGTTCCATATTCGGTCTAAGATCTGTTCCACATTACCAGCCAGTATCACATCCTGAGAAACCAATTCTATTACTGACTAGAAACTGAGAAATCTCCAGCCCTCCCACCTGAAAATCGGTTCTTTTTATTTACACCCATTGTGTGTTTAGTGATAATGAGAGTCCTTGGGCAAACATGTTGCAGCTTCATTGGGTATTTCATTGATTATAATGTGAATTACACTCATCATGTCCAACATGGTTTCTGAGGGGTTGTATGTGTTTCCCCCCTTTGGGAAGTCGTGGCTGTAAGAAATTATTTTTATCAAATTATTCTCGTTATAGGTTGATATAAATGTTTATTTTGTAAACAAGAGATGGGCAGAAAAACCATAAAGGATGTGAAAAGTTAATTGTCATTATTCATTGATAGGATCATTGATTTTAAATATCCCTTTAAAAATGTATGAACTTTCTCCCCACCCCCGAAGGTGTTAACTCCTTGTCGGGCTGCAGTCCCACGAACACCCGCCATCCTCTGCTACCTCCTATGATGTGTGCGTGAGCACCGACCGTGTCAGTCGGCTATTTGACTGCAGAAGGGCATCACAACCCGATCCAGCCCTCCACCCGGGCACTCTTCCAGTAGGGCTTGCTGCATATTCAGAGTGGAGACCGAGGCTGACTCTCTCCTCCCTAACCGAGGGGGCGATTGGGCCAAAATAGCACCCAAACCGTCGGCCATTACATTGAACTTTATATTACTAGCCGACCTCCCGTGGCGTTGCTCGTGTTGAGTCGGGGGGTCAAGCTGTTTTCTAATGTGGGTCCATGAAGCCCCAATGGCAGACCTCCCTCTTGCTCCCAACAGTACCTTCAATGAAGAGTAACGCACCTCTGGGAAAACATGTCCACCGGAATAGGAGATTTGCTGGTGGGGACTGAGCAAAGCAGATAGGGATGTCTCCAAACCACATCAGCGGAAGGACCTGTTCCACTGCTGCTAGGGCTGGTTAAGGTAGGAGGTTAGAGTGGATAGGAAGGACCTATTTCCCTCAGCTGTCTGAAAGGGTGGTAGAGGCAGAGACCCTCATCACATTTAAAGAGTACTTGGATATGCACTTGAAGTGCGGTGACCTGCAGGGCTACCGAGCAAGTGCTGGAAAGTGGGATTAGGCCGGATAGCTCTTTGTCGGCCGGCACGGACACGATGGGTCGAATGGCCTCCTTCTGTGCTGTAACTTTCTCTGATTCTATGATATGTTAGGGCTGAGATCTAGTCCGGTAGAGAAGTGTCATTGCAGCTGTACATCAGGGCAAGTGTTTTTTTGTTGGAATGTGGCCAAACATTTAATGAAATCAGAAAGGGAAAAAAATGACACAAAAATATGATATCGAAAGATAATGGGAGGCCAAACTGGAGGTTTGTGTCATTTAGTCCCTGGCACACTGTGGCTGAGTTAGATAACCAGCACAGTTGAAGACATGAGAGGTCCTGCTGTAGCACACTTGCATCAAAGCAGAAAACCACACCAAATTTGACCCGATTACATCCATGACACGGTCATGGAAATCTTCACACTTCTAGGCCGCAATGAGCTTATAAAAAGGATTGGATTTTTCAGTCGCTCAGAAAACAACCTTTTGATGTGAAGCCCATCTCGAAATTGGACTTTGGATCCAGGTGGCAGAGGAAGGCGCGTAAGTATATTTGGGGAAAGGAATTGGATAAAAGCAGGTGGAAAAAAAAAGAGGATGGGTAAAAGCACAGAAAGTAGAGCTGCCGAACTCGCTCAGGCGGCAGTCCTGTTTGTGCTGTCTCAATGTCGGGATTAAAATAAACGGGTTAATGCCTGCTTAACAGTCGGGCCCATGGAATGATAGTATGAGCGGTGTGGACCTCACTGATCGGAAGCTCCAGCCTTCGCGAATGAGCGCAAGTCTTTAAAGTTTACTATTTGTAGTTAAAATTGCACACCAAGTGTTAAGTGTGCTGTTTGTGGGTCGGTGCTGGTGTGGAATGGTTGCTATGCTAATGGCTGCAGAACGACAATGAAATTCATTATGTGAAGCACTTTGAACATTTAAACATAATGAGGTGCTATATGAATACATTTTTTTTTTACTATCTTGTATTAATATTACTGGTAATAAAGCTGCTCATTCCATTGCTATTATGACTGCAATAATTTAAAATTCTGAAGTTTACTAGTTGTACTATATAAATAGCACAAACTGGTGGTCAGTAGCTCATTATTCTATACATAAAGTATCCGAACCCTGCAATTAGATTCAAGCCTGCAATTCACTTCTGGCTATCGCTTGTATTCTATATTTAAACCATCTGAACCTCAGTGTATTGTCAGCTCACGTCCTCTTTAACAGTGGAGACTGCTCCTGCATTGCCGTTGTCGGAGCTCACTCTACAGATCAGAAAAAAAAAACCTTTTTTCCAGTCCCAATTATCTTGTGCTACTTTCTGGCGGAGAGGATGACCTCAGACCAAGCCTGCAATGAATGTACACACATCAGGTTAAAGCTGACACTGGGACATGTGCTGCATATCATCTGTATGAGAGGAAAGCACCCTTTATGTGGCTGTATTGCTTTCTCAGTGTTGGGTAAATTAATGTGAGCTCCTTTTTTTTGCCAGCACAACCTGCTCTCGCATGCTAGCTCCTCTGCTGTGATGGACAGTCTAAACTTGCCCAGCTTATAACACCATTTGTAAAGAAAATGGTGCTGCAATGGAAGTGCAGTACCACATTTCAGTGAGCTGCCAACTTATATTCAACTTATCATTTACTAGAGCTGCATTCAGACATATTGGGGCTGTCCACAACCAGATGTAAATGAGTTCCCAACTATATAAGACTTTGGCGAGACCTCAGCCTGGAGTACTGTTTACCATTTTGGACCACCTACCTCAAGAAGGACATTGTGGTTGTAGACAAGATACAGAGAAAGGGCAACAAAGATGATCCCTGGCCCGAATACATTGAGCTATGGCGATAGACTTTATGCTTTGGGCTTGGATTCATTGGAGAAGCGTAGACTTAGTGGGGGATCTGCTTCAAGTCTTTAAAGTTGTTAAGGGCATCGATAACATCGATGTGATGGGGTCGTGTGGAACTAGGGGTCACTTATTTACGCCGAGGAAGCAGGGAGTGAGATTGGATGTGCAGAAGTTTTATTTTTCTCAGAGGGTGATCAAGCTGCAAATCAGGATTCGGGAAGTAATAATGAGAACTAACATCTTTCAGTCCTTCAAGTAGTCATTAGATATATTTTAGGATAACTACGAGACCACAGCAGAATGAAGATAAGACTTCCAGTAATAACCAATGAGTTCGGACCTCCTGGGGCTTGGCTGATCACCTTTGAGGGGTTGGAGAGGAATTTTTGACAGGTTCCTGAATTGGTTCTGGGTCCAAGTGTTTTTTTGCA
Source organism: Squalus acanthias (assembly GCA_030390025.1). Lineage (NCBI taxonomy): Eukaryota > Metazoa > Chordata > Chondrichthyes > Squaliformes > Squalidae > Squalus > Squalus acanthias. The sequence continues at coordinate 16,258,282 of CM059425.1, read as the reverse complement.
TCTCCTAGGAAGTGGAGGAAGGAAGGGCGGGGGTATTAGAACAGATGCACTGAGAAGTGTGGTGAGCACAGATGACCCTGATGACCTTTTCTCATCCTGGGTGCACAACATAAACAGTTCATTACAGTAGGTGACACTTGAGACATAAATGAGCTGCACCGTGACAGCTTTTACCAATGTGCAGTGAACATGCAATTAAGTTGATTTTGAAAGGTATAAGAGCTGTAAAGTAACAGTACTGAGTAAACTGTCAGGTTTCACATGATCGATCCAAATCTAAATTAAGGTGATAAAACAAACAAGGGGACCTTCCCCTCTCTGACTCCGAACGATCAGTCCTCAGCAAAGGCCTGAGCTTCATCCCCTTACGCCCCCATCTCAATGAATTTCGAGCTCGGCACGATGCTGAGCTCTTTTTCCGCCGCCTCCGTCTCCGTGCCCACTTCTCTGGCCAGGAGTCTTCCCCCCGCACGGCTGACCCTTTCTCCCGCTTTCAGAATTCTCGTTCCACCTGGACCCCTCCCTCTGGCCTCTTACCCTCTCTTGATCTTTTCATTGCTAACTGCCGCCGTGACATCGGCCAGCTCAATTTCTCTGCTCCCCTCACTCACTCCAACCTACCTCCCTCTGAACTTGCAGCACTCCATTCTCTCCGATCCAACCCTGACATTGTCATTAAACCTGCTGACAAGGGTGGCGCTGTTGTTGTTTGGCGAACCGACCTCTACCTAGCGGAAGTTGAACGCCAACTCTCTGACACCTCCTCCTACCTCCACCTGGACCATGACCCCACTACCGAACATCAAGCCACCGTGTCCAAGACTGTCACTGACCTCATCTCCTCTGGAGATCTTCCCCCCACGGCCGCCAACCTCATAGTTCCCCAACCCCGCACAGCCCGCTTCTACCTCCTTCCCAAGATCCACAAACAGGACTGCCCCGGTAGACCCATCGTTTCAGCCTGTTCTTGCCCCACGGAACTTATCTCTTCCTATCTCGACTCTATTTTTTCTCCCCTTGTCCAGTCTCTTCCCACCTACATCCGCGACTCTTCCGATGCCCTCCGCCATTTTAACAGTTTCCAGTTTCCCGGCCCCAACCGTCTCCTCTTCACTATGGACGTACAATCCCTCTACACCTCCATTCCCCACCAGGATGGCCTGAGGGCGCTCCGCTTCTTCCTTGAACAGAGGCCCAACCAGTCCCCATCCACCACCACCCTCCTCCGCCTGGCTGAACTTGTTCTCACATTGAACAACTTCTCCTTTGACTCTACCCATTTCCTCCAAATTAAAGGTGTTGCTATGGGTACCCGCATGGGTCCTAGCTATGCCTGCCTTTTCGTGGGATATGTGGAACACTCTTTGTTCCAGTCCTACTCGGGTCCCCTCCCTCACCTCTTTTTCCGGTACATTGATGACTGTATCGGTGCCGTCTCCTGCTCTCGCCCTGAACTAGAACATTTCATTCACTATGCTTCCAATTTCCACCCTTCCCTCACCTTCACATGGTCCATCTCCGACTCTTCTCTTCCCTTCCTCGACTTCTCCATCTCCATCTCTGGGGATAGGTTATTGACTAACATTCACTACAAGCCCACCGACTCCCACAGCTACCTGGACTACACTTCCTCCCACCCCGCCTCCTGTAAGGACTCTATTCCATTCTCCCAGTTTCTCCGTCTCCGCCGCATCTGCTCTGATGATGCCACCTTCCATACCAGTGCTTCCGACATGTCTTCCTTTTTCCTCAACCGAGGATTCCCCTCTACCGTGGTCGACACGGCCCTCGACCGTGTCCGTTCTATCTCCCGCACATCTGCCCTCACCCCTGCCCCTCCCTCCCGGAACCACGATAGGGTTCCCCTTGTCCTCACCTTTCACCCCACCAGCCTCCACATTCAACGGATCATCCTCCGCCATTTCCGCCACCTCCAGCGTGATCCCACCACCAAACACATCTTCCCCTCACCTCCCCTTTCAGCATTCCGCAGGGACCGCTCCCTCCGCGACACCCTAGTCCACTCCTCTACCACCCCCAGCACCCCTTCCCCTTCGCCCGGCACCTTCCCGTGCACGCGCAGGAGATGCAACACATGCCCTTATACCTCCCCTCTTCCCACTGTCCAGGGCCCCAAACACCCCTTCCAGGTGAAACAGCGATTTACTTGTACTTCCTGCAATTTAGTATACTGTATTCGCTGCTCACGATGTGGACTCCTCTACATTGGGGAGACCAAACGCAGATTGGGTGACCGCTTTGCGGAACACCTCCGTTCAGTCCGTAAGGGGGACCCCGAGCTCCCGGTGGCCTGTCACTTTAATTCACCGCTTCACTCCCACTCTGACCTCACCGTCCTCGGCCTAATACACTGTTCCACGGAAGCTCAGCGTAAGCTCGAGGAACAGCACCTCATCTTTCGTTTAGGCACGCTACAGCCCTCTGGACTCAATATCGAGTTCAACAATTTTAGATCATAACCTCAGCTCCAATCACATTTATATTTTAGTAAATGAGGGTATGTGCACTTCCCAAATGTATTGAAAAATATGTTCAATAAGTAAAATGTTGGACATGAAAAGCAACTGGAAAATTTATACAGAGATTAATAGATACCTTGAAGTTACAGACTGGAATCTAATCAAGGGGTTCAGATGGTTTTTATATAGAATAATGTAGAACTTATTATGTAGACTAGTCCATCTCCCAAGCTGTTGCATATGGTGAATTGAAGAATATGGACCTGCTCTTTTCTGTCATTGTTACTTCATGTTGCTATTTCACTTTCTGCCCCCTTCTTACTCTCCTCTTCTGCCTCTCTCCCCTTAACTCAATTTCTTGCTTCGCTTTCCATCCTCTTCAACTTCTCTGTTGATTTCTGTTCTTCTTTCCCATTGAGTGCAAAGTGGTGGATAGTATGGTGTGGTGGGGAAAGAAGCCATCAGTGGCTTCAGGCATTTGGGGTGGGGGTTGTGGGGGAAATGTGGCCCTCATTAGCTCCCTTCTCATCTCCTCCCCCAATTATTTATGCTTTTCCCTCACTCCCATCACATCACCTTCACCTTTCCACTATTTTCTCCAATTCCTGCTATGCCTTCACTCCCATCACTACCTCTTCCCCTTTGAACTACCCAATCAACCATTGTGTCTTCCACTTTCCCTTGCTCTGCTGTAACCCACCTCACTCTTTACCTTTCCTTTACTGTTCCCATGCCTGTTCCTATTCCTACTCACTCCCCCAAAGAGTGGGTAGCTAGAGGCTTCCTCATCCGTAACCTGTTTCCCTCCACCCCATCCCCATCATACCCTTCCTTCCTGTTTTTTTTTCCACAGAGGCTTTGTTGCTGTCATAATTCAACTTACTTTCTATGAAAAAATAAATTAAATTAGACTGAGGAAAGGTGTCTCAATGGGCCAACATTTGCAATCGGAGGCTTCCTACAGGCGACCTGCAAAATGTCTACGATAGTACCTGGTGGCCTGGGAGTTACGGAGGCTTGCGATCCTGGGCCTCTCCGGGTCCGCGCGGGCAGAGCCCCACGTATCCCAGGGGCGCGAGCGGTTCGTAGGCGCTCCTGGGATCACGTGGGCCGGCCCAACCAATAAAAGGGAATCCCCATTCATACATTTGACAGTTCTGTACGTACAGAAATATCATAAGTATGAATGGGGATCACTTAAAAAATACACCAACATGAAATTTTTTTTAAATTACATATTTAAAATTAATTAAAATGCTATTTAATTAAATATTTTAAACAAAAATTTTATTTTTTGAAAAAAAAATTAAATGTTTTTATGGGGTTAAAAATAAACTTACCTTTTTAAAGAGTATTTTTAATTTATAAATGAGTGCTAAAATTTTATTTTCCTATTTTTTAAAACTCTTATGCTGGTAAAAGCAGGCCTTACGCCAGCTTTTACCAAGCGTAAGAATTTCACAGGCATTCAGTGGGTGGAAGTTGTGCAAATAGCCCAACTCTCCACCCGCGGAGGCCCATCTCCCGGGGATGCGGAGGATCTGTCAAGAGGATTCTTGACAAATCGCAAGTGCCGGGTTTCAGTACATGCTCTTCTCATGCCTCAACCCGGAACTTGCGCGGCCCCTACGGGCGCGTACACACCTCGTACGCACCCGCGGGGGTCGCAAAATACGGCCCATTATCTCTATCTCTCGCCCACTTTGTCTCATAGATGTTAGCAACTAGAATCTGTCTTATTTGTGTAAGCAATAATTAGCAATTAACTTTTCTAATTAATAAATGCTATTTGAGATAATTAGTTTGCTTTAAAATTCTACTGGTGTTGTCTTTGAAAATTGAACTAACATTAACATCTGTCTCCCCTCGCTGCCCCTTCATCTCATATTCCTTCTCTTGCTCTCTCTTCTGACCTTTTTCTTTAATTATCTCCCTTTCCACTTAAACACTTTCTGAAGGTTAGAGAATACAAGACAAAAGCTTCAATAGGTATATAATCTCTCACTCTCCCTGCCTGCCTCTCTGTATTTTTTAAAACATTTATACAAATTTTACCTCAATAAATTTGTCCCTTTTGAAAATTATTTGAAGAAAAGTTACCGGGTAAAAAGTACTAGAAACAAAATAAAATATTTCAACAGTACAGCTGCAGGTATGGTAGCCTAATGGTTATGGCACTGGACTAGCAATCCAGAGATTGTAAAACTTCATGGAAAATTGTGAAAGTAATCTGTTAATTAGTGGGCTTGCAACAGAAAATTGCCATGGAGTAAAAACCCAAGTAATATCCTTCAGGGATGGGAACTTGCCATCTCTACCTGGTCTGTCTTGCATGTCACTTTAGTTCCACACTATATGGTTGACTCTCAATGCCCTTAGCCCAAACAGAGATGAACAATAAATACTGCCTTGTCAGTGTTGCCCACAGCCTGAACAGTACTGATACACCTTGGGGAATTCAGTACACTGAATATGTTTCACACTGCATAATCCAAAATCAGCTCGCAGAGTCACAGGTCTAGGCAAAAATATCAAGACGAAGCATTTGGGAAAGGCTGTGGCTTTTAAGTCAAACCATTAATGAAGGACAATTCAATTTAATTATCTTATTGTGAAATAGTTTAAAAAAAATCTTTATTATGTTTAAACCCTTTTCTGTGGGAATTTCAATTACTGCGAAAAAAATGACAAATCAAGAAATTTCAGAAAGCATTTTGAACGATATAATATATCTAAACACACAGCCTTGGATAACATGGAGACAATCCAACACTCAGAGGGACCTTAGAACTTCCTGTACTTTTTTTCTTTGATGTGTGCCAGCTGGGAGTTGAATCATATCAATCAGTACACTTGAAGCCAGTAAAAAAAAAAGATGCCATCGATGTACCTCTCTAGATTGATTCCTTGGATGAGAGGGCTGTCCTATGATGAGAGATTGTGTAGAATGAGCCTATACTCTCTGGAGATTAGAATAATGAAAGGTGTTCTCATTGAAACATACAAGATACTGAAGAGGATTGGCAGGGTAGATGCTGAGAGGTTGTTTCCCCTGGCTGGAGTGTCTCGAACTAGGGGGCATAGTCTCAGGATAAGGGGTCGGCCATTTAAGACTGAGATGAGGAGGAATTTCTTCACTCAGAGGGTTGTGAATCTTTGGAATTCTCTGCCCCAGAGGGCTGTGGATGTAAAGTATATTCAAGGCTGATAGATTTTTGGACTCTCGGGGAATCAAGGTACATGGGGGTAGGGTGGGAAAGTGGAGTTGAGGTGGAAGATCAGCCATGATCTTGTTGAATGGTGGAGCAGGCTCGAGGGACCGTATGACCTACTCCTGCTCCTATTTCTTACGTTCTTATGTTCAATTGGTGCCCACTCCGCTCACAGTTAGAGATGAAAAGAACCTGCAGCTCGCTGTTGTGGCAAAGTGACTCTCAGAGATTCTCTGTGCTTCTCGAGAAAGAACCCGGTAGTGATCCTGCTGAACCACGGGGGTCAAGTGATGTCGTGGCACACCGCACAAGAGTGAGCATGGTTTGTAACTGTCTGCTTACCATAAGATTGTATCCCAGCCGGAGCTCACTCCCCAGGGTGTACAATCTACTTTGTATATTGGTAATGGAGGTGATTCAGTTTTCAATCGTCTTTCACGCTGGCACTTGCTGGCGGTGCACATCACCACTGAGCAATGACACCATTACCACCCGAGGGGGCAGCAGAACCGAAGTAGTTTATAATGTGATTTGCAATTCCCAATCAAAACGACACTTACACAATGACACAAATAGATTGTGACATTACCAGCACATTCTTATCAAGAAATGACCAGCAACGCTGATTCCCAGGAATTCTGACCTCCATCCCCTCTATTCATTTACCTGCACAACAGTCTCTGCACTTAAAATAATTCATTGTGTGAAGCAAGTTAAAATGTCTTAACGACACAAGGTGCTGTGTAAATGCAAGCTTTATTACATTGATATTAGTAGTGGATGTCCCATGGTGTTCATGATGAGCCGGAGGATAGGCTTGTTTTATAATGGCAGCAATGTTATACCAGTTAAAGCACCTTATGTTATAACAGCAGTAATGTTCACCAAAAAAACGCATTTTAAAAATCTTTCATTGTGTAATTGTGTTTCTTCCTGTCTCAGATTTGAATCCTTTCTGTATTCATTTGCTATATTAAACCATGCCATTCTCCTCCAACAACTCTCCTCCATGGGACTGCCCTTGCATGATTCCACTCCTACCTATCCGATCAAAGCCAGTGTGTCTGTACAATGGCTTTGCTTTCTTACCTTGCTACGAATGTCACCATCGGAGCCCTCTGAGGATTTATCCTCAGTCACTTGCTCTTCCTAGTGTACATGATGCTCCTTGGTGAATTCATGCACAGGAAAACCTTCATGTATGTTGATGACACTCAACTCTACCTCTCCACCACCACTCTCGACCATCTCTGTGCTGTCAGCCTACTTGTCTAACACCCAGTACTGAATGAGTCATAACTTCCTCCAGCTCAACATTGGGATGACCATAGCCATCATCTTTGGCTGGCATCACAAGTATCACTTCCTTGTCATTGATTCAGTTTTCCACGCCGGCCACTGTCTCAGGCTGAACTGGACCGTTCACAACCATGATGTCTTGTTCGATCCTGAACTGAGTTTCAATCCATATATCCTTTCAACAGAAATACTGCCTCATTCCACCTGTGCAACCTTTGGCCCTGCCCCAACGCCTTTGCGTTGAAACCCTTATACATGCCCTTATCATCTCCAGACTCAAGTGCTCAAATAGTCTCCTTGCTGGCCTGCCATCCAGTACCCTCCCTAAACTTCAACTTATTCACAACTCTGCAGCACATACTGAATTAGATCCCACTCGTCCGCCTCTTCCACCCCATCTTCACAAAGTGCATTGGCGTCTTCTCGCCCAAAGCATTAGATTTATTATCCTCAGCCCTCTCTTTAAATCTCTTCATGGCCTCTTTTTTCCTTTGCCCTTTCTTTGCAATTTCCTGCAGCCCTATATCTCCCCGAACTCTCTGTTCCTCTAACTGCAGTCTTTTGTGCTCTTGCCTCCCCCCTACCCCCCGCCACCCCACCATGAGTAGCGCAGCCTTCATCCACATGTACCATACTGTCTGGAGCTCCCTTCATATACCTCCCTACCTCTCCATCTTTCTCTCTTTTTTCAAACTCCTCTGAAATCCACCTCTTCAACCAAGCTTTCTGTCATCCATCCTACCCTCTACCTTCCTGGTTTGACGTCCGTCCTATCTTTGAAGCATCTAGGACATTTTTTTTTACTTTAAAGGTGCTATATGAATGTGATTTTATTGCTGTTTTTCACTTTGTGCCTTCCTCTTTCTCACTTTCACTTGTGTTGTTGCATCTGTCTGTTTGTCTCCAGCTCTTGTTCCCAGTCTTTCCCTTTCCCTCTTAGTCTCTGTTTGCTTGGGCATCAGAGCACCAAGGAGGGGCAGAGGGGCAATGAGGGCCGAAATACAGAGGCATAACCCTTTACTGGATTGACGTGGGTAGATATAGACATGGGTAGATACAGACAGACAGCATTGAGAGAGACAATAGCAACATACTGCGGATGCTGGAAATCTGAAATAACAACAGAAAACGCTGGAAAAACTCAGCAGGCCAGGCAGCATCCGTGGAGAGAGAAACAGAGTTAACGTTTCAGGTCGAAGACCTTTTGTCAGAACTGGAAAAAAGCAGGAAATGGAACAGATTTTAAAGCAAGTTTAGGGGCTGGGGAATGGGGGAGGGGATGAAAGAACAAAAGGGAAGGTCTGTGATAGGATAGAAGGCAGGAGAAGTAAAGAGGCATTAAGAGATATTCAAGGCAAGAGGAGGCGGTAATGGGACAGGTTAAGGAACAAAGGATGGCTCTAGATGAAGTGTGAATTGCGCTGGCAGAATGAAGGACAGCTGCCATGTGGGAGGGAAGAAAAAAAGGCACAAACATAAAGTGTGGATAAAAAAATATATATATGAGATAGGGGCCGAGGTTATGATCTGAAATTGTTGAACTCTATGTTGAGTCCAGAAGGCTGTAAAGTGCCTAATCGAAAGATGAGGTGCTGTTCCTCGAGCTTACGCTGAACTTCCGTGGAACAGTGTAAGAGGCCGAGGACGGTGAGGTCAGAGTGGGAGTGAAGCGGTGAATTAAAGTGACAGGCCACCGGGAGCTCGGGGTCCCCCTTACCAACTGAACGGAGGGGTTCCGCAAAGCGGTCACCCAATCTGCGTTTGGTCTCCCCAATGTAGAGGAGACCGCATCGTGAGCAGCGAATACAGTATACTAAATTGCAAGAAGTACAAGTAAATCGCTGTTTCACCTGGAAGGGGTGTTTGGGGCCCTGGACAGTGGGAAGGGGGGAGGTATAAGGGCATGTGTTGCATCTCCTGCGCCTGCATGGGAAGGTGCCAGGCGAAGGGGAAGGGGTGCTGGGGGTGGTAGAGGAGTGGACTAGGGTGTCGCGGAGGGAGCGGTCCCTACGGAATGCTGAAAGGGGAGGTGAGGGGAAGATGCATTTGGTGGTGGGATCACGCTGGAGGTGGCGGAAATGGTGGAGGATGATCCGTTCAATGTGGAGGCTGGTGGGGTGAAAGGTGAGGACAAGGGGAACTCTATCGTGGTTCCGGAAGGAAGGGGCAGGGGTAAGGGCAGAAGTGTGGGAGATAGAACGGATACGGTCGAGGGCCGTGTCAACCACAGTAGAGGGGAATCCTCGGTTGAGGAAAAAGGAAGACATGTCGGAAGCACTGGTATGGAAGGTGGCATCATCAGAGCAGATGCGGCGGAGACGGAGAAACTGGGAGAATGGAATAGAGTCCTTACAGGAGGCGGGGTGGGAGGAAGTGTAGTCCCAGTAGCTGTGGGAGTCAGTGGGCTTGTAGTGAATGTTTGTCAATAACCTATCCCCAGAGATGGAGATGGAGACGGAGAAGTCGAGGAAGGGAAGGGAAGAGTCGGAGATGGACCATGTGAAGGTGAGGGAATAGTGGAAATTGGAAGCAAAGTGAATTAAATTGTCTAGTTCAGGGCGAGAGCAGTAGACGGCACCGATACAGTCATCAACGTACCGGAAAAAGAGGTGAGGGAGGGGACCAGAGTAGGACTGGAACAAAGAGTGTTCTACATATCCCACGAAAAGGCAGGCATAGCTAGGACCCATGCGGGTACCCATAGCAACACCTTTGATTTGGAGGAAATGAGTGGAGTCAAAGGAGAAGTTGTTCAATGTGAGAACAAGTTCAGCCAGGCGGAGGAGGATGGTGATGGATGCGGACTGGTTGTGCCTCTGTTCAAGGAAGAAGTGGAGCGCCCTCAGGCCATCCTGGTGGGGGATGGAGATGTAGAGGGATTGTACGTCCATAGTGAAAAGGAGGCGGTTGGGGCCAGGAAACTGGAAACTGTTAAAGTGGCGGAGGGCGTCGGAAGAGTCGCGGATGTAGGTGGGAAGAGACTGGACAAGGGGAGAAAAAATAGAGTCGAGATAGGAAGAGATAAGTTCCGTGGGGCAACTCTCTTGAAAGAGAGATAGATATAGACAAACAGATAGTTAGACTTAAAATACAACATAGAATAAAAATGGAGCACTTTTGGATTTCCAATTTTTGGGTCAATTACTGCTCCATAATATATAATGCATGCAATACAAGTATATTGCATTTAAGGTTGTAACATTTTAAAGAACTATGATGAAACAGCTAATCTACTCCATAAAATATGAATGATTTAGGTGGAATTAGTGTTCTGTATATAACTAAGATAATTATTCTGTGCTTTCTGCCAGTCCTCTGGCACTATCCACTCTTCTATGGAACTTGCCAATGCCTCTGCTATCTCCTCCCTAGTCTCCTTGAGTATGCGTGGGTGCATACCATGGAGCACAACAATGGGATCTTCCCCTCCCTTTCCAGATTCTTTTCCAACCATTTCGAGATGTCCCTTACCCTGGCACCAGGTAGGCAACAGACCCTTTGGGACTCGCAATCCTAGCTGCAAAGAATACTAGCTATCCCCCTAATTGTAGAATCCCCTATAACTACCACCTTTCTACTCTGCACCTCCTCCCCTCGGGCAACCTCCTGCTCCACGGTGCCTTGGTCGGAATTCTGGCTTCTGTCCTTCCCACAGTCTTTCTCCTTATCCTCACGGGTATTGAGTACTTTGTCCAAGTTGGACAGGAGCAGTGGTCTGCTGGATCTCCTTCACTACCTCGCCTACGTTCCCCTTACCCGGCTGACTGACAGTCACACTCTCCTCTTCCTGCGCATGTGCTTTCCTCTGGTGTGTGACTGTACTCTGGAGTAAATTATCCAGTAATTCCTCCTCCTCCCTTACGTGTCGGAGTGTCTCTAGCTCGGGCTCCAGCTCAATGACTCTTGAGCCGGAGTGTCTCAAGGCAGAGACATCTCTTCCAGATGTGGCAGTCTGGGACAGTCTCATTGTCCACAAACTCCCACACACGACAATCCCAATACACTGCCTGCAGTGCCATGTCGTTTACTCATTTTATTTATTTATTTGTTAGTTATTGGTAGTTTTATTTTTTGAACTACTTGGTCACTTGAGGTCTAGTTCTATTAAATAGGTGGATTTAGCTTAATTTTAAATTAATTAGTTACTGTGATTAATTACTTAGCCATTTATCAGTTATTAGCATCTTTAAATGCAATTAGTATTTAATCACTTAGCTTGTTTTCCTTTGACTTACACTTGTTTGCACGAATATTAAATCCTTACTTACCCGAGCTTAACACTAAAGATACTAAACACACAAAGGGATCTCTAAATACTTACCGATATACTTGTTTTAATTTCCTCGGGTTCTGCCGCTCCCCTCTGTGTTGATTTTGACGTGACTTTTTCCAGTTCCTCTGGTGCGAATATTTACTTATTTACTTGTTGCCCCTTGGTTTAAATTACTGAGCACCTCCTCCCCCCCTCTGCACCTAATTCCCACTCTCACCAAATTCCCCTCTGCCACTCTGTTTAGCAAGATCAGATTCTCCCAGCTCTGTGCACGCAACATGTATAACATAATTATAGCAGAGAATAAGAATGCTGATGATTTAGATTTAACAGTTGCTGCTCTAAGCATAATTGTAATGCTGCAAGGACAACCATTCCGACTCTGAGGTGAGTAAGGAGCCAGACCCGGAGGAGATGCCTAGGGTACTCCGCAGTAGCTGGTGCAAAGCTCGGCTGCAAGCCCCTGGTTGGTGTCACTCCCATGAATGGTCCAGCAGTGGCTGAAACTCCAGCTCCCAGCCAGGCTCTCTCACTCCCACCAGACACCTCGGCCCCAAGATTGCTCTCCGTCGGACTTTACATTTCCCCATGGATTCTGAGCCTTCCGGAGACAGGTGGTCCTGGGCTTGCCTCTAGAACAGCTGCAGCTATGGTAATGAAAGAGGAGGGGGTTGTCCTGGTGGTCCCTCCTCACCGTTGTGTCTGAGAGGTGCCGATATTCAAGGTCACCTATAGAGTAATAATAATGTGGGACTTCAACTATCCTAATATAGACTGGGATCGTAATAGTGATAAGTGCAGAGAGGGGGAAGAATTTCTGAAGTGTTGTTCAGGAGAACTTTCTTGATCAGTATGTTTCCGGCCCGACGAGGGAGGAGGCATTGCTGGATCTGGTTGTGGGGAATGAGGTAGGTCAAGTGGAGCAAGTGTCAGTAGGTGAACATTTAGGGAACAGTGATCATAGTATCATAAGGTTTAGATTAGCTATGGAAAAGGACAGGGAGCAATCGAGAGTAAAACTGTTTAACTGGGGGAAGGCCAATTGCAGTGGGATGAGAATAGATCTGGCCCGGCTAAACTGGAATCAAAGATTGGCAGGCAAAACTGTAATGGAACAATGGGCTGCCTTTAAAGAGGAAATAGTTCAGGTACAGTTGAGGTACATTCCCAGTAGGGGGAAAGTCAGGGCTCCCTAGATGACGAAAGAGATAGAGAATAAGGGGTTGTTTTATGAAGAAAGATTGAGCAGGTTGGGCCTATACTCATTGGATTTTAGAAGAATGAGAGGGGGTCTTATTGAAACATATAAGATTCTGAAGGGGCTTAACAGGGTAGATGCAGAGAGGATGTTTCCCCTCGTGGGGGAATCTAGAACTAGGGGGCATAATTTCAGAATAAGGGGGGCACCCTTTTAAATCGGAAATGAGGAGAAATTTCTTCTCTCAGAGGGTCGTGAATCTTTGGAATTCTCTACCCCAGAGAGCTGTGGAGGCTGGGTCATTGAATATATTTAAGGTGGAGATAGACAGATTTTTGAAAGGTAAGGGAGTCAAGGGTTATGGGGAGTGGGCAGGGAAGTGGAGTTGAGGCCAAGATCAGATATGATCTTATTGAATGGCGGAGCAGGCTCGAGGGGCCAAATGACCTACTCCTGCTCCTACGTCTTATGTTCTTATGTTCTAATATGATTAAGCAGAAAAAGAGCGCGTATGACAGATGTCAGATTGCAAATACATCTGAGAATCAGGCTATATATAGAAAGGTCAGAGGAGAAGTGAAAAAGAAAATAAGAGGGGCAAAGAGAGGGTATGAGAATAGAATGGCAGCCAACATAAAAGATAATCCAAAAGTCTTCTATAGGCATATAAATAGTAAAAGGGTAGTAAGAGGAGGGGTGGGGCCGATTAGGGACCAAAAACGAGACCTATGCATGGAGGCAGAGGATATGGCTGAGGTACTAAACGAGTACTTTGCATCTGTCTTCACCAAGGAAGAGGATGCTGCCATAGACATAGTGAAGGTGGAGGTAGTGGAGATACTTGATAGGATAAAAATTGATAAAGACAAGGTATTTGAAAGGCTGGCTGTACTTAAAGTAGATAAATCACCAGGAGTGGATAGGAATTGAGGGAGGAAATTGCAGCGGTACTGGCCATAATATTCCAATCCTCCTTAGCTATGGGGGTGGTGCCAGAGAACTGGAGAATTGCAAATGATACACCATTGTTCAAAAAAGGGTGTAAAGATAAACCCAGTAACTACAGGTCAGTCAGTTTGACCTCGGTAGTGGGGAAGCTTTTAGAAACAGTAATCAGGGACAAAATTACAGTCACTTATTTAGGTGTGGATTAATTAAGGAAAGCCAGCATGGATTTGTTAAAGGCTAATCGTGTTTAACTAACTTGATTGAGTTCTTTGATGAGGTAACAGAGAGGGTTGATGAGGGTAATGCGGTTGACGTAGTGTACATGGATTTTGTAAAGGCGTTCAGCAAAGTGCTACATAATCGGCTTGCCAGCAAAGTTGAAGCCCATGGAGTAATAGGGACAGTGGCAGCATGGATACGGAATTGGCTAAGTGATAGGAAACAGAGAGTAGTGGTGAACGGTTGTTTTTTGGACTGGAGGAAGGTATACAATGGTTTTCCCCAGGGGTCGGTTCTAGGACCACTGCTTTTCTTGATATATATTAATGCCTTGGATGTGGGTGTACAGGGCACAATTTCAAAATTTGCAGATGACACAAAACTTGGAAGTATAGTGAACAGTGAGGAGGAGAGTGATAGACTTCAGGAAGACATAGACAGGCTGGTGAAATGGGCGGACACATGGCAGATGAAATTTAATGCAGAAAAGTGTGAAGTGATACACTTTGGTAGAAAGAATGAGGAGAGGACATATAAACTAAATGGTACAATCCTGAAGGGGGTGCACGAACAGAGACACCTGGGGGTATATGTGCACAAATCGGTGAAGGTTGCAGGGCAGGTTGAGAAAGCAGTTAAAAAGGCTTACGGGATCCTGGGCTTCATAAATAGAGGTATAGAGTACAAAAGTGTGGAAATGATGATGAACCTGTATAAAACACTGGTTCGGCCCCAACTGGAGTACTGTGTCCAATTCTGGGCACCACACTTTAGGAAGGATGTGAAGGCCTTAGAGAGGGTGTAGAAAAGATTTACGAGAATGATTGCAGGAATGAGGGACTTCAGTTACGTTGATAGACTGGAGAAGCTGGGGTTGTTCTTCTTAGAGCAGAGAAGATTGAGAGGAGATTTGATAGAGGTGTTCAAAATCATGAGGGGGTCTGGACAGAGCAGATAGAGAGACACTGGTCCCATTGGCAGAAGGGTTGAGAACCAGAGGAGACAGATTCAAGGTGATTGGCAAAAGAACGAAAGGCTTCATAAGAAAAAACTTTTTTAGGCAGCGAGTGGTTAAGATCTGGAATGCACTGCCTGAAAGGGTGGTGGAGGCAGACTCAATCACAGTTTTCAAAAGGGAGTTGGATAAGTATTTAAAAGAAAGAAATTTGTAGGGCTACGGGGAAAGGGCGGGGAAGTGGGACTAGCTGAAATGCTCTTGCAGAGAGCCAGCACGGGCTCGACGGGCCGAATGGCCTTCTCCCGTGCTGTAACCATTCTATGATTCTATGATTCTAATCTGAGCAGGCCAGGCAGCAAGACAAGGGAGGGCTGGAAAGGTGAATACTGCCTTTCTCCTGCAGCTCCTGTCACATCTTCAAGCATGGGGAGCTTGAACCCATGGTCAGTCGCACAGCTACAAGCCTCTCAGATCTGCAACTACACTCCTGTTTCCACCAACATTTCCTGCCTCCTTGGCAGGGGGCAGGCCTGCACCAGGGGAACATGCTAATGACCCATCGCGCCAAATCCAGGCGCTCGAATGCCCAGACAAGTGGAGCACACCCGAAGCTCGCTCCGCCTGTCCAGTGCCCAGCCAAAGAGGTGGGAGGAATAGCCGAGCTCTGGTCTTCAGGTTGTTCATGTGCCTTCACTACCAGAGATCTCCAGCCGCGGCGGGGAGACTCTAGCCGGCATTGGATCGTTCCTCAAAGATCTCCAGCTGTGGCGAGAAGACTCTGTAATCTCGACCGGCTCCTTAACGATGCCGCCCAACAAAACATACATCTTCTGAACTGGGCTTCCGGGGATGTTTCCGAATATCAGGTCCCGGGTCCTGGCACCCGAACGGTTCTGTTAATCCTCCCCTTCCCTTTCTTCACTAACTTAATCACTCTTATTTCATTTGAACAATTTCAACTGATTTACACTCAGCACTCCAACTTGCAAAAATTTCACTAAATATTTCCTGTTTCAGATTATTTACTAATTTTCTCTCATCTTTTCTTTCAATCTCTGATGTTTGCTGCTTAATCCAGTTTTTTTTGTCATGATTTAAAACCTCATTCAGATGTCAGGGTCTCAGGCTTGTGTTGACCCTCCTGGGTCTGGATAGCACCAACGTGGGGGGTTTTAATCTCTTTTTTTTCTCCCTATTTCTTTTGCTACACTCCGCATAACTAACCGGTGGGTCCTTTTCGTAATTATATCGCAGGCTCTGTTTGCTGTCGATGGGGGGTGCGGGGGGTTGCTGTTAGCTCCTCATTTTCCTCCTGCTCGGTATCTGTCACCGTTTCTTCATAACGTGGCTTATAATACATGGACGCAGTTGAAGCTAATTACATTGGCCCTGAATTTGCAGTGGGAGGCTCTCTGCGGGGAAATGCCTCCGATCCGCAAATAAAATCCGCGCCTACCTGGTTGCCTGTGAGGTACGGAGACTGGCGGTCCTGGGCCTCTCCAGCTACCCGCGGGCAGAGGCCCTCCTATCCCAGGGGCACAGGTGGTTCACAAGCGCCCATGGGATCACGTGAGCTGGTCCAACCAATGAAGGAAGGGAATCCTGAAATAACAACAGAAAACGCTGGAAAAACTCAGCAGGCCAGGCAGCATCCGTGGAGAGAGAAACAGAGTTAACGTTTCAGGTCGAAGACCTTTCGTCAGAACTGGAAAAAAGCAGGAAATGGAATAGATTTTAAAGCAAGTTTAGGGGTTGGGAAAGGGGGAGGAGATGAAAGAACAAAAGGGAAGGTCAGCGATAGGATAGAAAGCAGGAGAGATGAAGAGACATTGAGAAACATTAAGAGATATTCAAGGCAAGAGGAGGTGGTAATGGGACAGGTTAAGGAACAAAGGATGGCTCTAGATGAATGTGAATTGCGCTGGCAGAATGAAGGACAGCTGCCATGTGGGAGGGAAGAGAAAAAGAGGCCAAACAAAAAGTGGGGATTAAAATATATATATATATATGTGACAGGGGCCGAGGTTATGATCTGAAATTGTTGAACTCTATTACGATAGCAAAATACTGCGGATGCTGGAAATCCGAAGTAACAACAGAAAACGCTGGAAAAACTCAGCAGGCCAGGCAGCATCCGTGGAGAGAGAAACAGAGTTAACGTTTCAGGTCGAAACCCTTCGTCGGAACCTCGACCTGAAACGTTAACTCTGTTTCTCTCTCCACGGATGTTGCCTGGCCTGCTGAGTTTTTCCAGCGTTTTCTGTTGTTACTTGTTGAACTCTATGTTGAGTCCAGAGGTATGTAAAGTGCCTAACCGAAGATGAGGTGCTGTTCCTCGAGCTTACGCTGAGCTTCCGTGGAACAATGCAAGAGGCCGAGGACGGTGAGGTCAGAGTGGAGTGGAGCGGTGAATTAAAGTGACAGGCCACCGGGAGCTCGGGGTCCCCCTTACGGACTGAACGGAGGTGTTCCGCAAAGCGGTCACCCAATCTGCGTTTGGTCTCCCCAATGTAGAGACCACATCGTGAGCAGCGAATACAGTATACTAAATTGCAAGAAGTACAAGTAAATCGCTGTTTCACCTGGAAGGGGTGTTTGGTGCCCTGGACAGTGGGAAGGGGGAAGGTATAAGGGCATGTGTTGCATCTCCTGCGCTTGCACGGGAAGGTGCCGGGCAAAGGGGAAGGGGTGCTGGGGGTGGTAGAGGAGTGGACTAGAGTGTCGCGGAGGGAGCGGTCCCTACGGAATGCTGAAAGGGGAGGTGAGGGGAAGATGCGTTTGGTGGTGAGATCGCGCTGGAGGTGGCGGAAATGGCGGAGGATGATCCGTTGAATATGGAGGCTGGTGGGGTGAAAGGTGAGGACAAGGGGAACTCTATTGTGGTTCCGGGAGGGAGGGGCAGGGGTGAGGGCAGAAGTGCGGGAGATAGACGGACACGGTCGAGGGCCGTGTCAACCACAGTAGAGGGGAACCCTCGGTTGAGGAAAAAGAAAGACATGTCGGAAGCACTGGTATGGAAGGTGGCATCGTCAGAGCAGATGCGGCGGAGACGGAGAAACTGGGAGAATGGAATAGAGTCCTTACAGGAGGCGGGGTGGGAGGAAGTGTAGTCCAGGTAGCTGTGGGAGTCAGTTGGCTTGTAGTGAATGTTTGTCAATAACCTATCCCCAGAGATGGAGACGGAGAAGTTGAGGAAGGGAAGGGAAGAGTCGGAGATGGACCATGTGAAGGTGAGGGAAGGGTGGAAATTGGAAGCAAAGTGAATGAAATTTTGTAGTTCAGGGCGAGAGCAGGAGACGGCACCGATACAGTCATAAATCCCTATTCATCCTTATGGGGATTAAATTGCATTTAATTAAATATTTAAAACAAAAATTGAATTTTTTGGAAAATAAATTGACATGTTTTAAAGGGGCTAAAAATAAATGTGTCTTATTTCACAGGTTTTTTAATGTATAAATTATTGATAATTTTTTTTTTCTGTTTTTTAAAACTCTTACACTGGTAAAAAGCCGACCTTACGCCTGCTTTTACCAGGCGTGAGAATTTCACGGGCATTCGCTGGGCAGAAGTTGGACAAATAGCCCAACTCTCCGCCCGCGGAGGCCCTTTTCCCGGGAAGGCAGAGGAACGGTCAAGAGGAGAATTCTTGACAGCTCACACGTTCCGGGTTTTGGCGCATGTGCAGCGCATGCCTAACCCCGGAACTTGCATGGCCCTTAACGGGCACGTACACACCTCGTACGCACCCGTTGGGGCCACAAATTATGGCCCAATGAGTCATTTTTGTTTTACGCTAATCGACATTTGATATTCTAAAGCAGTTATTTACATATCCCCATGTGTCACATCGTGATTTGATAGCTGGGGCTAAGTCTCCAACCTGGTGATCACTTACAAAGTTAATCAAAAATTCGTCTAATTCAAAGATCTCATCAGTGGCCATCATTTTGGTCAAGGTAGGCATCTACGTTAAGTTTGCGAACCTTACAGGCGGGTGAGGTAGGTTGTGACCCCGTAGAATCATAGAATGGTTACAGCACGGAAGGAGGCCATTCGGCCCGTCGATCCCGTGCCGGCTCTCTGCAAGAGCGCTTCAGTTAGTTCCACTCCCCCGCCCTTTCCCCATAGCCCTGCAATTTTTTTTTCCTTCAGGTACTTATCCAATTTCCCAAAAGCCACGATTGAGTCTGCATCCACCACCCTTTCAGGCAATGCAGTCCAGATCCGAACCACTCGCTGTGTAAAAAGGTTTTTCCTCATGTCGCCTTTGGTTCTTTTGCCAATCACCTTCACTCAAAACCACACTTTTCTGCAACTTCTTTTAACTATTTCTTTATATTATCTGTGAATCTTATTTTGTTTTCTTAATGAATCTTTTTCTTAAGGAATCTTTAAGTCACTACATCAATACGGCAAGACCAGCTCATCAGCCTTAGACTAAGACGGGTGACCGAGGCCAGTATCTGAGGTAACCTTTCAATCAAAGTCACGTAAAGTGGATACATTTCACAGAAGGTCCCGGCGGGGTCACCAATTGTTAGATTATTGATCCAAAGGTCCACTTGTATTTCTATTTTTGGTTCGAGACCTTCAACGAAGCACTCCGCACACATTCGTCCCCCTGAGGTCAGGCTTTATGTTTCAAATGTAGATTCCACAGTAATATGATTCATATACGTAACATTTACTGTATGAGATTCTACAAAATATTATTATTCGCTTGATATAAGATGCATATAATGAGACGGTGTTTATAGTAAATTTCTTCATCTAACAGGCTGTGTCTGCAAACTGAACAGATTGCTGGTTGCCAAGGCACCAGAAGATGTTCCACCTTAACTGTAGCTGTAGGCTTTCGAGTTCTGGGGGCGCACCCTCACTGAGGCTGCTCACTGCCACTCTATTTAAGGCAAGAAACTATTGCCTACGTGAACCTCGACACATCTGCCAATTAAATCTTTATACCGGAGAAAAGTTACAGAACAAACAATCTCACCAGATAAAATGAATGGGCTGACAGAGACCTTCTGTCTCACTGAAGGACTGTAGTCCTCTTATCAATTAATGCATTCCTTTCACAGCTGTGGCCAAGTAGATTTGTTTTGGCAGCTCGCAGTTCCACAGTATATCCTCTCCCCATGATTAAATACTAGGCTTCAGGAACTAATTGAAACCATAAACTCCTAAACCTAATGGCTAAACCATGACGCTTGCACAAAATAGTTCTTCCCGTGAAGGGAATGCCGGTCTATCACTGCACCCTGACATGATGGCACTGATCTATCATAAAGATATCCCTGTGACGCTACCGGACTTGATAAACCGTCTCACAGCACTTGGAGTCGAGATGCTTCCAAAGTCCTTGTGTGTTTATCAGAGGATTGATAACACCAAATAGAAATGATGAAATTGCTGGTGATCTAAGGGTCCGCTTCAATCCAGAAGTTCAGTGGTTTACATGATATTTTAATTTGGAATCTAATCGCCTCTCTAGTCAGGTCTACGTATTATAATATTGGGATGGAAATGTCGGCTGGGGGGAAAAGAAAAGACCCCTAGATGTCGGCAAAGAGTGAGCGACTGAATCCTTGAGTCGGTGCTGGATGTGGAGGGTGGGGTGGCTCTGGAGCTCGTCGGGTGCATGCACCAGTCTGAAGAAGGAAAGGTGGGTAAAGGCTGAGCTGAGGACTAGTTGTGAAAGAAAGTAGCAGGCAAACCTCAGGCTTCTCAGAGAAAATTGAGAGGTCGCACAACACCAGGTTATAGTCCAACAGTTTTATTTGAAATCACAATGTGATTTCAAATAAAACTGTTGGACTATAACCTGGTGTTGTGCGACCTCTCAATTTTGTCCACCCCAGTCCAACACCGGCATCTCCGCATCATTCTCAGAGAAAAGCAGCCCTTGTTGGCAGCAGTGACACAAGCCCTAGTCGCGTAGAGTGGGAAACAGGTAGAGGTGCGGGAGTATTGAGCAGCAGCGCGGGGCGACTGAATGGCCAGGGTGGCGAATGAAGGGTGACGTATCCTGTGGGCGACAAACTATTCGCATTTTTTGTTTGATTTGGTTCATTTTGTGCTTGTTGTCATTTGTTTTCTGTGGGGTTGCTGGTTGTTGGTTGCTTTCAATGTATATCAGATTTGAACCAATCAGCATATAGTAGTTAAATAAGTTTTTTTAAATTTGGTTGCTTTTGATTCAGTATGAAATTTGTATTCATTAGAAACTTTTGGACAATCGAACACATAGAAAATTCATTCCCACATCCTCTGGATGTGTGTCGATGCAAGACTTTCATATATAGGTAACAGAGGTGAAGGATTATGAAGGGGATAAGGATCTTGACTTGTTAACATTACATTCTGAACTCAACATCAACTCGTCCACCACCAGTGACTGTGGCTGCAGTGTGTACGATCTACAGGATGCATTGCAGTAACTTGCCAAGGTTACCGTAACCGCAAACCCCATCGCCAGCCCCCCCGCACCTCCCCCCCCCACCCCTTCCCTCCTCACCTGAAGCTCTACCACTGAGAGGCACAAAAGCAGCAAGATCATGGGAATAAAATCACCTCCTTATTCTTCTCCAAGTCACACACCATTCTGACTTCGACATATATCGCCATTCCTTTCTTGTTGCCGTTTAAACGCCTGCAATCCCGATCTACCACCGTCATGGGAATGATATCACCACAAAGATTGCAGTGGTTCAAGGAGAAGGCCCACCACCATCTTCTTCGGGCAATTAAAAAAAAAAATAATTTATGGGATGTGGGCGTCGCTGGCAAGGCCAGCATTTATTGCCCATCCCTAATTGCCCTTGAGAAGGTGGTGGTGAGCCACCTTCTTGAACCGCTGCAGTCCGTGTGGTGAAGGTACTCCCACAGTGCTGTTAGGGAGGAAGTTCCACGATTTTGACCCAGCGACGATGAAGGATCGGCGATATACTTCCAAGTCAGGATGGTGTGTGACTTGGAGGGGAACTTGGAGGTGGTGGTGTTCCCATGCGCCTGCTGCCCTTGTCCTTCTAGGTGGAAGAGGTCGTGGGTTTGGGAGGTGCTGCTGAAGAAGCCTTGGCGAGTTGCTGCAGTGCATCTTGCAGATGGTACACACTGCAGCCACGGTACGCCGGTGGTGGAGGGAGTGAATGTTTAAGGTGGTGGATGGGGTGCCAATCAAGCAGGCTGCTTTGTCATGGATGGTGTTGATCTTCTTGAGTGTTGTTGGAGCTGCACTCATCCAGGCAAGTGGAGACTATTCCATCACACTCCTTACTTGTGCCTTGTAGATGGTGGAAAGGCTTTGGGGAGTCAGGAGGTGAAACACTCGCCACAGAATACCAAGCCTCTGACTTGCTCTTGTTGCCATATTATTTATGTGGCTGGTCCAGTTAAGTTTCTGCTCAATGGTGAGCCCCCAGGATGTTGATGGTAGGGGATTAGGCGATGGTAATGCCGTTGAATGTCAAGGGGTGGTGGTTAGACTCTCGTTTGTTGGAGATAGTCATTGCCTGGCACTTCTGTGGCACGAATGTTACCTGCCACTTATCAGCCCAAGCCTGAACATCGTCCAGGTCTGATTGCATGCGGGCATGGACTGCTTCATTATCTGAGGAGTTGTGAATGGCACTGAACACTGTGCAGTCATCAGCGAACATCCCCATTTCTGACCTTATGTTGGAGGGAAGGTCATTGATGAAGCAGCTGAAGATGTTTGGGCCTAGGACACTGCCCTGAGGAACTCCTGCAGCGATTGTGATGATTGACCTTCAACCACCACAACCATCTTCCTTTGTGCTAGGTGTGACTGCAGCCAGTGGAGAGTTTTCCCCCCGATTCCCATTGACTTCAGTTTTACTAGGGCTCCTTGATGCCACACTCAGTCAAATGCTGCCTTGATGCCTAGGGCAGTCACTCTCACCTCACCTCTGGAATTCATCTCCTTTGTCCATGTTTGGACCAAGGCTGTAATGAGGTCGGGAGCCGAGTGGTCTTGGCGGAACCCAAACTGGGCATCAGTGAGCAGGTTATTGGTGAGGAAATGCCGCTTGATAGCACTGTTGATGACACCTTCCATCACTTTGCTGATGATTGAGAGTAGTCTGATGGGGCGGTAATTGGCCGGATTGGATTTGTCCTGCTTTTTGTGGACAGGACATACCTGTGCAGTTTTCCACATTGTCGGATAGATGCAGTGTTGTAGCTTTACTGGAACAGCTTGGCTAGAGGCGCGGCTAATTCTGGAGCACAAGTCTTCAGCAAGATAGCTGGGATGTTGTCGGGGCCCATAGCCTTTGCTGTATCCAGTGCGCTCAGCCGTTTCTTGATATCACGTGGAGTGAATCGAATTGGCTGAAGACTGGAGTAGGCCGATATGGATCATCCACTCGGCACTTCTGGCTGAAGATGGTTGCAAATGCTTCAGCCTTGTCTTTTGCACTCATGTGCTGGGCTCCACCATCATTGAGGATGGGGATATTCATGGAGCCTCCTCCTCCCATTAGTTGTTTAATTGTTCACCGCCATTCACGACTGGATGTGGCAGGACTGCAGAGCTTTGATCTGATCTGTTGATTGTGGGATCGCTTAGCTCTATCTATAGCATGCTGCTTCTGCTTTTTAGCATGCATGTAGTCTTGTGCTGCAGCTTCCCCAAGTTGGCACCTCAGTTTTAGGTACGCTCGGTGTTGCTCCTGGCATGCTCTTCTACACTCCTTATTGAACCAGGGTTGGTCCCCTGGCTTGATGGTAATGGTAGAGTGAGGGATATGCCAGGCCATGAGGTAGAGATTGTGGTGGAATACAATTCTGCTGCTGCTGATGGCCCACAGCGCCTCATGGATGCCCAGTTTTGCGCTGCTAGATCTGTTCTGAATCTATCCCATTTAGCACGGTGGTAGTGCCACACAACCAAATAGAGGGTCCCCTCAGTGAAGACGGAACTTCGTCTCCACAATGACTGTGCGGTGGTCACTGCTACCAATGCTGTCATAGACAGATGCATCTGCGACAGGTAGATTGGTGAGGACGAGGTCAAGTAGGTTTTTCCCTTGTGTTGGTTCTCTCGTCACCTGTTGCAGGCCCAGACTGGCAGCTATGTCCTTCAGGACTCAGCCAACTCGGTCAATAGTGGTGTTACCGAGCCACTCTTGGTGATGGACATTGAAGTCCCCCACCCAGAGTACATTCTGTGCCCTTGCTACTCTCAGTGCTTCTTCCAAGTGGTGTTCAACATGGAGGAGTACTGATTCATCAGCTGAGGGAGGGCGGTAGGTGGTAATCAGCAGGAGGTTCCCTTGCCCATGCTTGACCTGAAGCCACGAGACTACATGGGGTCCGGAGTCAATGTTGAGGACTCCCAGGGCCACTCCTTCCTGACTGTATACCACTGTGCCGCCACCCCTGGTGAGCCTGTTCTGCCGGTGGGACAGGACATACCCAGGGATGGTGATGGAGGAGTTTGGGACATTGTCTGAAATGTATGATTCTTTGAGTATGACTATGTCAGGTTGTTGCTTGACTAGTCTGTGGGACAGCTCTCCCAATTTTGGCACAAGTCCCTAGATATTGGTGAGGAGGACTTTGCAGGGTCGACTGGACTGGGTGTGCTGTTGCCGTGTCCGTAGCCGGTGCCCAGGTCGATCGTCTGGTTTTATTCTTATTATTGTGTTTTGTAGCGGTTTGTTACAACTGAGTGGCTTGCTGGGCCATTTCAGAGGGCAGTTAAGAGTCAACCACATGGGTCGCTGTGGGTCTGGAGTCACATATTGGCCAGACCATGTAAGGATGGCAGATTTCCTTCCCTAAAGGACATTAGTGAACCAGATGGGTTTTTACGACAATCCGATAGTTTCATGGTCACCATTACTGATACTAGCTTTTTACTCCAGATTTATTTAATTAACTGAATTTTAATTCCCCAGCTGCCGTGGTAGGATTTAGAACTCACGTCTCTGGATCATTAGTCCAGGCCTCGGGATTACTAGCCCAGTGACATTACCATTATGCTACCATTCCCATAATCAGGAATAGGGCAACAGATGTGCCCTTGTCAGCATTACCCACATTCTGAGAACAAATGAAAAATGATTGCACTTCAGTTAAGTGCTGATGTATTTTATTTAAAAAGGTAATGGGTGAAATGCTAAATATATGATGTGCAAATCTCCCATCCGCTGACTCTGGCCTCTTGTGCAATTTCCCCACCACCCCTGCTCCCTTGCTTCACCCCACCATTGGTGGCCAAGCCTTCAGCTGTCTAGGTACCACTCTCTAGAATTCGCACCCTAACCCTCTCTGCCTCTCCCCCTCCCTCTCCTCCTTCAAACCCCTCCTTAAAACCTACCTCTTTGACCAAGTTTTGGTTCACCCTTCCAACCGTGTCTCTCTCTTTCCTTGGCTTGGAGCGCATCTTCTTCATGACTCAGTGAAGCGCCCTGGGATGTTTTTCTATCTTAAAAGTGCTATCTAAATGCAAGTTGTCATTGTCACGGCATATAATATATGCAGGGTCTGCTTTCTATCGAGATAATTTAAAGTCTTGCATCTAGAACGTGGCCATGGGCCATGGGAAAATGTCACAGTCACAAAATATCTGTCACGTAAGATGGCACATGTGCAAAGTGTTCAAGTATTATATTCATGAAAAAGCAACAAATCGCTGTGAATTAAACAATGGCAATGAGCAACCAGAAAGGGGCAAATAAATACGAGCAGCACTGGAGAGCCAGCAAGCAGCAAAAAGAACTCAAAATATTTTGGGGCTGAAAATCTTCAGCCCTGCTCCAATGGTGGAAAGGAGACAGAGCAGGCGTTGATGACCTTCACTACTGGCCCTGCCAGGCACCTGCACCACTATGGGCACAGCTTGGGTAGTGCCAGAGGATGAGGGGTTGGCCAAAGTGGCACTGACCAGCTAAAACTTTTGCATCCAGCACCACTTGAGGGTATTATTAACATCTGCCCCAGTAACCCTAAGGGGGAGCAAAAACTGATAAGAACATAAGAAATAGGAGCAGGAGTAGGCCATACGGCCCCTCGAGCCTGCTCCGCCATTCAATGAGATCTCTACCTCATCTCCACTTTCCCACCCGATCTCCATATCCCTTGATTTCCCTACAGTCCAAAAATCTATCTATCTCAGCCTTGAATAGATGTCACCATTTTTGTGGCGGTCCAGGCCTGGATCCTCGGTGGGTCATACTTTTACTGCTCAAAAGTACCCGTACGTAGGTTCAGCCCGACATCCAGGTCACTGGGTGATTGCGAGGTCAGAGCCAAGAAAATTCCCAACACAGGAATTTCCTCCCTGCCCCACCCCATTGATACCAGGCCAACGTTCCATCAGGAAAATGAGACAGGAGGCCAGGAATGCCCTCTCCAACCTCATTTAAAATGCCTCTGACCGACCTGCTCATACTACAGACTAAGCTGCATGTGCTCCCACAAAAGTCCTGGAAATCCTGGGACAACATTAAAGGGTCAAAGACAGACAGGTCCTTTTTCTGAACCTTTTACACCCAAAGAACTGGTCAGGAAAAGAACGGTCTTTGCTGTTTTTAAACAGACATCATGGGGGTGAAATTTGGTTACGCCCCGTTTGGGAGCGGTAACCAAATTAGCGCCTCACATTTAGTGCCCGGGGTGGGAGTGCCGCCCCGGCCGCTAAATTGGGCTTATTGTCCTGGCGAGGAAGCGGTGCACTATCTCGGGCACTCCACTTCCTCTCGGGGCAGTGCGTGGGGCGCATAACGCGGTAGCGCCGGAGGGCAACGCGGCCGCTCCACGTAGCGCTGATGTGTTTCAGCGCCCCTCCCCTTCCATTAAAGGGGAGGGACGCTGCGCACTCTGCGGGCCGTTTGACGGCCTCCACTAGCCCACCAGGGTGGCGTGGTGCTGTGGCCGCAGCCCGGCACCGGCACGTGGTGCCGAACGGCGCAATGGCGGCCATGGACCACGCCAAGAGCCGCCAAGAGGGGCCGACCTGGAGGTCGGCTAAAATAAATAATGTCAGCGTGGGGCACAGCCGGACCGCCCCTTTAATTATCGCCCCGCCAGTGGTGTGTGGCCCAGCTTACGACTCGCGAGGCTGTCGCTAAGGAGCCGCGGCAGGGCACTGAGGGGTCACATCGCTTGGCGATGACATCGCCGGCGGCGGCGCTTCCGGCAGTGGCACGGCGCTATCGGCTAGCACCTCAGTAGCGCCCTGCCGAATTTCTCAGCAGGCGCTGTTAGCGCCCCCGCCTGGGCAATAAGCCCTTTGCGCCCGTTAGCGCCCCCCGGAGGCGCTAACAAATTTCGCCCCCTCTGAGTTAAATGAAACATTATAATCCAACTAAAATCTGCTTTTCAATTTCATTTTTCTTCTGTTAATCTTACTGCTTAATAAACTCTTTTTTTGTAATTTTAGCCTGAGACATACGATCTGTGAGAGTGTTATTTGCCTGTCAATCTTAGAGATCAGAATGTATAGTGAGGAGGCACACTACTTAAAGTGCACACCCTAATGGTAAGAATGGTTCATTGTTTTTCCTGTGGCCCGCTACCCAGATGACTTTGCACATAAGCTCAGTTTAAAGGGAGTGTGGGCTTTCCTGTGGAAACAGAATTCTGTGTTGGATACAAATAAATAAGTATTTGGAGTGAGCTCCAATTGTAACACACAGTATTTTCTATAACACGAGGCATAAAGAATGTTATTCACTATTGTATAATATCCTGCACAAGTTAAATGATAAGACGGGCCCTTTAAACACAGTCATCCCAAAATACATTTTCTCAGAATCTGGATGACACCGAGAAAGGGCTCCCAAATTGTTTTAATTGTCTGTGATAATGAAGCTTGCAGTATGTGTAAAAATAGTAATTAGCGTAATAACACTGGATGTGAATAAATTGGTACGTGCGCTGCATACACAGCAGATAACACTAAGATGTGCATGAACCTCAAGAGCATTACTCTGAATGTACGGAGACATGAGCCGCACAGAAGCTGATGTGAACGCACTGTACAAAGAGGAGTTCGCACTGCCATGCACGAGCCAAACCGAAGTCACTGGTAAATTGTTAGCTGTTAGTGTGTGGACTCAACATGAACAGGCAATAACTCTGGGATGTACACAAGCCATACAGTACCTGAAGCTGCCAGGCATCAAACTCTTCCCCCACCTCAACCTCCCCATGATACATACTGAAATAATCAATGCCCCTATTCAAGAAAGGAAGGAGACAGAAAGCAGGAAACTATAGGCCAGTTAGCCTAACATCTGTCATTGGCAAAATGCTGGAATCCATTATTAAGGGAGTAGTAGCAGGACATTTAGAAAACCATAATACAATCAAGCAGAGTCAGCATGGTATTGTGAAAGGGAAATCGTGTTTGACAAATTTATTAGCATTCTTTGAGGATGTAACGAGCAGGCTGGATCAAGGGGAACCAGTAGATGTAGTGTATTTGGATTTCCAAAAGCATTCGATAAGGTGCCACATAAAAGGTTACTGCACAAGACAAGAGCTCACAGTGTTGGGGGTAATGGTGCAGAAATTCCAATCCCTACAGGTGTGTACGCGCTGTGTACTCACCCGTAGGGACATCGGAAATGCTGGCATTTCCGATCTGTCAAGAAAGCTCTTGACAGATCCTCTGGCTGCCTGGGAGCAGGGCCTCTGCGGGTGGAGAGTTCCGTTTTTTGGAGACCCTCCGCCCGCAGAAAACACTTACAATTCTTGCGCCTGGTAAAAGCAGGCATAAGGCCTGCTTTTACCAGGATAAGAGTTGAAAAAAGTAAAAAAAAAAATTAAAAATTTTTCCCACTGATTTATCATTTAAAAATACTTTAAAGAAAGGCAAGTTTATTTTTAGCCCCATTAAAAACTTTAATTATTTTTTTCAAAAAATAAAATTTTTGTTCAAAATACTTAATTTATTGCAATTTAAAGTCATTTAAAAAATGTGATGTTTTTTAAAATTTATTTAAGTTTTACTATGTTTTGGGGGTGATCTCTATTCATATATTTGACAGGTCTTCCTGTCAAATGTGTGAAGGGAGTTTCCCTTCTCTGATTGGCTCCCCATGGCCCACGTGATCCCAGGGACGCTGCGAACCGCCTGCGCCTCTGGGATACGTGGACCCTGCGCACTGGCAGTTTGGAGAGGCCCAGCAGCAGAACTCTGCGCCTCCCGGGAGCCCTCCGGTCTTGGCGCAGATTTTTCCAGATCGCAGCCCTCCGCCCGCGGGAGGCCTGCGATCGGAATTTCTGGGCCATCATATTAGCATGGATAGAGGATTGGCTAGCTAACAGAAAATAGAGAGTCGGGATAAATGGGTCATTTTCAGGTTGGCAAACTGTAACTAGTGGGGTGCCGTAGGGATCAATGCTGGGGTCTCAACTATTTACAACCTATATTAATGACTTGGATGAAGGAAGCGAGTGTATTGTAGCCAAATTTGCTGACGATACAAAGATAGGTGGGTTAGCAAGTTGTGAGGACGACACAAAGAGTCTGCAAAGGGATATAGATAGGTTACGTGAGTGAGCAAAAATTTGGCAGATGGAGTATAATGTGGGAAAATGTGAGGTTATCTACTTTGGTAGGAAGAATAGAAAAGCAAAATATTATTTAAATGGAGAGCGACTACAGAATGCTGCAGTACAGAGGATCTGGGTGTCCTCGTACATGAAACACAAAAAGTTAACATGCAGGTACAGCAAGTAATTAGGAAGGCAAATGGAATATTGGCCTTTATTGCTGGGGGATGGAGTATAAAAGTAGGGAAGTCTTACTACAACTGTACTTCTCTTCTTCTCCATCTTCTTCTTAGGCATTCCCTCAGAACCGAGGATGACTTACTTCCACACTAAAAATGAGTTCTTAGGTGACTGATGAGTCCAATGTGGGACCTACAGTCTCTGTCACAGGTGGGGCAGACGGTGGTTGAAGAGGCGGGTGGGTGGGGTGCTTGGGTTGACGTGCACTCCTTGCGCTGCTTGCGCTTGGCTTCCGCTTGCTCCCGGCGAAGAGACTCGAGGTGTTCGGCGCCTTCCCGGATGCTTCTCCTCCACTTTCTGTGGTCTTGGGCCAGGGATTCCCAGGCGTCAATGGGGATGTTGCACTTTTTCAAGGAGGCTTTGAGGGTGTCCTTGAAGCGTTTCCTCTGCCCACCTGGGGCTCTCTTGCCTGTGTCGGAGCTCCGAGTAGAGCGCTTGTTTTGGGAGTCTCGTATCAGGCATGCAGACGATGTGACCCATCCATCGGAGCTGATCGAGCGTGGTCAAAGCTTCGATGCTGGGGATGTTGGCCTGAGCGAGAACACTGATGTTGGTGCGCCTATCCTGCCAATGGATTTGCAGGATCTTGCAGAGGCAGCGTTGGTGGTACCTCTCCAGTGCTTTGAGGTGCCTGCTGTACATGGTCCATGTCTCTGAGGCATACAGCAGGGTGGGTATCACTGCTGCTCTGTAGACCATGAGCTTAGTGCCGGGTCTGAGGTCCTGGTCTTCAAACATTCTCTTCCTCAGGTGACCGAAGGCTGCACTGGCACACTGAAGGCGGTGTTGGACTTCGTCATTGACGTCTGCCCTTGCTGACAGTAGGCTCCCGAAGTATGGAAAGTGGTCCACGTTGTCCAAGGCCTTGTCATGGATTTTGATAATCGGGGGGGCAGTACTGTGTGGCGGGGGCAGGTTGGTAGAGGACCTCTGTCTTACGGATGTTTAGTGTAAGGCCCATGCTCTCGTATGCTTCAGTGAAGGTGTTGACGATGGTTTGGAGTTCAACCTCTGAGTGAGCGCAGACGCAAGCATCGTCTGCATATTGTAATTCGACGACAGAGGATGGGAAGGCCTTTGTTTTTGGACTGGAGGCGACGAAAGTTGAACAGTTTCCCGTTTGTTCTGTAAATTAGCTCCACTCCAGCGGAGAGCTTACTGAGGGAGAGATGGAACATTGCAGCAAGGAAGATCGAGAAGAGCGTTGGTGTGATGACACAGCCTTGTTTGACCCCGGTCCATACATGGATTGGGTCTGTGGTGGAACCGTTGGTCAGGATCACGGCTTACATGTCGTCGTGAAGCAGACGGAGGATGGTGACAAAGGAAGATGGTACAGGGCATTGGTGAGACCACACCTGGAGTACTGCGTACAGTTTTGGTCACCTTATTTAAGGAGGGATATACTTGCATTGGAGGGTGTTCAGCGAAGGTTCACTAGGTTGATTCCTGAGATGAAAGGGTTGTCTTATGAGGAAAGGTTGAGCAGGTTGGGCCTATACTCATTGGAGTTTAGAAGAATGAGAGGTGATCTTATTGAAACATATAAGATTCTGAGGGGGCTTGACAGGGTAGATGCTGAGAGGCTGTTTCCCCTCGTGGGGGAATCTAGAACTAGGGGGCATAGTTTCAGAATAAGGGGTCGCCCATTTAAGACAGAGATGAGGAGGAACTTCTTCTCTCAGAGGGTCGTGAATCTTTGGAATTCTCTACCCCAGAGAGCTGTGGAGGCGGAGTCATTGAATATATTCAAGGCTGAGATAGACAGATATTTGAGCTACAGGGGAGTCAAGGGTGATGGGGAACAGGCAGAAAAGTGGAGTTGAGGCCAAGATCAGATCAGCCATGATCTCATTGAATGGGGGAGCAGGCGCAAGGGGCCGAATGGCCGACTCCTGCTCCTAATTCTTTTGTTCTTATGAGCAACAACAAATGGAATTGATTTCCCCAAACTTGATATTGTAGCTCCAGCATTTACTTGCTACCAGCAACTAATCCACTGAGAAACTAAAAGCAAGATTCCCTCAAAAATCGCCCTTGCGTAAGTAAGTTTGCAATTAGTTGAAAGGATTGGCCAATTCAATTCTAAAATCATAGACTCTTGCAGCACAGAAGGAGGCCATTCGGCCCATCGGCCCTGTGCTGGCTCTTTGAAAGAGCTGTCCAGTTAGTCCCACTCCCCAAGAATGGCCGAAGAGGCAAATGGAAAAGCTCCCCTGGTGCAGCAGGGATGCTCCTCTGGGGTTTAAGGGGTGATTCTGTGATCCTGGTCTCCCTGTGGGGAGCTGCACACAGGGAGCATGCGTCCGAGAACCGGGGCCACAGTGTGTTAGCCGTATCTCCGAGTAGGGTTGCCATCTGTGGCTGGACATGTTCCTGGAGGTTTCATCACATGACCTCCCACCTCCAACAACCCCATGCGGTTAAACAGCCTTATTTTTCCCATCTCCAATAATTTTCCATCTCCAATATTTTTATGACTAATAAAACAAAACCCATATTTTTTTAAAGCCCCAATGGTGTTTCTCTATCCCCTACGGAGATTAATCTTCAATTCCTGTAGACTCCAGGGCACTCCTGCAACCCTATTTCCGAGCACAGCTCCCCACAAGAAGCAAAGCCCCTTTGTTTTTCTCTAAGTGTGTTAAATGAGAATTAATTGCTTCGCCAGTGGGTGTTTTTAAGCATGCTTTCAGGAATGAGCAGCCTCACTCTCTGTGCTTTCTTGTCAATGGGTTGCCCTATAACTAATGCACAACTGAGCAGCCGGTCACAACACACTTGCCATGATGTTGTTGAGCTGCTTTGCCATGCACTGACTGAGCTCAAACCCTGCAGACGTTGACTAATGCTGCTGTACAGTGCGCAAGTCCCCGGTGCTTTTTTTTTGTCCTGATCGGCACAAGTACAAATCTGGCAACAACTTTGATGAGACTCTTTTTATGTTAAATGGAAGAAACCCCCCCCTCTCTTTACACAAAACACTACGATAGCTTCAGCGTCTTGTGTGTTGCTGATTTGTGCTACATTGTTGACTCGCATTGGAAGTCTGCAAGCTTGACTGGGCAAGCTTGACTGGGCTTTGCTGGGCTGTTGGCTGGCATCAACCAGCGTGACTTGCCGGTTTCCAGCTGAGCCATGGGACACCCCGAGTAGACGTGCTTCAGTCACTTTCGGCTGGAGCTGGACCATTTACTGATTCTTGCCGAGCAGTGGGATTGTCTGAGTGGGTGAGCTTCACTAGGTCTTAGCTAAGGCAAGTCCCGGCCTGTTCTGCTGTACCGGCAAGGAGCAATGGGATGTGGCTGTAAGTAAGGTGGTTTTATTAAGATAACATTAATTTGCAGTATGTTTAGCACATTTATTTTCCCATTTAAACAACAAAAATATCTGGCTTCCTTTCTTACTGTACTGAGTGACAATGACAAGCAGATAAACCAGTACCAAGCTAAGCGACAAGGTGCACAGATTAATTTAAGATCATTGCTGCTCCGCTCCACTCTTGAGATTTTAATTTCCAAGTCTACAGGTTTGCCAACATTTGTCATTTTATTTCTTTAACAATATATTGATTTGGCATCATTACATCAACTTGGCTTGGTCAGTAGCACTCTTGCCTTTGGTTCGGGCGATTAGAGGTTCAAATCCCACACTAGGATTTGAGCTCATAATCTATGCTGACACTTGGGTATGGCGTTGAGGGAGTGCTATATTGCTGTCTATTTGAATGAGGATCTTATCTGCCTGTTTCAGGTAGATGTTAAAGATCTCATGGCACTATTCAGAGAAAAGCAAGAGATTACCCTGACCAACATTACTCCCTCGACTGAAAAATGAGAGATTAACCGGTCATTCGTCCTATTCGGTTAGTAGGACATTGCTGCTGCTGCTGCTGCTGCAGAATGGTCACCATGTTCTCACTGCACCTGCTAATTGGGTGAAGTGCTTTCAGATGATATGATGAGCCATTACATAAATGGGAATCTTTTTATTGTTTCAATGGGCACAATTTACAGGGATAGAAGGAGGGAATTTTTCTCCCACTTCTTTCGATCCCCCGAATCACGTGCAATAAAATATTACTGTCAATTAAATTATTGGCAGAAATGCTCAGGTTCATTCCCGTTGAGTTAAGGGAATGTTCCAGTTTCGTGCTTTATAAAAAATCACAATGTAGAACTTACCGTTATCGGCTGAGTCCCCAAGTATTTCTTTTCCTCTTGTTTCGCTTATCAAAGATTGATTTCCTGGTGCACCGTGTAATTGTATCTGTGGTGGGTGGCTACTGCCATTCTACCTGCCACATTCAAGTTATTACGTTCAAAATAGCTTTCTATTACCTCCCAACCTTTTGCAATGGCCTATCATGACTCCCAATGGTAAGTAAGGCAATTGTGTGCCATTGGGAAGGAATTTTGAGCGCAACATACTGCAAAATAAACTCCAAATATGAAAAACACTGTAAGATCCCTTAATTTCTATTTTGTAATAAAGCATTTGGAGAATTTTGTGGATCCATTTTAATTAATAAACTCTGTTTTTAGTGTGTTTTCTGGAGCATTCCTTTAATCTATTGCATACATCAGTGTTTTGGGGGTCGAGGCAAAAATGAGCATGGACTGGGCCCCTCGGCACCACTGCTACCTGAATCCTTCTGTTAATGTAAGTGATTCTGGCCCTGCTGACTGTAGCTGAGAATTCTCATGAGAACAGGAATTCCCACCTGCACAATGCAGCAGCCAGAATCACACCCAGGAGCACCAGGATTGAGGTAGGAGCAGTGCTGAGGGGGAGGGAAGGTGGGGGTGGGGGGAGGATGTAATTGGACAGTAGTGAAAAGGAGAGAGAAACAGCGGAATGGTTAGTAATGAAGGAGAGAGAGAAAAGGAAAGGATGCCAATGAAGGATAGTCGGGAGGGAACAAAAGGATGACTTTGAAGAAGAGAAGGAAGGGATAGAATGGACCCACCTTGCCGGACTCGCGCAATGGAAGTCTCTCTAGCCCAGGAATTTCAGACCCATAGTAACCAAAGGAATCTTCTCCCTTGTATTTATGATCTTGCTGATGAATAACAATCTAACAGAATCTTCTATCCTTCTGTTTAGCGCACACTGGAGTCATCTAGTAGAAGTACCTCATTACTGCACCAACTTCGACTCGATTTTCACTCCTTGGAGGCAGTATGGGAATTTGAGATCACTGAAGTATCACACTAATAAATCTAGATCTAATCATGAGTTCTGTGGAACAGCAATCACACATAATGTTGCTTATCAGGATAACTATAAAGGTTATAGACAAAGATTTCGAAAACCACACGGATTTCTACTTTTTGCGATAAGAAATAATCTTTAGTTCTGTGCATTTCTCTAAAGATTGTATTGACTGCTAACACTTACTGTCAAAGGGCACAAATGGTCACTTGGCTAAGGGCTTTGGCGTCTCCTGGAACCGTACCCCTGCAAAAAGCCAATGCCTTAACATAAGAACATAAGAAATAGGAGCAGGAGTAGGCCATTTGGCCCTTTGAGCCTGCTGCACCATTCAATAAGATCATGGCTGATCTTCTACCTCATCTCCACTTTCCTGCACTATCCCCATATCCGTTGATTCCCTTAATATTCAAAAATCTATCAATCTCTGTCTTGAATATACTCAATGATTGAGCCTCCACAGCCCTCTGGGGTAGAGAATTCCAAAGATTTACCACCCTCTGAGTGAAGAAATTTCTCCTCATCTCAGTCCTAAATGGCCAACCCCTTATTCTGAGACTATAACCCCTGGTTCTAGACTCCCCAGACAGGGGAAACATCCTCCCTGCATCTACCCTGTCAAGCCCTGTAAGAATTTTGTATGTTTTAATGAGATCACCTCTCATTCTTATAAACTTCAGAGAATATAGGCCTAGTCTACTCAATCTCTCCTCATAGGACAATGCCCCCATTCCAGGAACCAGTCTGGTGAACCTTCGTTACACTCCCTCTATGACAAGTATATCCTTCCTTAGGTAAGGAGACCAAAACTGTATACAATACTCCAGGTGTGGTCTCACCAGGGCCTTATATAATTGCAGTAAGACGTCTTTACTCTTATACTCAAATCCTCTTGTAATAAAGGCCAACATACCATTTCCTTTCCTAATTGCTTGCTGTACCTGCATGTTATCTTTCAGTGATTCGTGTACAAGGACACCCAGGTCCCTCTGAACACCAACATTTCCCAATCTCTCACCATTTAAAAAATACTCTGCTTTTCTATTTTTCCTACCAAAGTGGATAACTTCACATTTCTCCACATTATATTCCATTTGCCATGTTCTTGCCCACTCACTTAGCCTGTCTATATCCCCTTGAAGCCTCCTTGCATCCTCCTCACAACTTACATTCCCACCCAGCTTTGTATCATCAGCAAACTTGGATATATTACATTTGACCCCCTCATCCAAATCATTGATATAGATTGTGAATAGCTGAGGCCCAAGCACTGATCCTTGCTGTACCCCACTAGTTACAGCTTGCCAACCTGAAAATGACCCGTTTATTCCTACTCTCTGTTTTTTGTCTGTTAACCAATCCTCAATCCATGCTAGTATATTACCCCCAATCCCATGAGCCCTAATTTTTTTTAATAACCTCTTGTGTAGCACCTTATCGAATGCTTTCTGAAAATCCAAATACACCACATCCACTGGTTCCCCCTTATCTATTATCACAGCCCCAGGACATCGCTGCAGGAGTTCCTCAGGGCAGTGTCCTAGGCCCAACCATCTTCAGCTGCTTCATCAATGACCTTCCCTCCAACATAAGGTTAGAAATGGAGATGTTCGCTGATGACTGCACAGTGTTCAGCACCATTCACAACTCCTCAGATAATGAAGCAGTTCATGCCCGCATGCAACAACACCTGGACGACGTTCAGGCTTGGGCTGATAAGTGGCAGGTAACATTCGTGCCACAGAAGTGCCAGGCAATGACTATCTCCAACAAGCGAGAGTCTAACCACCTCCCCATGACATTCAATGGCATTACCATTGCCAAATCCCCCACCATTAACATCCTGGGGGTCACCATTGACCAGAAACTTAACTGGACCAGCCACATAAATACTGTGGCAACAAGAGCAGGTCAGAGGCTAGGTATTCTGTGGCGAGTGTCTCACCTCCTGACTCCCCAAAGCCTTTCCACCATCTACAAGGCACAAGTAAGGAGTGTGATGGAATACTCTCCACTTGCCTGGATGAGTGCAGCTGCAACAACACTCAAGAAGCTTGACACCATCCAGGACAAAGCAGCCTGTTTGATTGGCACCCCATCCACCACCTTAAACATTCACTCCCTCCACCACCGGCGTACTGTGGCTGCAGTGTGTACCATCTACAAGATGCATTGCAGCAACTCGCCGAGGCTTCTTCGGCAGCATCTCCCAAACCCGCGACCTCTTCCACCTAGAAGGACAAGGGCAGCAGGAGCATGGGAACACCACCACCTCCAAGTTCCCCTCCAAGTCACACACCATCCTGACTTAGAAGCATATCGCTGATCCTTCATTGTCGCTGGGTCAAAATCCTGGAATTCCCTCCCTAACAGCACTATGGGAGTACCTTCACCACACGGACTGCAGCGGTTCAAGAAGGCGGCTCACCACCACCTTCTCAAGGGCAACTAGGGATGGGCAATAAATGCTGGCCTTGCCAGCAACACCCACATACCATAAGCGAATAAAAAAAAAAATTCTGCTAGTTACAACCGCAAAAAACTCTAACAGACTCATCAAACACGATTTCCCTTTCATAAATCCATGTTGACTCTGCCAATCCTATTATTATTTTCTAAGTGCCCTGTTACCACGTCCTTAATAATAGATTCTAGCATTTTCCCTACTACTGATGTCAGGCTAACTGGTCTGTAGTTGCCCATTTTCTCTCTCCCTCATTTCTTAAATAGTGTGGTTACATTTGCTACCTTCCAATCTGCGGGAACCATTCTAGAATCTATGGAATTTTGGAAAATTTTGGAAAATTCTCTTTCGGTGAAGAAGAGAGAATGGGGAAGAAAATAAAGGGAAAATAGTCAACTCTCAAATCTTTGTATCACGGACCATTTAATCCACTCATTCAGAATTCAATCTAAACACAAATAACCAGAAAGCACTGAACAAAAGTATATATTTTACATAAAACTAATTAGATTTCTGAAATGTGTTGCTGACTCTAGGTCAAATCTGGGAGTAGATTGATGGCATTAACTGTGCTGTTCATTTAAAAAAATTGGATAATTGGAGTGCAGTTTATGCTTGAATGAGGATTCTAAGTTTAACTTGGATCAGGAATTCTATACTGTGGAAATGACTGGGTCTTGCTCTGCTCTCCTGGAGTGTGAATGAATGGAATGGGATTTAGTCCACTGGGATTCTACAGGGGAATGGAATTCTGTACAATGATGGCAAATAGGAAATGGTATTCTCGTGAATGGGAGTGATAGGGAAATATTGTGGTCTGCTAAGATAGTGTAAAATAAGGAATTTGTAATTTGTCCATTGGAATTCTGAAGAGTGCTACTGAATGAAATTGATTTCCACATTGGAATTCCATTACCGTATTAGTGAATGGAATGGATTCAGTCCATTGCAATCCTGCACAGTGCTGGTGAATGGAATGGATTCAGTCCATTGCAATCCTGCACGGTGCTGGTGAATGGAATGGATTCAGTCCATTGCAATCCTGCACGGTGCTGGTGAATGGAATGGATTCAGTCCATTGCAATCCTGCACGGTGCTGGTGAATGGAATGGATTCAGTCCATTGCATTCCTGCACGGTGCTGGTGAATGGAATGGATTCAGTCCATTGCATTCCTGCACGGTGCTGGTGAATGGAATGGATTCAGTCCATTGCAATCCTGCACGGTGCTGGTGAATGGAATGGATTCAGTCCATTGCAATCCTGCACGGTGCTGGTGAATGGAATGGATTCAGTCCATTGCAATCCTGCACAGTGCTGGTGAATAGAATTGTTTTGATCTGTCGGAATTTTTTTACAGTGCTAATGAATTACTTTGATCGTACATGGAAACACATGGGAAGTGGCTTCAGTTGATTAACATGATGCGTGCTCCAGATGTACAACATCATCATTTTTCCAATTGCCGCACTCGTCTTACTTTATTCTTTCCATGGCATTAATCGGTGTGAAATTAAAAGCCAGCAGGATAAGTCAATGCGCAGCGTTTACGTGCATTAAACTGCAGTGAAAATATATTGACATGAGAAAGATGTTGACACACCCTGTTCTGGTCACATGCCCCGTGTTCAGATGTTGACGTTATCAGCGGGTCTGTAAAAACCCATGCACCACTTTCAATTATTTGAACCTTTGAAAGTCTTTTCGTTCTCAGCGGGCTGTGTATAATCAAACTGAATCCAATTGAAACCCTTTTCACTTGCAAAAGACAGAACAATTTGCATGTTTACGAGTACCGGGCGAGCACTGAAATTGGCTCATTAATGAAGACTTTGAAGCTTTAGCCCTTGGAGGACTGGAGCATTGTGTCTCTCTCCCGCCATCTCCTAAAAGAACATGTGGCCACACTTCACAACAACAGCAACAACTTGCCTTTATATAGCGCCTTTAACATAGTAAAATGCCCCAAGGCGCTTCACAGGAGCGATTATCAAACAAAATTTGACACTGAGCCACATAAGGAAATATTGGGACAGGTCATCAAAAGCTTGGTCAAAGAGGTAAGGTTTAAGGAGTGTCCTAAAGGAGGAGAGAGAGGTGGAGAGGTTTATGGAGGGAATTCCAGAGCTTAGGGCCTAGGCAACAGAAAGCACGGCCGCCAATGGTGTAGTGATTAAAATCGGGGATGCTCAAGAGGCCAGAATTGGAGGAGCGCAGATATCTCAGGGGGTGGGGGGGCGGGGACACAGCGGGGGGGGGGGGGGGGGGGGGTGGGGGGGAGGGTTGGAGGAGATTACAGAGATAGGGAGGGGCGAGGCCATGGAGTGATTTGAAAACAAGGATGAGAATTTTAAAATCAAGGCGTTGCTTAATTCTTCCTTTTTCTCCTGGATGGCCTCTAATATATTCTATCCTGGTATCATATAATATTCTGAGGTTTTTTTCATAAATCATCTGAAATTGAAAAGATGAGTCTAGCCATTCATGTGCATTTAACGGGACACTTGTCCTCATGAAGAATATTTTGAGTGTTTATCTTCTGAATCAGAAGTGAAGGGACACTGCATGCTATCTGCCATCTTGGAGGTGAAACTGGTTCTGGATGGTTGCGCAAAACGGGTGATAGCGAATCTATTTTTATTCATTCACAGGATGTGGGTGTCGTTGGCAAGGACAGCATTTATTGCTCATTCCTAGTTGCCCTCGAGAAGGTGGTGGTGATTCGCAGAAGAACCAAAGGCGGCATGAAGAAAAACGTTTTTATGCAGCGAGTTGTTATGATCTGGAATGCACTGCCTGAAAGGGTGGTGGAGGCAGATTCAGTGGTGGCTTTCAAAAGGGAATTGGATAAATACGTGAAGGAAAAACATTTGCAGGGCTATGGGGAAAGGGTGGGGGAGTGGGACTAGCTGAAATGCTCTTGCAGAGAGCCGGCACGGGCTCGACGGGCCGAATAGCCTCCTTCTGTGCTGTAACCATTCTTTGATTCTATGATTCTTAACTGCTGCAGTCCGTGTGGTGAAGGTACTCCCACAGTGCTGTTAGGTAGGGAGTTCCAGGATTTTGACCCAGCGACGATGAAGGATTGGCGATATATTTCCAAGTCAGGATGGTGTGTGACTTGGAGGGGAACTTGGAGGTGATGGTGTTTCCATGTGCCTGCTGCATTTGTCCTTCTAGGTGGTCGAGGTCGTGGGTTTGGGAGATACTGTCGAAGAAGCCTTGGTGAGTTGCTGCAGTGCATCTTGTAGATGGTACACACTGCAGCCACGGTGTGCAGGTGGTGGAGGGAGTGAATGTTTAAGGTGGTGGATGGGGTGCTGATGAAGTAGACTGCTTGGCCCTGGATGGTGTCGAGCTTCTTGAGTGTTGTTCGAGCTGCACTCATCCAGGCAAGTGGAGAGTAATCCATTGCACTCCTGACCTGTGCCTTGTAGATGGTGGAAAGGCTTTGGGGAGTCAGGAGGTGAGACACTCGCCGCAGAATACCTAGCCTCTGACTTGTTCTTGTAGCCACAGTATTTATGTGGTTGGTCAATGATGACCCCCAGGATGTTGATGGTGGGGGATTCGGCGATGGTAATGCCATTGAATGTCAAGGGGAGGTGGTTAGACTCTCTCTTGTTGGAGCTGGTCATTGCCTGGCACTTGTGTGATGCAAATGTCACTTGCTTCATATGCCATCTGATTTTCTTTTCGATGACTTCAATGTCGCAGGGCTTGCACATCTCGGAAAAATCCGTCCAATGCTCCCAGCTTTTGCTTATTGTTGCTTGTATCTTCCATAGTCTTGCTCAGAGTAAGTCACATGATATGCTGTTTAATAATTTAAGGATTGTCGCTCCCTGTGTCCTGTACAATTCTTCTGCTATAATGACACTGTGTTTAAGTGGCTTATTCCTTTAAAGCCAAAAAGCCTAATTGTTATAAGTAAACACAACCTGAAGTAACTCAGTTTGATTGCTGTTTGATGAGACATCCCCAACCCATCCGACCGGTCCCAAAAACTAATACCCCTCAATCAATCACTCCCTTAAATATCTATCCAATTCCCCCTTAAATTGACCACACAATTGCCGCCACACACATTCACCACTCTCTGTGAGAAGTAGTTAAATAAGGTGTCTATAAGTCTTCCTCCTTCTAAGCTTAACATATGTCGCCAGGTTGTAGAGTTCGCAGATTAGAAGGTGCAAGTACATTTCTGACTAGCATAAAATGATAGCCTTGCTTTCACTTTTTTATACATCTCCTCCAGCCCTATATTCCCTCCCACCACCCCCCCACAACCCGGCCCCGCTCAAAACCTCCAGTCCTCTGACTCCCGCCTTCTGTGCATCCAGCCTACCCCCGCCACCCCCGCCGCCCG
Source organism: Squalus acanthias (assembly GCA_030390025.1). Classification (NCBI taxonomy): domain Eukaryota; kingdom Metazoa; phylum Chordata; class Chondrichthyes; order Squaliformes; family Squalidae; genus Squalus; species Squalus acanthias. The sequence continues at coordinate 16,216,877 of CM059425.1, read as the reverse complement.
CCTGTCCTCCCACCATTGGTGGCAGGGCTCTCTGTCTCCTTGATCTGACTCTTTGGAACTCCCTCGTTAAACTTCTCCACCTCTTCAAATATCCTCCTCAAGACCGATTTCCTTGGCCAAACTTTCAAACGCCTTTCCTAATCTATCTCTTCCTGGCTTGGCGTCCATTTTCATTACACTCATTTGTGAAGCGCTTTGGGGCGAGCTGTTGATATTGAGGATATTAAATGTATGAGACACGATCCATTCAGAGATGCAAAATACATCAAGCTCTAGCGTGTACCGTTCAGTCAAATACATCACAATATTACACACTCTGATGCCAAACGATCATTACTCTGTCTCAGGAACTGTCACAGCACAGTGAGCAGAGCACTGCAAATTTAAACCAATACCCAGAGCATCTCGAAATCAGCTTCCAAAGAAAACAAAAAATAAATACGGTGCCAACATTTTCATCGCTTTGCAGGCGCATTCTGACAGTCGGGGATGCAAAAAAACTATTGAGCACATTGGAACTCAGCAATCTAAACCTGCTGCTGTTGTTGCGTCAGTCAGAGGTGAGATAGCAAAAACGATGATGTTTCAATGCTAGAATAAATGTGAACTGAATAGGTATCCCAACTCTATATTCATAATATAAACGATACCCAGTATTTACTAGAGGGGAACCAGCAGACCCTGCATATATTAGGGTGAATAGAGGATGTCTGTGAATGTATATGTATGTGTGCGTATGTATTCTATTCTTTCCCGCAATTCCATGTTTGAATCCCTCCAATTTGGTTTCCGCCCCTGCCACAATACCGAAACGGCTCTCATCAAAGTCACAAATGACATCCTTTGTGACTGTAACAAACGTAAACTATCCCTCCTCGTTCTTCTTAACTTGTATGCAGCCTTTGACACGGTTGACCACTCCATCCTTCTCCAACGCCTCTCCACCGTCGTCCAGCTGGGTGGGACTGCACTCGCCTGGTTCCATTCTTATCTATCTATTTGTAGCCAGAGAATCACCTGCAACGGCTTCTCTTCCCGCTCCCGAATTGTTACCTCTGGTGTCCCCCAAGGATCTATATTTGGCCCCCTCCTATTTCTCATCTACATGCTGCCCCTTGATGACATCATCTAAAAACACAGCGTCAGTTTCCACATGTACGCTGACGACACCCAGCTCTACCTCACTACCACTTCTCTCGACCCCTCCGCGGTCTCTAAATTGTCAGACTGCTTGTCGGATATCCAGTTCTGGATGAGCAGAAATGTTCTCCAATGAAATATTGGGAATACTGAAGCCATTGTTTTCGGTCCCTGCCACAAACTCCGTTCCCTAGCCATTGATTCCATCCCTCTCCCTAACATCTGTCTGAGGCAGAATCACACTGTTCGCAACCTTGGTGTCATATTGACCCTGAGATGAGCTTCCAACCACATATCCACAGCATAACTAAGACCGCCTACTTCCACCTCTGTAACATCGCCCGTCTCCGCCCTTGCCTCAGCTCATCCGCTGCTGAAACCCTCATCCATGCCATTGTTACCTCTAGACTTGACTATTCCAATGCACTCCTGGCTGGCCTCCCACATTCTACCATACGTAAACTTGAGGTCATCCAAAACTCGGCTGCCCGTGTCCTAACTCGCACCAAGTACCGTTCACCCATCACCCCTGTGCTCGCTGACCTACATTGGCTCCCGGTTAAGCAGCGCCTCGATTTCAAAATTCTCATCCTTGTTTTCAAATCCCTCCATGGCCTCGCCCCTCCCTATCTCTGTAATCTCCTTCAGCCCCACAACCCCCCGAGATATCTGCGCTCCTCTAATTCTGCCCTCTTGAGCATCCCTGATTATAATCGCTCAACCTTTGGTGGCCGTGCCTTCTGTTGCCTAGGCCCTAAGCTCTGGAATTCCCTCCCTCTTTGCCTCTCTTTCCTCCTTTAAGACGCTCCTTAAAACCTACCTCTTTGACCAAGCTTTTGGTCATCTGCCCTAATTCCTCCAGATGTGGCTCGGTGTCAAATTTTTTGTCCTATAATACACTCCTGTGAAGGGCCTGGGGACGTTTTACTCTGTTAAAGGCGTTACATAAATACAAGTTGTTGTTGTTGTATGTATATCACAGCGAATGTCAGACACTGCATATATTACAATGAGTTGAAGAACCTGTATATACTATGAATAGCAGACCTTGTAGAAATTATGGTTTTGAAATTCTCAGGGGTTCTGCCACTCTCCCACTTTAACTCCAGCAAGAGACTGGCCCAACTCCTTAGAAAATGGTGGACACCTGGTCTCTGCTGTTTCTGGGAGTTTCTTGTTTTCCTTTTAAGGGCAGAACCTCCATCCAACCATTATGAGGCAAATGAAGGCAAGGGGGCGAAGCCAGGGACCCCTACATGGGGTATTCCTGCTCCTTGGGCTCAGTCCGGACCCAGCATATCTCTGGAAGGGGGGATTGTGGGCCCCTCAGTGGGGTCCATGCCAGTCAAGAGACCTGGACCCCCAAAGAGAAGTATTTTATATTTTTCAATGGATTATTTTTATTTATTCATTCACGGCCAGCATTTATTGCCCATCCCTAATTGCCCTCGAGAAGGTGGCGGTGAGCCGCCTTCTTGAACCGCTGCAGTCCGTGTAGTGAAGGTACTCCCACAGTGCTGTTAGGGAGGGAGTTTCAGGATTTTGACCCAGCGACGATGAAGGATCGGCGATATATTTCCAAGTCAGGATGGTGTGTGACTTGGAGGGGAACTTGGAGGTGGTGGTGTTCCCATGCACCTGCTGCCCTTGTCCTTCTAGGTGGTAAAGGTCGCGGGTTTGGGAGGTGCTGCCGAAGAAGCCTTGGCGAGTTGCTGCAGTGCATCTTGTAGCTGGTACACACTGCAGCCACGGTACGCCGGTGGTGGAGGGAGGAAATGTTTAAGGTGGTGGATGGGGCGCTGATCAAGCGGCCCTTCTACCAAGAGGCATGTAATATCAGAAGTACATAAACTATGTCATATTTAAATAGGAAACTGCCTACCTAAACTTGTCACACTGTAATTACATCCTTGCACGATAGAGGAGGCTATAAGCACCTCAGTTTTGCATCTCATCAGCCCATATTGCAGAGAAACTCCTCCTATGTTCCAACCAACTGTACTTCTCGGCTGCTCAAGTTTTTCTATTTTATTTTAAAAATATCAAATCAAAGTAATGCATAAAAATATAGACACAACATATGGCTTTACAATGGGGACTGAATTATCTTTGCGGCCCTGGTCCAATTATTCATCCACCCTCTAAACCCACTTCGCCTCAAAACTGCACTTGATGTTGACTCCCAGTGTGCAATGCCATGGAAAGTTTTATCATAAAATTTGAATGAAAAATTGTCTTGTTCATGCCGTCCTGAAAGTAGATTTGGCCAAAATGTTAAAGGTTTGCCATCTCCTTGTATTTTGATTCAGCACCATGGAGAAGGGCTTTTGGAGTCCTGAGTGGGTTAATCCTGATTAATATTCTCCAGGTGTGCCACTTTACTCGGTGCCCCTGAGTCTGATCAATAGAAATGAAATAATATAGCAGTTAAAGTTGCATCAATCATCTGACTCACCTTTTATGATTTTCTATGCAAGGAAGCATCCCCATGCGTAGTATGGATTTACCCTTCACATAATGGATTAATCTCCAGCTCTGTCAAACAGATTGCTACAGATTTCTCTGTTTAAGATGAAGCCTTGGACGCAACTCCTTGGGCTTTCCTGGTACTTCTGCACCTTCCCAGCCAGCAGGCCACTGTTTGAGCCGTGCCCTCCCTCCAGCTGGTCTTGATCAAAAGATCCAGTTCACCCAAAACATTAACCCTTTCTTCAGAGGGTGATGGACTGCTCAGCATTTGTACAGTTTAAAAAAAAAAATTCTTATGGACTCTGGTCTGGAATTTTGGAGCGAGCCCTATGGGTTAGAGCAGTAGCTGTCCCTCAGGAAATAATGGCAAAAACAAACCTATGCTATCGGCCAACAACCGAGTCAGCATCAGACAGAACAATGAAGCGTTAGTGTGTTTGTAGAAATGCATATAATGCTCCAATGGACGGGCCACATCATCCGCATACCCGATACGAGACACCCGAAACAAGCTCCGACACGGCAAGAGAGCCCCAGGTGGGCAGAGAAAATGCTTCAAGGACACCCTCAAAGCCTCCTTGAAAAAGTGCAACATCCCCACCGACACCTGGGAATCCCTGGCCCAAGACCGCACAAAGTAGAGGAGAAGCATCCGGGAAGGCGCCGAACACCTCGAGTCTCTTCGCTGAGAGCAAGCGGAAGCCAAGCGCAAACAGCGGAAGGAGCACACGTCAACCCAAGCACCCCACCCACCCGTCCCTTCAACCACCGTCTGCCCCACCTGTGACAGAGACTGTAGGTCCCACATTGGACTCATCAGTCACCTGAGAACTCATTTTTAGTTTGGAAGCAAGTCATCCTCGGTTCCGAGGGACTACCTAAGAAGAAGATATAGGTTGGCTCGAAATTCCAATCGGATCTACATTACGTGGATCTATGCTAGCGGAGCCTATAGGGGCACTGTTGTCTTTTGACCTATTAAGCCCATCCTTCCAAACAACCTGGTGCAAGATCTTTGAGCAGGTTAAATGGGAGTGGTGGAGTTATACATAGAGGAGGAGAGTGTCTCCCGTCACTTTCTTTGGGTCTTCTTGGTCTGCCTAACTACACCCCAGCTGAGAACATGAGCAGGCAACTCGCTCTCTTAGGCCTTTACCCACGTTGAACTTAAATTGACATTTAAGGAGTGCAAGGGACTCTGATTTTAATTCCCCCGCCCTGTGGTGAAGTGTGTGACGTCCTCTCACCACATCCCCAGAGTGGCTCGACAGAGTAGGGAAGATCGCAGGCTTCAACCCAAATCGCCGCTCACTATTGTAGGAACCAACACATCAGGGACTCACCATGAAAAGGGAAAAAAGTACTTGGATTTACATAACGTTTTTAACAATCTTGGGATGTTCCAAAGCACTTTACAGCCAATGAAGTACTTTTGAAGTGTAGTCACTCTGGTAATGTAGGAAATGTGGCAGCCAATTTGCGCACAGCAAGCTCCCACAAACAGCAATGAAATAAATGACCAGATTATCTGGGTATTTTTTATGTGTTGGTTGAAGGATAAAATATGTGCCAGGGAGAACTCCCCTGCTCTTCAAATAGTGCCTTGAGATCTTCTGTGTCTACGAGAGAGGGCCCTCGGGTTAACATCTAATCCAAAAGATGGCATCTACTGACAGTGCAGCACTTCAGTACAGTACTATGTGCTGAAGTCTCTGGAGTGAGGCTCGAACCCACAACCCTCAGGGCTCACAGTCGAGAGTGCTGCCACTGGGCCACGGCTAACATACAACCAAGAAAAGGCCTTTTGACCTTTGAAGTCCATCCATCCAAACAACTTGGTGCAAGCACTTTGACTGAGCAGGTTAAACAGGGCTGGTGGAGTCTTCAACAGAGGAGGAGAGTGTCACTGTAAAGGGGACGGTGAATTGAGGGAGCATTTGAGGAAGCGACGGTCTGGCTGGTCTGCTGAAGACCAAAGCTTTGCTTATTCTTCCTTTTTTTCCAGATTAAAAATCTATCTATTGTGAAGCAAAGAGTGTTTAAAATTAATCACAATGCACAATTTATAATGTAAAAAATTCAACATTTAGGGTTAGGGTTAGGGTTAAGCTAGCTGTTGGCAGATAACATCAAATGCTGCATCAAGCCGATATTTCCAGCTCCGAAGTAGACCAATGTTTTTACCACCGCAGTTCCCTGAGACTTGGGTGTGTTTTTTATAACTGAGTCAGCATCAGACAGAGATGTTTGAAGTGTTAGTGTGTTTGTACAAATGCATATAGGTTGGCTCAAAATTCCAATCGGATCGACATTACAGGGATCTATACCAGCGGAACCAATAGGGGCGCTGTTGTCAATGTCATGATATACCCTGACCCAAGAAAAGGCCTTTTGACCAACCTGGTGCAAGATCTTTGAGCAGCTTAAATGGGAGTGGTGGAGTTCTACATAGAGGAGGAGAGTGTCCCCCGTCACTTTCTTTGGGTCTTCCCGGTCGGCCTGACTACACCCCAGCTGAGAGCGCGAGCAGGCAACTCGCTCTCTTAGGCCTTTACCCACGTTGCTCTGAAATTGGCCTTTAAGGAGTGCAAGGGACTCCGGTTTTGCTCCCACCCCTGTGGTGAAGTGAGTGACCTCCTCTCACCACATCCCCACAGTGACAAGACGGTGTAGGGAAGATCGCAGATCGCAGGCTTAACCGCAGATCGCGGCTTATTGTTGAACAACACAACACATCAGGGATTTCCAGCATCTGCAGTATTTTGCTTCTGTATTTTACATCAGGGACTTCACTGCCTGGTTTCTGATTCAGCACCAATGGTCAAAAAAATTGTCCCATGTTCAGTCAAGCTCAGCAGCTTAGAAGCCAATGTATTGGTTGGCGATGGAGACCAGGGTGGAAAAACACCAATGTCCCCTAAAACCGACATCCTTTGTTTGTTGAATTCTAAAATGTTAGCACAAGGATAAGTAAATATAATTTTCTCTCCTTCTTCTCCGCAGGCCTCGGGCCAGTGATCATCCGCACGGTCTAACAGCTCTTAACAGGTCAATCAATCATCCTCGTTTCATCGCAAGACAAGACTCCTACTTTCCCCCTCCCCTTCCCGAACCCCCTCCCTCCTCCCTCCCCCGAGTCTGAATAATGGAAAACCTGGCTGAACTTCAGAATCCTCTGCTGGAGAAAAACAACAAACACGTCAGAAATGATTACGGTTACCAGGACGATTATAGCGGGCAGCAACACTACAAGGAGAAGATTTTGAGCTACTTTGTGAACAATAGTTCTGCCAAGAGCAAACCCAAACCCAACTTCACCCACCAGCTCCTGGACGCCAGCTCCCTGCACCTGGCCGTCGAGGCCTTTTACCGCCCAAACTTTATTTTGTACAAGGACGAGACGAAAGAGAGTGTAAAGGGTTACAGGAACGACAGCTGTGAGACGACGTTCACGGAGAGGAAGAACTTGACTATTGACTCCCCCGACCATTCGGAATCTAAACTTGTGGAGTACACGGAGAACGATGCTAAAATTCAAACCGTCTCCTACGAGGTGGAGGAAGAGGAATTTCATGACTGTGAGGTAGAGTCACACTCGCTCTATTTAAGGTTTTTTGTTTGCTTCCTTACTATCGGAACCCTCGACTGAATAATATATGTTTACAAATGTTTGGCTGTTTTTAGGGCTTGTATAATGATCTTTGTTGGAGGGGAGGGGGGGGGGGATTACAGTGGGAGTTGGGGAGAACACCCATCCAATTTCAGGGTCCATCTAGCTATCCAATAATTTTTTTGTGTCCCCAGCTCATGTCTCAACTTTGTTTTTGGTCCAGTATTTATCCTATCTCTGATTAATCAAGAACATTTTTCTCTACGATGCAGCCTTTGTGACCAGAAGCTTGGTCAGAGGTAGGTTTTAAGGAATTACAATAGGAAGATTTCTCCATGTTCAACCTGAAATAGTGCAACATGAAGTGTACCACTTTCATTTTGCAGACTGTCAGAAAGTTAAGTGGCCTCTCCCTGACCAGTCCAAGTTTTGCCTCAGCAAATATTTTCTCAGCGTGGGACTTTATTAGCTCGAGCGCCTGCTGCTATTGATTCTCTGCCAGGGTAAGAGCTATTGCAGAGATGTTATCTGAAATGGCTCTACCACACAGCCCAGATCTCTGATGGGGTTGTCAACTCTGGTATACCTGATCACGTGACGCCTGCCCGCAGTTTGCAAATGTTTTAGCACTTACCTCATAGAAGGTTGGATCCCCCGCAGTTAAATACCTTTTGGTCGCGGTTTTGCGGCAGCAGCTGTCATGCGAGATTTTGGAGAGCCAGCAGGCGAAGAAAGTGCGCGGGCGCAAACCGCAAACGCGGTGAAGTGTGAACTCCACCTTCCTCCTGGGTCGCTAGCAGCAGTGCCCGGCAGACACCTGGACAATCCGGCAGGCTTGGCAAACCCAGATCCCCTGTAACTCGCTTAAATCTGACCAGGCAAACTCCTCTTTTATAATGCCGATGTGAAATGTAAACATGTTGTGTAATTCAAAGTGGCACTTTTCAGGCTGGAGAGGGTCACGGAGTTGAGGAGAAATGTGCCAGGTGCCCCAGACTGCTCATTTAAAAAGAATGAGCAGTGCACAGTCAAAGAACAGCAGACCTTATATAGTGGAGAGGAGAATGAGCCCATCGTGTTCTGGCCAATATATATCCCTCAACCAATATCACTAAAAATAAACAGATGATCTGCTCATTATCACATTGCTGTTAGTGGGAGCTTGCTGTGCGCAAATTGGCTGCTGCGTTTCCCACATTACAACAGTGACTACACCGCAAAAAGAACTTCATTGGCTGTAAAGCGCTTTGGGACATCCTGAGGTCATGGAAGGCGCTGTATAAATGCAAGCTCTTTCTTTCACAGACTTTATTTAGTAATTTTGCTTACCAGTTGCTGAACTTGAAGGCTGCACTTGTGAACACGGTTGATGAGGAATTTCCTGGTGGCCAGCTGGTCCCCTTCCTTCCGCTGCGGTAACGTCGCCGTGATGCGACTGGATGACACTTCCGACCAAGTTACGGCGGCGGGCGGGACCAACTAACCATGAGGAAATTCCAGGCTGTTTCTTAAAATGGCAGGTTTGAGGCGGCTGGGAGCCTAAGACGGACAGCTGCACATGGAGCCTCGAGCCCCACTCCAAGACTCAGGAACTAATCTAGGATGACACTTCAATGCCACACTGAGCAGGCATTGTATTGTTGGATATGTCAGCTTGCAGAAGAGATGTTAAACCGAGGCCCCATCTGCCTGCCCTGGTGGATGTAAAAGATCCCATGGCATGATATGGCAAAGTCTCCCAGTGCCCCGACTAACATGAATCCCTTAACCAATTTGTGGGATGTGGTGTACAAAATTGGATGGCGCGTTTGCCTACACAACAGTGACTACACTTCAGAAGCATTTCACTCGCTACGAAGCAGTTTGAGACATCCTGAGGATGACGATCCAAGATCTTTCTTTTCCTTCATGCCCAGATAGTTGACTCCATTACAGTAAACTTGGGGCCCAAAATTCCTATTAGGATACATTGGGGAAACAGGGCGAGGGCAGAAAATAGGGCGGAGAGACAGCTCCCAGCTCCCGAAGCCATTTCTATTATTGTCCACCGGAACTTCCATCAGGCAAATATCACACCCATCCAAATATGGGCAGGTGTATTGTAACCAGAGGCAAATAAAAGAAAAGAAAGACTTGCATTTATATAGCGCCTTTCACGACCACCGGATGTCCCAAAGCACTTTACAGCCAATGAAGTACTTTTTGAAGTGTAGTCACTGTTGTAATGTAGGAAATACGGCAGTCACTTTGTGCACAGCAAGCTCCCACAAACAGCAATGTGATAATGACCTGATAAACTGTTTTAGTGATGTGGGTTGAGGGATAGATATTGGCCAGGACACCGGTGATAACTCACCTGCTCTTCTTCGAAATGGTGCCATGGGATCATTTAAGTCCACTTGAGAGAGCAGACGGGGCCTCGGTTTAACGTCTCATCCAAAAGACGGCACCTCCGACAGTGCAGCACTCCCTCAGCACTGCACTGGAGCGTCAGCCGAGAATTTTGTGCTCAAGTCTCTGGAGTGGGACTTGAACCCACAACCTTCTGACTCAGAGGCAAGAGTGCTACCCACTGAGCCACAGCTGACACGGAGAGAAAAATAATATACAACATATCTTCCACAGTCCCAACAAAGCTGTTTGCAAGGTTTGTCTGTAATCTCCTGGTGACCAGTGCTGCTAAAGGTGGGGCAGGGGGGGATTTTAAATTTAATAGGCTGGTTTCAGCAGAAACTGGCAGAACAGTGAACTGGCTAACTTGAGTGTTTTCTGGATGTTCCCCAAGAATTTTGATCCTCCTGTGCTGCTGCAAGGTGCCACAATTAAATCCCACCCTCTCTACTTGAGGCAGGGGATGCCCCACTGGTATATAAATGATCCTGGGGAATGAGCTAGGGTCAGGGTAAGAAAGAAAGACTTGCATTTATATAGCGCCTTTCACGACCTCAGGACATCCCAAAGCACTTTACAGCCAATGAAGTACTTTTTTTGAAGTGTAGTCACTGTTGTAATGTAGGAAACGGGGCAGCCAATTTGCACACAGCAAGATCCCACAAACAGCAATATGATAATGACCAGATAATCTGTTTTTGCAATAGGGGTGGATAGAGGTTCTGCCCTGCCCACGGTGTGCCCCAACAGGCCTATCTGGGAATTTCAAAGCTCTGCTGCCAGGTCACCCCCTCCGCCTGCTGCGGCACACGAGCTGTACGCCAGAAAACTCCTCTGTGCCACTCACTTCAGTCAGTGCACTGGTGAGATGTAAACTCTTGGCCTATTGTGTGTATAGAAGCATAGAAGATAGGAGCAGGAGTAGGCCATTCGGCCACTCGAGCCTGCTCCGCCATTTAATGAGATCATGGCTGATCATCCAAATTCAGTACCCTGTCCCTGCTTTCTCCCCATATCCCTTGATCCCTTTAGCCTTAAGAAATATATCAACTCCTTCTTGAATCTATTTAATGAATTGGCCTAAACTACCTTCTGTGATAGAGAATTCCACAGGTTCACCACTCTCTGGGTGAAGAAATTCCTCCTCATCTCAGTCCTAAATGGCTTACCCCTTATCCTTAGACTGTGACCTCTGGTTCTGGACTCCCCCGCCATCGGGAACATCCTTCCTGCATCTAGTCTGTCTAGTCCTGTTAGAATTTTATAAGTTTCAATGAGATCCCCTCTCATTCTTCGAAACTCTAGCGAATATAAGCCTAATCAACCCAATCTCTCTTCATACGTCATTCCTGCCATCCCAGGTATCAGTCTGGTAAATCTTCGCTGCACTCCCTCCATGGCAAGAACATCCTTCCTCAGATAAGGCGACCAAAACTGCACACAATACTCAAGGTGTGGTCTCAGCAAGGCCTTGTACAACTGAAGCAAGACATGCTTGCTCCTGTACTCGAATCCTTCGCTATGAAGGCCAACATACCATTTGCCTTCTTAACCGCCTGCTGCACCTGCATGCTTACCTTCAGCGACTGGTGCACAAGGACTCCCAGGTCTCGTTGCACTTCCCCTTTTCCCAATCTATTGCCATTCAGATAATAATCTGTCTTCCTGTTTTTGCCACCAAAGTGGATAACCTCGCATTTATCCACATTATACTGCATCTGCCATGCTTCTGCCCAATCACCCAACCTGTCCAAATCATACTGGAGTTTCTCTGCATCCTCCTCACAGCACGCATGCCCACCCAGCTTTGTGTCATCTGCAAACTTAGAGATATTACATCTAGTTCCCTCGTCTAGATCATTAATATATATTGTGAATAGCTGGGGTCCTAGCACCGATCCCTGCGGTACCCCACTAGTCACTGCCTGCCACTCGGAAAAAGACCCGTTTATTCCAACTCTTTGCTTCCTGTCTGCCAACCAGTTCTCTATCCAAATCAGTACCTTACCCCCAATCCCATGTGCTTTAACTTTGCACGCTAATCTCTTATGCGGGACCTTATCGAAAGCCTTCTGAAAGTCCAAATACACCACATCCACTGGTTCTCCCTTATCTATTCTACCAGTTACATCCTCAAAAAATTCTAGTAGATTAGTCAGGCATGATTTACCTTTTGTAAATCCATGTTGACTTTGTCCGATCCTGTCACTGTTTTCCAAGTGCTCTGCTATTACATCTTTTATAATGGACTCTAGCATTTTGCCCACTACCAATGTCAGGCTTACCGATCTCTAATTCCCCATTTTTTCTCTACCACCTTTTTTAAATAGTGGGGTTACATTAGCTACCCTCCAATCCATGGGAACTGTTCCAGAGTCTATAGAATTTTGAAAGATGACTAGCAATGCATGTACTATTTCTAGGGCCACTTCCTTAAGTACCCTAGGATGTAGATTATCAGGCCCTGGGGATTAATCGGCTTTCAATCCCATCAATTTCCCTAACACCATTTCCCTACAAATACTGATTTAATTCAATTCCTCCCTCTCATTAGACCCTATGTTCCCCGACATCTCTGGGAGTTTATTTGTGTCCTCCTTTGTGAAGACAGAACCAAAGTATGTATTTAATTGTTCTGCCATTTCTTTGTTCCCCATTATAAATTCCCCTGATTCTGACTGCAAGGGACCTATGCTTGACTTCACCAATCTTTTTCTCTTCACATATCTATAGAAGCTTTTACAGTCAGTTTCTATGTTCCTTGCAAACTTACTCTCATATTCTATTTTCCCCCTCTTAATTAATCCCTTTGTCCTCCTTTGCTGAATCCTAAACTGCTCCCAATCCTCAGGTTTGCTGCTTTTTCTGGCCAATTTATATGTCCTCTCCTTGGATCTTATGCTATCCCTAATTTCCCTTGTTAGCCACGGTTGAGTCACCTTTTTTGTTTTATTTTTATGCCAACCAGGGATGAACAAATTCTGTAGTTCATCCATGCGATCTTTAAATGTTTGCCATTGCCTATCCACCGTCAACCCTTTAAGTAACGCTCCCCAATCCATCCTAGCCAACTCACGCCTCATACCATCGTAGTTTCCTTTGTTTAAATTCAGGACCCTAGTCTCTGAGTCAACTACTTCACTCTCCATCTTAATGAAGAATTCTATCATATTATGATCGCTCCTCCCCAAGGGGCCTTGCACAACAAGATTGCTAATTAATCCTTTCTCATTACATAATACCCAGTCTAAGATGGCCTGATCTCCAGTTGGTTCCTCGACATATTGCTCGAGGAAACCATCCCGTATACACTCTAGGAATTCCTCCTCCACAGTATTGTTACTAATTTGGTTAGCCCAATCTATATGTAGATTAAAGTCACCCATGATAACTGCTGTGCCCTTATTGCACGTGTCTCTAATTTCCCATTTAATGCCATCCCCAACCTCAGCATTACTGTTTGGGGGTCTGTATACAACTCCCACTAACGTTTTCTGCCCCTTGGTATTTCTCAGCTCTACCCATACAGATTCCACATCATCAGAGCTAATATCATTCCTTACTATTGTGTTAATCTCCTCTTTAACCAGCAATGCTACCCCACCTCCTTTTCCTTTTTGTCTGTCCTTCCTGAATATTGAAAACCCCTGGATGTTGAATTCCCAGCCTTGGTCACCCTGGAGCCATGTCTCTGTAATCCCAATTATTTCAAATCCGTTTACATCTATTTGCGCAGCTAATTCATCCACCTTATTACGAATGCTCCTCGCTTTAAGACACAAAGCCTTCAGGCTTGTTTTTTTTAACACTCTTAGTCCTTTTAGAATTATTATTTACTGTAGCCCTGTTTGATTTACACCCTTGATTTCCCTGCCTTCCACTTTTGCTTTTCTCCTTCCTGTCTTTTGCTTCTATCCTTGTTTCCCTTTCCTCTGTTTCCCTGCACAGGTTCCCAACCCCCTGCCATTTTAGTTTAAACCCTCCCCAACAGCACTAGCAAACACTCCCCCTAGGACATCGGTCCCGGTCCTGTCCAGGTGCAAACCATCCAGTTTGTACTGGTCCCACCTCCCCCAGAACCGGTTCCAATGTCCCAGGAATTTGAATCCCTCCCCCATGCACCATTCCTCTAGCCACGTATTCATCTGAAATATCCTTCTATTTCTACTCTGACTAGCACGTGGCACCGGTAGCAATCCTGAGATTACTACCTTTGAGGTCCTATTTTTAAAATTTACCTCCTAACTCCCTATATTCAGCTTTTAGGACCTCATCCCATTTTTTACCTATTTCGTTGGTATCTATATGCACCACGACAACTGGCTGTTCACCCTCCCCCTCCAGAATGCCCTGCAGCCGCTCCGAGACATCCTTGACCCTTGCACCAGGGAGGCAACATACCAACCTGGAGTCTCGTTTGCGGCCGCAGAAACGCCTATCTATTCCCCTTACAATAGAATCCCCTATCACTACAGCTCTCCCGCTCTTTTTCCTCCCGTCCTGTGCAGCAGAACCACCCATGGTGCCAGGAAGTTGGCTGCTGCTGCCTTCCCCCGATAAACCATCTCCCTCAACAATATCCAAAGTGGTATATCTGTTTGAGAGGGAGATGTCCACAGGGGACCCCTGCACTGCCTGCCTGCGCCTACTACTCTGCCTGGTGGTCACCCATTCCCTTCCTGCCTGTGCAGCCTTTACCTGCGGTGTGACCAACTCCCTAAACGTGCCATCCACGATGTCCTCAGCATCGCTTTAGCCAGTCGGACTTTCATTCCCTCTCCATATATATATCTCCTGTGCTTCTACTGTACATAACACGGATCCTTTGCCTCTTCTGGGCCTTCAGCCTGGTCTTCCAAAGCAGAGGGGTGGTATTGACGCTGTCTATCACGCATTGCCATCCTGGCCACCTTCTTTGCACACAAATGGGTTTCTTCTCCCTCATCAGAAACCGGCTGCCTTGCTCTCTGTGTACTGTACGGTGTGTGCCAGCACTCCCGAGGCCTTTATTGATTTCCCTCCACTCTTCCATTGGCATTGAGACAGTCTCTTCAGTGACCGTGCGCCTCTCAGCTGGATTAATGAACCTGTTCGACATTTGTACTCATTAAGTAACTCGTTAACTGTTTTTTTTTGGAAGTGGGGGAGTGGGGAGAGTTGAAAGGCTCATCGCTGCATGTGCCCCGCGACTGGCTGCAGCCTTCTCGTTGCTGCTAATTGAAACACGATTCTCCGGAATCGCACATTCGGGAGCCGGGCATTCCTGGAATTTCATTTCGAGCTTCATTAACTTTCGAGAACGGGTCTTTTCTCCCGCTGGAAGCCAAAAGATGGATGTCAGCCCCTCCCCTCTAAACCTGCACTTAAAAGGGGCTTAAGGAGAGATTCGCTAAATCCCAATGCAGCGCTTTAAAAAAAATTCTGCCTTGCACAAAATTGACGAAGTCTTACATTAAATGGATGGAGCCAAATGTGAGGGTTACATCTGCGGAATAAAAAGCCGACTTAACCGCCATCAAAAGCGCCATCGTGTTTTTTCCTTTATGATCTTGAAAGATAAAAAGAAATTACCATATAAATGTTCTTGTTTTCCAAAAAGGCTTCAAGGGCAAAGTAATCTCTTAATCTTGTCTGTCAGTGCATATCAGGAATGTTGACAGAATACAAAGCAGCACCTTTCAAAATCTTACTCCCATAAACTTGTTATGAATACAGAACATGACAAGGGCAAATCGAGTACTTCCACGGCATTATCTCCTCTGAGTATCTTTCATTGCTTGTGTCAGATGCGGGGCCGTAAACGTCGGCGAGTGAATTGCTCCTGCGGAGAGCTCGGCGGAAGCTCTCGCCGACTGGGAACTCGCGGGGGACGCAGGCCGCGTTTCGGTCGGAGAGACCCAGACTGCAAATAGGCTTCAATTCTCTCAGTACATTCTTATTTCTTGGCAGACTAAACCTGCAGGTGAGTCGGGACATCCCAAACACCTCCCACACTTGCCTCTGAGTCAGGAGGTTGTGGGGTCAAGTCCCACTCCAGGGACCTTGAGCATATAAAGCTAGGCTCACACTCCCAGTGGAGCGCTGCACTGTCCGAGGTGCCGTCTTTCGGATGAGACTTTAAACCGAGGCCCGGTCTGCTCTCTCAGGTGGATGTAAAAGATCCCATGGCACTATTTTGAAGAAGAGCAGGGGAGTTATCCCCGGTGTCCTGGGGCCAATATTTCTCCCTCAACCAACAGAACAAAAACAGATTATCTGGTCATTATCACATTGCTGTTTGTGGGAGCTTGCTGTGCGCAAATTGGCTGCCGTGTTTCACACATTACAACAGTGACTCCACTTCAAAAAGTGCTTCATTGGCTGTAAAGCGCTTTGAGACGTCCTGTGGTCGTGAAAGGCGCTATATAAATGCAAGTCTTTCTTTCATAGAATGACACAGCACAGGAGGAGGCCATTCGGCCCATCGTGCCTGTGCCGGCTCTTTGAAAGAGCTCTCCAATTAGTCCCACTCTCCCTGCTCTTTCCCCATAGCCCTGCAAATTTTTTCCCCTTCAAGTATTTATCCAATTCCCTTTTGAAAGTTACGATAGAATCTGCTTCCACCGCCCTTTCAGGCAGTGCATTCCAGATTATAGCAACACACTGCGTAAAAAACATTCTAATTTCCCCCCCCCCACCCCTGGATTTTTTTGTCAATTGCCTTAAATCCGTGTCCTCTGGTTACTGACCCTCCTGCCAGTGGAAACAGTTTCTCTGTATCTGCTCTATCAGAACCCCTATAGAAAACACATATCTCAGCAAGAGGTTGGTGCTTTATTCTGATTAAAATAACAAGAGACCTCCGATCGCGCCAGATGGGCTAGTGGATAAATGTGTCACCTAACGCGGTACTAAACCACAGACCAGAATGGCCCTGGTTTATTCCCCAGTTTGTACTAATTCAGCTAACCTCAGTGACAGCAGCAGTTTGGGGGCTACTATTGGCCTTGTTGCTTCCAGGTTAGAGCAGGGAAAGATCAGCCAGGTTTCCCACTGCTTTCCACCCACTCCCTGCTGGGGAAGTGTGCATATCTCAACAATGGGTGAGGACGGGATTAGGTCTGGCTTTGTGGTCGAATAGCCTGCAGACACTCCCTGTCTAGGTTCACGCATGAAGAATAGTCACTGGGCGGCTCCTACTGCCCGGCCAACAGTGGCACAGCATATAACAACAGAAAACGCTGGAAAAACTCAGCAGGCGAGGCAGCATCCGCGGAGAGAGAAACAGAGTTAACGTTTCAGGTCGATGACCTTTCATCAGAACTTCTGATGAAAGGTCTTCGACCTGAAACGTTAACTCTGTTTCTCTCTCCACGGATGCTGCCTCGCCGGCTGAGTTTTTCCAGCGTTTTCTGTTGTTATTTCGGATTTCCAGCATCTGCAGTATTTTGCTATCGTAGTAGCACAGCATAAGTCAGCACCTCGAGAAGGAGAGAGAACTGGGGGAAGGAAACGTAACCAATCAGAAACCACAGGAAAAGTGGTCCAACCGTGGTTAACAAGAGAAGTTACAGATAGTATTAGATCAAAGGAAGAGGCTTATAATGTTGCCAAAAAGAGCAGTAAGCCCGAGGATTGGGAGGATTTTAGAATTCAGCAAAGGAAGGCCAAGAAATTGATAAAGAAAGGGAAAAAAGAATATGAGGAAACTTGAGAGAGACATAAAGACAGACTGTAAAAGCTTCTATAGGTATGTAAAAAGGAAAAGATTACCAAAAGTAAATGTGGGTCCTTTACAGGCTGAGACAGGAGAAATTATAATGGGGAACAAGGAAATGGCAGAGAAATTAAACAAATAATTTGGGGTTGCTTACGCCTCCCGTGAAATTCAGCAGGAGGTTAGTGGCGGCAGCAGCTGGAAGTGCCCCGTGGTGCTGTGCCTCGGGTGATGATGTCATCGCCATGCGCAGCGCCCCGCTTGCGACCCAGCTGCAAACTTTGCTCGCGTCGGCTGACCTACCGCCGGACGTTATGTCCGACAGGGTCAGGGTGCTGTGTTTGCGGCTGGGGCGGCGCAAATTAAAGGGCAGGTGCCGGACGACCATTTTTTTTGGGCCGCCTGCCAGCACCTGCCCCTTTTCGCCTCCTCCTGCGGGGTGTCGGCCGCGATCGGTCAGCCCAGCACTATTGCTGGCACCCCGCTCCCTGGTGGTCCAGCAGGGCACCGGTGCACGCTGCACTAGGCCCCTCCCCTTTAATCAGAGGTGGGAGGCCTGTAGTACCGCGGCGCTACGTGCCGACGCGTGTGGTGCTGCTGCACGTAGCACCGCGATATTGAATGGGAGCACCCCAAGAGGGAGGGGGAGCACTTCCAGTAGGGCCCCGCCTCCTGTTTGGGGCGCTACCATTCAATTTCGGGTGCGGGAGCGCTAACTTTTTCGGGGCGCTAGAAGTAGCACCCTGGTGAAGTTAGCACCCCAAAGGGGGCACGACACAATTTTTCCCCCTTTGTGTCTGTCTTCACAGAAGAAGTCGCAAAAAACCTCCCAGAACTAGTGGAGAACAAAGGGTCTAGCGAAAATGAGGAACTGAAAGAAATTAGTATCAGTAAAAAAATCATACTGGCGAAATTAATGGGACTGAAAGCTTATAAATCCCCTGGATGTGATGGCCTACCTCCTAGGGGTTTGAAAGAGGTGGCTATAGAGATGCATTGGTTGTCATCTTCCAAAATTCCATAGATTCTAGATTCTAGAATGATTCCCGTGGGTTGGAAGGTAGCCAATGTAACCCCACTATTTAAGAAAGGAGTGAGAGAGAAAACAGGGAACTACAGATCAATTAGCCCGACATCAGTAGTAGGGAAAATGCTAGAATCTATTATTAAGGACGTGGTAACAGGGCACTCAGAAAATAATAATCATGTTTGACAAATCTGTTAGAGATTTTTGAGGTTGTAACTAGCAGAATAGATAAGAGGGAACCAGTGGATGTCGTGTTTTTGGATTTTCAGAAGGCATTCGATAAGGTGCCACACAAAAGGTTATTAAACAAAATTAGGGCTCATGGGATTGGGGGCAATATACTAGCATGGTTGGGGATTGGTTAACGGACAGAAAACAGAGAGTAGGAATAAACGGGTCATTTTCAGGTTGGCAGGCTGTAACTAGTGGGGTACCGCAAGGATCAGTGCTTGGGCCTCAGCTATTCACAATCTATATCAATGATTTGGATGAGGGGGCCAAATGTAATATATCCAAGTTTGCTGATGATACAAAGCTGAGTGGTAATGTAAGTTGTGAGGAGGATGCAAGGAGGCTTCAAGAGGATATAGACAGGCTAAGTGAGTGGGCAAGAACATGGCAAATGGAATATAATGTGGAGAAATGTGAAGTTATCCACTTTGGTAGAAAAAATAGAAAAGTAGAGTATTTTTTAAATGATAAAGATTGGGAAATGTTGGTCTTCAGAGGGACCTGGGTGTCCTTGTACACGAATCACTGAAAGTTAACATGCAGGTACAGCAAGCAATTAAGAAAGCAAATGGTATGTTGGGCTTTATTACAAGAGGATTTGAGTATAAGAGTCTTTATATAGGGCCCTGGTGAGACCACACCTGGAGTATTGTATACAGTTTTGGTTTCCTTACCTAAGGAAGGATATACTTGTCATAGAAGGAGTGTAACGAAGGTTCACCAGACTGATTCCTGGGATGGGGCGATAGTCCTATGAGGAGAGATTGAGTAGACTAGGCCTATATTCTCTGAAGTTTAGAAGAATGAGAGGTGATCTCATTGAAACATACAAAATTCTTACAGGGCTTGACAGGGTAGATGCAGGGAGGATGTTTCCTCTGGCTGGGACTAGCAGTCTAGAACCAGGAATCACAGTCTCAGAATAAGGTGTTAGCCATTTAGGACTGAGATGAGGAGAAATTTCTTCACTCAGAGGGTGGTGGATCTTTGGAATTCTCTACCTCAGACAGCTGTGGAGGCTCAGTCATTGTGTATATTCAAGACAGAGATCGATAGATTTTTGGATATTAAGGGAATCAAGGGATATGTGGATAGGGCAGGAAAGTGGAGTTGAGGTTGCAGATCAGCCATGATCTTATTGAATGGCGGAGCAGGCTCGAAGGGCCGAATGGCCGACTCCTGCTCCTATTTCTTATGTTCTTATGAAACCTTAAATATGCTTGAGTCACACAAGGTGGGAAATAAAGTGTTAACTTAGCAATTAAGAGACCGAAGTCTAACTAGGAAGGCACTGATAACTCTATGAAAACATGTAAACTTTGGATAAATTTAATTCCACAGTGTATACAATTTATAGCGGTAAAGAAGAATGAACTTTTATGGATTTAGCTCCTTTCACATCCTCAGGACATCCCAATGTGCTTCACGACCAATGAATTACATTTTGAAGTGTAGTCCTTGTTTTATGGGCAAACCATGGCAGCCAAATTTTCACACAGCAAGGTCTAACAACCACAATAAATGTCAGTTAATTGGTGTTGCTAGCATTGGTTGAGGGATAAATGTTAGCCAGGACACCAGGAGGTCTCCCCTGCTGTTCTTCAAATACTGAGGTGAGATCCTTTGAAGGGATAATTACCAGTCCTAGCCCTTTTTGGGCTACCCCAGATCAGGCGTATTCCCCAGACGTTCACCTTCAACTAAAGTTAGTGGTAGCCAAATCCTAGAGACGCTTAATTGGGTCTAAAGGTCAGACTACCTCTCCCTAAAGGAAAGGAATGGCTTGAAGATGTTACCGTCCTCCAGATAGCACTTTTAATAAGTTTAACTAGACTGTAACCTTCTGGATATTATGAGGGTCCGGAACCCCCCCCACCCCAGAATTCTGCAACTCCTCACAAAAGAGTGTACAGAAATTGAGTTCGCGAGGTTGATACAAAATTACTCTGTGAGACAATTCTAAAAATATATTGATTTATTAAAGAACCGACATTCAGCTAACAGTTGTTGATTCAATCGCAACTTTAACAGTTCAAAATACAAATAGCTTACATTTCTTATCAGAGATCCTTATTCTCAAATCTTAACTTCGTTACATTTCCACACTTCTACTTATTCTTAATCCAGAATATCCACCAAAATCAAATACCTTGATTACCCGAGACTCAAACGGTTAAAGAACTTACAGAGCCTGCCTCTGAAGTTGAGAATTGCTTGCCTTTCCAGTGACTTCTGTTTTCTCATTTGAAAATCCTATCTTTTATACCTTTTTTTTAGTGGTTTATCCTTTGAAGTTTTCTGCTGATGTAAGCTAATTATCTCTAGCCATGCCTCTGTTGACTTCTTTCTATTCTTACTGTTAATTCAGCTGTTAACTTTCAGAATCCTGTCTGCTGTATAGGTGTTTCAAAACCTATCATAAAATGGTTTAGCAGCAGTATCTATTTGATGCCATTCTTAGCAAGGTCTTCCATTGATTTCTTAATATTGGCTTAACGGCTTGTATTCCAGACTTCTCGTCTCCTTGTGTTCCAAGTTCAACACATAAACAATGTGATTGCTTGGTACATCTATTGATGTAATATTTACAAAGTCTTCTGTTTGTACCTTTTACAATTTGTAAATCAAAAACACTTCATCTAGGGTGTTCTTTGCATTTCTTAGCTACTTCAATTGGTTGAGTATATAATCGTGTTTCCTGTTTCATTTGATGTTACTTTTACAAAGGCACATGGTTTTTTAATGTTCTGTGTTTCTTGTTCGAAGTGTTAGATTTTAACACTTTACTTGGGCATTGCTATTGTGTTGGTTCCAAACTGCAGACTCCTTGGAACCAACTCTTTGCTTCTTCAATAGGCCATTGTCTCAGTGTCAATAACCAATCTTTATCTCAAAAGCCTGTATGGTGTTTACAGCTTTGTGACGTTGAGGCTTTTAGATTTTTAAACCCAGTTTGTCATGTTTTAATAAAATCAGAATTCTGTTCATAGGATGGTGTATTTTTCTGAATAGGTTTGGCTCATTCCTTTACACCTTTATGTCCACCTGAGAGGGCAGGCAGGACCTTGGTTTAATGTCTCATTCGAAAGATGGCAACTCCCAACAGTGCGACACTTCCTTAGTACTTTTTTAAAAATTCGTTCATGGGATGTAGGCATGCTAGCATTTATTGCCCATCCCTAATTGCCCTCGAGAAGGTGGTGGTGTGTCGCCTTCTTGAATCGCTGCAGTCCGTGTGGTGAAGGTACTCCCACAGTGCTGTTAGGGAGGGAGTTCCAGGATTTTGACCCAGTGACGATGAAGGATCAGTGATATACTTCCAAGTCAGGATGGTGTGTGACTTGGAGGGGAACTTGGAGGTGGTGGTGTTCCCATGCGTCTACTGCCCTTGTCCTTCTAGGTGGAAGAGGTCGCGAGTTTGGGAGGTGCTGCCGAAGAAGCCTTGGCGAGTTGCTGCAGTGCATCTTGTAGATGGTACACACTGCAGCCACGGTAATGCCGGTGGTGGAGGGAGTGAATGTTTAAGGTGGTGGATGGGATGCCAATCAAACGGGCTGCTTTGTCCTGGATGGTGTCGAGCTTCTTGAGTGTTGTTGGAGCTGCACTCATCCAGGCAAGTGGGGAGTATTCCATCACACTCCTTACTTGTGACTTGTAGATGGTGGAAAGACTTTGGGGAGTCAGGAGGTGAGATACTCGCCGCAGAATACCTAGCCTCTGACCTGCTCTTGTTGCCACAGTTATTATGTGGCTGGTCCAGTTAAGTTTCTGGTCAATGGTGACCCCCAGGATGTTGATGGTGGGGGATTCGGTGATGGTAATGCCGATAAATGTCAAGGGGCGGTGGTTAGACTCTCGCTTGTTGGAGATAGTCATTGCCTGGCACTTGTGTGGTGCGAATGTTACCTGCCACTTATCAGCCCAAGCCTGAACGTCGTCCAGGTCTTGTTGCAGGCGGGCATGGACTGCTTCATTATCTGAGGAGTTGTGAATAGCACTGAACACTGTGCAGTCATCAGCGAACATCCCAGTGTCAGCCTAGATTATGTGCTTACGTCTTAGAATGGGGCTTGAACCCCTGATTTTCTAAGTTAGAGACAAGAAGTGCCACCACTGAGCCAAGAGAATTGCCTGGAACTGAGGAAATATAATGTCTAACAGACCAGTGTATCTCTTCCCCCATGGCCTAAGTGTCATAATGGCCCAGAAATTTGACTCGGAGTCTTGCCGCGGGGGTAAGGATCCCCCGCGATATCACACTCCGCGCCGGCCGTTGTGTTTCGGGCCCACATGAACTTCAGCTCCTGGGCCTCTCCCTGGTGCCGGCGCGCAGTGTGTGCGTGTCCCAGAGGCGCAGTTAGTTCGATGCGACCTCTGGGATCACGTGGGGCAGTTAGAGCAAATGGCAGCACACCATCTTTCATTCATAGTTTTGACAGGAGAACTGTCAGAACTATGAATACAAATTGCCCCCAAAAGAACAGCTAAACCTCAAATAAATAAAAAAAAACCATCACATTAATAAAATAACTATAGTTAAATAAATTAACCACTTTAAACAAAAATTTAATTTTTGAAAAAATTTAAATTCTTTTTAAAAGTTATAAAAATAAACTTACCTTTCTTTAAAGTCTCTAAAAAAGATAAACCTGTTGAAAAAAATTTAAAATAATACTTAATTAACTACTTACCTTGTTAAAAGGGGGTCTTACGCCTCCTTTCTTCATGTGTAAAATCTTCCATACTTACCTTCGCGTTGAAACCTGAAAAAAAACCTAAGTGTGCTGCGTGCGCACAGCCTGTAGTGCGCACGCGGTTCACTTGGGAACCGCCCCTTCTGCCATACCGGAAGTGCCGGTTTCCCGCGCATGCGCAGTGCATGCAGGAAACCGGCACTTCGGGACTGAATACGGGAGAGTACACAGTTCGTACTCTCCCGTATTCAGCCGAATTTTTGTGCCAATATGTTTTCTTACTTTTCAGGTTGTATCTCATACATCTAACCGACTTGTTAATTAAATTGCTTCAATGATTTCAGGCTGGAGGTGGGACAGAAGGACTCTTGGGAAATTTTTTGTTCTAGTTTCCCAATATTATCAAGCATTTTCTAACTGGTTCCAGTGTTACACTATGTATTAAATTCATAGGTCATATCTTTATTTCCCTGTTCACAGAAAATAGCAGATGCAATCACAAAAGCTTGAGCTGATTTCCAAGCTGAGGTCGTAGCTTGTTTCAGTAAGATGCATAATTCCAATAAATTGAAACACTGGTTTAATCTTGTATCAACTTCTCACTCCTGTCTTAGTGACTGGAGAAAAACACACCCAGGAGAGTCGACAATGCGACGGTATTTTCTCAATGACCGCATCCTCCAAGGTGGAGCAAGTGGATTTATTTTATAAAGCTTCGAACCTTCCCATTATGATTTCAAATGAAGTACATCATTCCATTCAACCCAACCTCCTCTTCACCCGATATAAGTCACCGTTCCCATTTTGCTTAGGGCTGTGTGAGAAAGTGGGCTTGTCTCAAGTTCATTTTACATTTTTCCATTACACGGGAAGACAGTGATTTCTTGGCCCTGTGAAAGATGTAGAGGGGAAGCTGAACAGAATGATGTGACGTACAGCATAATTGGTGTGAAATTGGACTTTTGACAGTTGGGTGAGATTGAAGGAAGCATGAAGATCATTGCATAAGGAGTTTTGATTTGACCATTTTCTCTGATGCCTTGGAAAAAGCACGTTGCAAGACATTTACTGCGCTCTTCTTTAAATGTAAATTTAATAATAATAGCCTCTAATTATCGAGCAGTCCCACCTCAAATTACCCATTGCTGCTGTCAATTTCACGTTTCTGATCATCTCAGTTGGATTTATCTCTGTTCCCTTTGCAAAATTACAAATAGGTATGGAAGATACTTAAACTAAATTCAGAATAAAAGTGAGAAGTCGCACAACACCAGGTTATAGTCCAACAGTTTTATTTGAAATCACAAGCTTTCGGAGCTGCTGCTCCTTCGTCAGGTGAAGTGAAGGAATACAAATCGACAAAGCATATATAGACGAAGGAGCAGCGCTCCGAAAGCTTGTGATTTCAAATAAAACTGTTGGACTATAACCTGGTGTTGTGCGACTTCTCACTTTTGTCCACCCCAGCATCTCCGCATCATAAATTCAGAATCACTCAGGACTTCACTGAATGATAACACTGTTTTTATTAGATCACTTTGTTCCTCTTCCACCCCTCGTATCACATTTAATTCTAGGCCTCGGCACCCATTTTGCACCCAGAGGCCAGGAAGGGCACCACGTGCCAATGGTGAGCTGCCTGATGAATTCCCCAACCATTACTGTGAAAGGGGGCGCCTTGCCTCCGCTTGGCAGCTCTTCCCAATAGTTCAGGTGTTGGGCATGGTAATCTATATGCCATGAATTGTTAGCATGTGCATTGCTATGCCGATCTAC
The DNA here is from genome assembly GCA_030390025.1 of Squalus acanthias. Classification (NCBI taxonomy): domain Eukaryota; kingdom Metazoa; phylum Chordata; class Chondrichthyes; order Squaliformes; family Squalidae; genus Squalus; species Squalus acanthias. The sequence goes on along the minus strand of CM059425.1, from coordinate 16,191,843 downwards.
TATGGCAAGAGAAGCCCTAATAAAATGAAGTCTTCTCGAACATTCAAAAGGATTGTGTATTACACGGAGGAGGGCTTCGTAACTGCAAATTGGACATTTTGGAGGAGGGTCCATGAGGCATGTTCTATAATATATTCTATACTAGCTATATGACTAAAGAAGGGGCTAAATTTCTCTCTTTTGCTCTCTCTCTCTCTCTCTCTCTCTCTTTAGCTTGTTTTAGAGTGGTAGAAAATTCAGTGTTGACTTTGGAACTGGTTTTGAGCAAGTGAGTCAAAAGAAAATACGCAGCAAGAAGCTGCTCAGCACGAGTCTTGATTGCATGTGGACGGAGGACAAGTTGGAAAAACTGCTCGGCTTACTCTGTGACGGGAGATGGAAGGGTGCATGGCAGTCACTGAGGACATGACGTCTCTAAGAGGGGGGATAGAGGGGTACTCGGGTACTCAGTGAAACAGTTGACAAATATCCTGAAAAAAATCTAATCCTCGTCATACAGAAGAAGTCCTGCGCTGAGGGAACTTGGGATTGAGGAATCTAAAGGGTTACCACACAGGCAGCGGTTAAAAACCTCGAAAAGGTTAAAAAGCTGGAGGCAATATGAACCTGAGAAGGTTACAGGGAGAAATGAGCGATTTCTCTGCTGCATGCTTTCTGAAGTAAGAAATTAAGTTAGCAACTGAGCTCACAGGAGGCAAATCTTATCAAGTACCTTCTTTAATTAGCTTGTTTAAATTTACCTCAGCTCTTTACTTACAGTCTGACAGGACGATTTACATTGGCTGACAGCAGAATTCATTGTGCTGTGTTTCTCTGTCCCTGACCTTTTTTTTTATTCGTTCATGGGATGTGGGCATCGCTGGCAAGGCCAGCGTTTATTGCCCATCCCTAATTACCCTTGAGAAGGTGGTGAGCCGCCTTCTTGAATACAACTGAGTGCCATCAGAGGGCAGTTAAGAGTCACATATAGAACAGATTTCCTTCCCTAAAGGACATTAGTGAACCAGATGGGTTTTTACAACAATCCTGTAATTGTCACCATTACTGATAGATTTAGTTAAATTTAAATTTGAACTCATTTCACTGGATCATTAGTCCAGGCCTCTGAATTACTAGACCAGTAACATAAGCACTGTGCTACTGTACCCCACACTACAGCATGTAAATACATACACAGGTAAGCAGTGAATCTTCATTGTACCAGAGGGGGGGACAGGAGGTAAATGTAAAAATGTGGAGCATAGACACCGGCATAGACCAATGGGCCAAATAGTCTGTTTCTGTGATGTAGGTTAGGTGTCAGTCGTGGCTCAGTGGGTAGCACTCACGCCTCTGAGCCAGAAGGTTGTGGGTTCAGGTCCCACTCCATGAGACTTGAAACGCAGAAATCTAGGCTGACACTCCAGTGCAGTGCTGTGGGAGTGCTGCACTGTCGGAGGTGCCGTCTTTCAGATGAGACGTTAAACCGAGGCCCCGTCTGCTCTCTCCGATGGATGTAAAAGATCCCATGGCACTATTTCGAAGAAGAGCAGGGGAAGTTATCACCGGTGTCCTGGCCAATATTTATCAATCAACATCACTGAATCAGATTATCTGGTCATTATCACGTTGCTGTTTGTGGGAGTTGCTGTGCGCAAAATTGACTGCCACATTACAACAGTGACTACACTTCAAAAGTACCTTGTTGACTGTAATGCGCTTTGGGGCGTCCCGAGTTCGTGAAAGGCGCTATATAAAGGCAAATCTTTCTTTTTAAATTGTATGTAATTCCATCATCCACAGTTACCTAAAAGAAAATGTTGGACCTGAAATTACAGTCGGAGGCTTCCCACGGGCGAATGCCTCCGATCTGCAAGAAAAGTATGCCCCTACCTGGTGCCTCCGTAACTTCGGACTCTTGCAGTCCTGGGCCTGCAGGCGTGCGCCTGCGTAAAGGCCCACGTATCCCGGGGCGCAGGCAGTTCGCAAACGCCCCTGGGATCATGTGGGCCGACCCAACCAATCACAAAGAGGGGGTTCCTATTATGCTTATGGAGATTCCATTTACGTACGGAATCCCCATAAACATAATAAGAATGACACAAAAAATACATTTTCACACAGCCTAAATAAAAATAAATCACATGTTTAAAATTAATAAAAACACAATTTAATTAAACATTTACAACAAAAATTTAATTTTTTGAAAAATAAATTAAAACATTTTTAAACTAGGCCAAAATAACCTAAACTAATTTTAAAGATATTTGAATGTTTAAATAATTAAAAAAATGTTATTTTAATATTTATTTTCATCCTTACACTGGTAGAAGAAGGCCCTATGCCTGCTTTTACCAGGCGTAAGAGTTTCGTGGGCATTCGCTGGGCAGTAGTTGGGCAAAAAGGATGTGAAGGCCTTAGAGAGGGTGCAGAAAAGATTTATGAGAATGATTCCAGGGATGAGGGACTTCAGTTACGTGGATAGACTGGAGAATCTGGGGTTGTTCTCCTTAAAGCAGAAAAGATTGAGAGGAGATCTGATAGAGGTGTTCAAAATCATGAGGGGTCTAGACAGAGTAGATAGAGAGAAACTGTTCCCATTGGCGGAAGGGTCGAGAACCAGAGGACATAGATTTAAGGTGATTGGCAGAAGAACCAAAGGCGACATGAGGAAAAACTTTTTTACTCAGCGAGTGGTTAGGATCTGGAATGCACTGCCTGAGAGGGTGGTGGAGGCAGATTTCAAAAGGGAGTTGGATAAGTACCTGAAAGAAAAACATTTGCAGGGCGACGGGGAAAGGGTGGGGGAGTGGGACTAGCTGAGGTGCTCTTGCAGAGAGCTGACACGGGATCGACGGGCCGAATGGCCTCCTTCCGTGCTGTAACCATTCTATGATTCTGTGAAATAGCCCAACTCTCCGCCAGCGAATGTCCATTTCCTGCGCATGCGGATGATCTGTAACTTGACAGATCGCAAGCTGCGGGTTTTCGCGCATGCGCAGCCCACGCGGATACCCGGAACTTGCGGGACACTTACGGCAGCGTACATGGTCATCGGCCCCGGAAAATCCGGGCTGTTATGTCGAAAGAAATTTTCAACCAATTTCTTATAAACTGTGGTTTCTGGTCTACCGAGAGTATCTTCAAACTCACATTTTAATAAAAATTCCTACATTACGTAAGTACACATCAAGAGTACTTCATTGGCTGTAAAGAGGATGCGAAATGTGCTACATAAATGCAAGTTTTTTATCTTTCTTTCAGGACTTCTCAATTTGAGTCAAGGGTAACCTCAGTTCCTAAACATTCTCGAACTCGGCAGGGTCCCAGCAGATCGCAGTCTCATAACTTGCTTGTGCTGGTGGTTTCTGCATCACTCTTGCTTTCTGTTCCTGGAGACCGAGAGAAAGCAATGGAGCCAAAACTATCCCAGCAGGGGTAGAGACGGTGAAAACCTCAAGCCCGGCTTTCCAGGTCTTGTGTTTGTTCTAGCCTCTCCTTGGTTGCACCAGTATCCCGCTTTATCAGTGATTTCCGCTTTCATTTGCTTAAAATATGTAGAATAGCAGCAAAATCAGGTGAAATCTTGACCAGTTCTAAAGGTCAGTTTGAGCATTGGAGAAAATGGGGCCGGAGTGGTTCCAATCTGGAATGCACTTACCTGAAAGGGTGGTGGAAGCAAATTCAATCGTAACTTTCAAAAGGGAATTGGATAAATACTTGAAAAAGGAAAATATTTGCAGGGGAAAGAGTGGGGGAGCAGGACTAATTGGTTAGCAATTTCAAAGAGCCGGCACAAGCACTATGGGCTGAAAGGCTTCCTTCTGGGCTGCTTCATTCTACAATTCTAGGGGCGCGAAATTCAGTTACGACCCGTTTGGGGGCGGTAACTGAATTAGCGCCGGACATTTAGCGCCCGGCATGGAAGTACCGCCCCAGCCGCTAAATTCGGCTTACTGGAGAGGAAGTGGAACGCTATCTCGGGCGCTCCGTTTCCTCTTGGGGCAGTGTCAGGGGCACAAAGCGCTCGAACGCCGGAGCGCTATGCGGCCGCTCCACGTAGCGCTGACGTGTTTCACCGTTCCTCCCCTTCCGTTAAAGGGGAGGGATGCTGCGAGCTCTGCAGGGCCTCCGATGGCCCACACTAGGCCACCAGGGCGGCGTGGTGACGTGGCCGCAGCCCCACACCGAGACGCAGTGCCAGGCTGCACGATGGCGGCCACGGACCACGCCAAGGGCCGCCACGAAGGGCTGGCCTGGAGAAAAGAAGAAAATGGCGGCGTGGGTCGCAGCCGCACCTCCCCTTTAAATACCGCCCCACGAGCCGAGGTCGGCCCGGTTCGCGACCCGCGAGGCTGGCGCTGACATCGCCCATGGCAGCCTCGCAGGGCGCAGCAGAATTTCTGCCGTGGGGCACTAAGGGGTCACGTCGCTCGCCAATGACATCAGGCGCAAAGGAGCCAAATTTCGCCACCTAGGTGTCAGGCATGGATAAGAGTTTCATGGGCAGTGGAGTGAGGTAGGGTTAGAAGCGGCCAATGTTACAGAGGTGGAAATAGCAGTTGCTGGTGTGATGTATAGAATGTGACATTTGTAGCTTGGGTCAGGGTCAAACAAGATGCCGAGGCTATGGGTAGTTGGGTTTCGCTTCAGTAATCAGACAGGGATGAGTTGTAGGGTACGGTAGCATAGTGGTTATGTTACTGGACTAATGAATTGCCAGGATTGTTGTATCAATGGTAATGTTACAAAATAAAATATATGGTTATTTTGACCTAGTTGTGTTTTTCAATGTAATTCTTGCATGTTTGTGTTTTCTACACTGAATTAAACAGCACCTCCCAAACCCGCCACCTCTGCCACCTAGGACAAGGGCAGCAGGCGCATGGGAACACCACCACCTCCAAGTCACACACCATCCTGACTTGGAAGTATATCGCCGATCCTTCATCGTTGCTGGGTCAAAATCCTGGAACTCCCTCCCCAACAGCACTGTGGGAGCACCTTCACCACACGGACTGCAGCGGTTCAAGAAGGCGGCTCACCACCACCTTCTCAAGGGCAATTAGGGAAGGGCAATAAATCCCGGCCTTGCCAGCGATGCCTACATCCCATAAACGAATATTTAAAAAATGGAATTGAGGGTTTATACAACACTGAAGGGTGCACTGATGCCAGGTTTGTACAGTATTGAAGGGTGCACTGATGCTAGGTTTATACACTACATGCAACTTGCTGCTGTTGACCGTGTTCAGATTTTTGGTGAGAGGTGGTGCCTCAGGTTTACCCTGGAGTGAAGATTTGCCCCTGCCGATCGTTCTAGAGCAGTAACAGCTACCTCTCCCTGAATGGAAGGAAGTATTCAATCTCAGGATGCCCACGCCATCTAGATTTGCTTTATCTGGTTGATGTCATTGTCTAAACCCTTTGATTGGATTCTGCCTTGTAATTCACTGATGGTAATCTAACGCTGCGCGTATACTGTCATATTGAGCAGATATCTGCTGTACAGAACCTTCCAATGACTAGCGCCAGTGTTAGATCAACCAGTTTGATTAAATTCTTTGGCTGTAATGTCTCATTTGACAGCAGTCTTGCTTCTGGGTCGGAAGGTTGTCAACGGTTTGGGCTCCACATCATTCATGGACTAGGCTACTACTGCAGTACCATTACTGAAGAAGTGCTGCATTGTTGGAGGTACCATCAATCAGCTGAGCCATCAAACTGATGTCCCATCTGTCTATTTAGGTGGAAGTTAAAGATCCTATGGTGCAGGTCAGCCAACTAGAATGGTCACATCGGGCCTGATTTAAGGAGAAGTGCTAAATAACAATTTAACTGGAAGCCTTGGAAGGCTCGATCCACATGTGGATCTCTTATTTAATTAAGCTGATATTACTTAATAGAATTTGATTACATTTAAAGATCATTTTTATTTTATTTTGTATTGTTTTTATGAGTGTTGATGACATCACTGTCAAGTGTTACAGAGCCTAAACCATCTTGGCATTTGTTTTTTTTTTAAAGGGACTCTGCCCTCATCTCGAGGAAGAACTAAAGACTGACTGGCCACGGGACAATATTGTCCCATACACTGAATGGACTGATGGTTTTTTGTGCTTGATTTTGTCAAGTGACTGGAACAAACAGAAACTTTTTTTTGCCAGATACTATTGGACAAAGTCTGTGACCCTTTTTCTCTCTCTTGCCCTCTGCTCCTGAAGGCATTAACTCTGTGCTGGGTGACCCTTCCCTGACTGCCTTTGGATGACTCACCCACATGGCCATTAGTTACGTGTCATTCTTAATAGTCAGGCTACTCCACCACAGGGAGGGGGTATGGTGGCCGGGCCTGATCTCCTCGCCCACCTACCCTTAACATTTGCCTGTCACTCTCTCCTCCTTCACTACTGTCTCGCCTCCATTTTTGACTATCCCTCTTTCTCCCTACTCCTTTACTTTTTCACCCATTTACTCTTTCCTTGTTTCTCAGCACTGCTCTCCTCCTGTAGTCAGGACTTGACTCAGTGCCCAACACTGCAGGACCCGATTGGGGCTTGTAGTGGGAGCTGGGCATCGACCCTCTGAGAAAGCCAGGAGCTCTGCCTATCTGTTGGATTCCCCTCCTTGCGCTCTCTGACATTGCGAAGCGGTCCAGATTTGGCCCATGGGCTGGGAGGTTGGACAGCCCTGCCCTAATGGATAGGATGATCCTGGCTGGGTAAGCTGGGAAGCTCACAAAGTGCTTTGCCAGAAACATAAGCAGGAAGGGAAGCCTCAAATCTGTCTGCAATCAAAACAAATCTTTTATCACCACACTTAAGGTGAAGATCACATCCCCCACAAGTACTGGTGCTATCATTATTTGCCTTTAATGCTGATTTTGGAAAGGGAAAAACAAACATTCCATCCAGGATGATTCATTATTTTTTAGCCACTCTCCTTGGTTTGCTTTTCCGTTGCCTTTTTCCCCTTGGTTTCTCAGATCCGACCTCCTCTGTTTCTTACTGCTGTGTGTCAGTGACACCTTCTGAAGCTTCTCCACAGCATTGTTTGCTCTATGGTGATACCATTGGCCACTTACAGAATTGCAGAAGAGAGATCTGAACTCTACCTCTGCTGTTCCTACTCTTGATTGACCAATAACGTCAGTACTGAGTTCAAACTTCAAGAAACATGTTTTGGCAGTAGGCGGAGGCATCAGCCCATTTAAAATAAGCAGATTCATTGTTTTATTTGTTTTCAGGATGTGGGCAACACTGGCAAGGCCACATTTATTGTCCATCCCTAGTTGCCCTGAGAAGGTGGTTATGGGCCTTCTTCTTGAACTTCCTGGCGGTGATGGTTTCCCCCCACAATGGAATTGCAGGATTTTGACCAGGCAGCAATGAAGGGAAGTGATATATGTCCAAGTCAGGGTGGTGTGTGACTTGGAGAGGAAGGTGGAGGTGATGGTGCTCCCATGACGTTGCTGCTCTTATCATTCTTGAAGTTAGAGGTTGTGTGCTGGGGAGGTTCTTTCAATGTAAGCTTGCAGTGCTTCCTGTAGACCATAAATACTACATCTGTAGTATGCCAGTGGTGGAGGGAGTGGATATTGAGTCCAGTCGCAGAGGCACCAATCATTTGAACTGCTCTGTTCTGGATGGTGTTAAACCTCTTGAGTGTTGGTGCCATTGCTTCCATCCAGGTGAGTGGCAAGCACTCCATTACACTCCTGACTTGAACCTTGTAGATGGTGGAGACGCTTTGAGGGGTCAGGAGGTGAGTCACTCATCACAGAGTACCCAGCCTCTGCCCTGCTCTTGTAGCCATGGTGTTGATTTTGTTGGTCCAGTTCAACATCTAGTGAATGGTGACCCCGAAAGATGATGATGGAGGGGGACTTGGCGATGGTGATGCCATTAAAGGTCGGGGGAGATGGCTGGACTTTCTCTTGTTCAAGGTAGTCATTGCTTACCACTTGTGTTGTTTGCATTTTACCTGACACTTCTCAGTCCAAGTCTGGAGATTGTCCCAGTCCTGTGTAGGTTGGCATGAGATGTTCCATTACTGGAGGAATTGTGAATGGAGCTGAACACTGGAATCATCAACAAACAGCCCCACTCCTGAACTTATGACAGGGGGAAGGTTATTGATGAAACAACTGAAGATGGTTAGGCCAAGGACATCTCTCTTGAGGACCTCCTGCAGTGATGTCCTGGGGCTGTGATGATTGGCCTCTGACAACCCCAAGCATTTTCCTAGCCACTGCAAGGGTTTCCCTTCGACCCCTGTATTTGATCTCATTATTAATCGGGCCCCTTGGTGCCATACCTGGTCAAATGCTGCTTTAATGTTGATGGCAGCTTCATAAGAACATAAGAACATAAGAAATAGGAGCAGGAGTAGGCCAATCGGCCCCTCGAGCCTGCTCCGCCATTCAATAAGATCATGGCTGATCTGATCCTAACCTCAAATCTAAAGAACACAAGAAGTAGGAGCAGGACCCGGCCACTCAGCCCCTGGGCCCGCTCCGCCACCCACAGGGCCCTGACCAATCCGAACTCAGCCTCATGTCCAATTTCCAGCCCGCTCCCCGTAACCCCTAATTCCCTTTACCTCTAGGAAACTATCTATTTCTGTTTTAAATTTATTTAATGATGTAGCTTCCACAGCTTCCTGGGGCAGCAAATTCCACAGACCTACTACCCTCTGAGTGAAGAAATTTCTCCGCATCTCAGTTTTGAAAGAGCAGCCCCTTATTCTAAGATTATGCCCCCTAGTTCTAGTTTCACCCATCCTTGGGAACATCCTTACCGCATCCACCCGATCAAGCCCCTTCACAATCTTATATGTTTCAATAAGATCGCCTCTCATTCTTCTGAACTCCAATGAGTAGAGTCCCAATCTACTCAACCTCTCCTCATATGTCCACCCCCTCATCCCCGGGATTAACCGAGTGAACCTTCTTTGTACTGCCTCGAGAGCAAGTATGTCTTTTCTTAAGTATGGACACCAAAACTGTATGCAGTATTCCAGGTGCGGTCTCACCAATACCTTACATAACTGCAGCAATACCTCCCTGTTTTTCACTCACCACTCTTCTGGCATTCAGTTCTTATGTCCATACCTCGATCAAGGCTGTGATGAGCGGTTCTGGTCAATGAGCTGGTTATTTATGAGTAGATGACACTTGATGGTGCTATCGATGACTCCTTCTATCGCTTTACTGACGATTGGGTGGAGGCTGATAGGGTGGTAATTGAACCAGTTAAATTTATCCTGCTTTTTGTGGATAAGACATACAATCTTCTACATTGTTGGGTGGATGCCGGTGCCATGGCTAAGGGAGCGGCTAGTTCTGGTGTGCAGATTATTTTGTGGGGTGCTGTGATGCTGGGGGAGGGGGAGGGGAATTGTAGCTTCCTAAGGAGGAAGTAACTAAATGGGCCAAATGGCCTACCTCATCCATACTTTTGCTTTTGTGATATTAGCAAGATTACCCCCAGTGTTTTTTAAAATTCATTCTCTGGATGTGGGCATCACTGCTGTGTGTCAGGCTGCAGAAAACACATGACTTATCTGTTGGCACCTTCTACAATTTCTCCCAAGCCTATCTGTCCTTGCAGCAGCCACCAGGGTCAAATCCTGACACTGCTCTCTCCTCATTACAGTTGCTTCCAGCTGCACGCTGTTGCTATGCCAACAATGCAGGAGTTGTCTAAAACCTACAGAGACCCATATCCTAGATCACGTGATGCCAGGAGATATGGTGCAGGTTAAAATAGTGCCAGGAAAAAAAACCCCCAAATTATTTGTTTCATTTGAGAAGCTAGAACCTTAAATTCACAAAGTCCAAACTTTTCATTTCTAACACTGTGTTGGAACCTAGCTCGCACCAAGTCCCGTTCATCCATCACCCCTGTGCTCGCTGACCTACATTGCCTCCCAGTCCGTCAATGCCTCGATTTTAAAATTCTCATCCTGGTTTTCAAATCCCTCCGTGGACTCGCCCGCCCCTATCTCTGTAACCTCCGCCAGCCCTCTGAGATATCTGTGCTGCTCCAATTCTGGCCTCTTGCACATCCCCGATTTTAATCGCTCCACCATTGGCGGCCGTGCCTTCAGCTGCCTAGGCCCTCAGCTCTGGAATTCCCTCCCTAAACCTCTCCCATTCTACCTCTCTCTCCTCCTTTTAAGAAGCTTCTTAAAACCTACCTCTATGTCCAGGCTTTTGGTCATCTGCCCTAATATCTCCTTATGTGATAAAGCTCCTCTGAAGCACCTTGGGACATTCAAGGCGCTCTATAAATGCAAGTTGTTGTTTCGGTTGCCGAGGTTACCGTATCATATCTCCGGATGCAACAAACGGAGGAGGCAAGTGCGGTAGGTTGCAGGCTCCGACAAGTACTTGCAAACACCATCCCTGCAGACCCTACTGCCACACCTGCAGAGGGCCCTGAACATGTGTATCCTCAGTGCTCAGGCATCACGAGGTGGTTATAGGAAAAAATCCTTTCAGTCTTGGTGCTTATAACGTTGGCGTTTAATTGACTGCATCGTAGGTGGTCATGTTTTATTCCAACAAGAACTTTGCATTACATCCAATTTTAGAGAGGGAGCAAGATGAAAAGGTAATGGATGATTACCAAATTAAGATGTAAAAAAAAGCAATGAGAGGTCTCCACTGTGCCATCATACTACTTACAGTTCAATTGAATCATTTTGAAGCCTGAATATTTAAATTCCATCCCACTTGTCCATGGCTGGATTGCAGTGTAGGCAACCAGCATCACGATCTCTCGATTACATCACTCACTTCATTCGACTTCTACCCATTTTATTTTAGTCCTAGAACAATGTGGCTCTGGAATTGGGTACGACAGCGAATGTCAATGCGCAGCAACATCGACTTGAGAGGGTGAGGAGGCAGAAGAAAGATAGGACAGCACGCAGACTGAGGAGAGTTGCACACCAGATACCGCCAAGGCTGGAGTGTGTTACACAGAAAGTAAAGCACAGAGAAAATAACACACAGGCTGCACTGTGTTACATTAGGGAAATGTATATTGCATGTATTATGTACTGGACAGTCTCCTGGGTGAAGAAAGCAACACCCAGCATACATCATAGAGAACAACTGACACTGTATATAGGGCAGATAAAACCTATATATAATACCAGAAGCTGTATATATTGACAGGCAAACCAACGGGCAGACACGATGGGCCGAATGGCCTCCTTCTGTGCCGTAAATTTCTATGATTCTGTGAAAAAAAAACATTTCTATATTATAGGAACTCTGTACATATGATGGGGGGAGTAGCAGACCCTGTATATATGATGGGAATAACAGAACCTATATATACGATGGAAGTGGGGAATAGCGGACCCTAAATGCAGTAGCAGGAATCATTGACCCTGAGGCTGAATTTCCTCCTCTTCGGTGTAATATCACGGTACTAATAGGGGACAGGGGTGGAAATTGGGGTCAGGCCTGATTACCCTGTGTCTCTGCTCGTTAGTTTGCCTGTCAAAACTTCCATTTCATTTGTCGATGGGCGCTCGGTATGTACCCCCACAATTTGGGCGCGTGCAAATTGGGGAATTGCTACACCTGTGCGTCCTTGATGTCCAGCATTGCTAAGGGCATCAGAGGCTTTATAAATGACAAAAGGCCAGGGTGTCCCAGAACAGAAACTGGCCTTTTCAAAAAAGACGAGAATTTTTTTTTTCCGTTTGGGAGGGGCCAGAAGTGCATCATGAAATGGGGAGAGGGTTCATCCCAACCCAGATCTGCCCCCAAAGGGAGCCTCGAGGAAATTCAGGATCGTTGTATTTAGATTCAGTGAGGAAATCCAGGATCGTTGTGTATATATAATCCTCGAGGATAGTCAGGATCGCTGTACTTAGAATCGTTGAGGAAATTCAGGATCACTCTATATATAATGGGGGCACAAGAGGTCCTTTCAATAGTAGCAGGAATCGTGGACTCTATTTATATGACGGGGATAGCAGACCTTTTGTATGGCAGCGGAAAATGCAGGCCAGGTTCCGAAAGGGGCAGAGCATTTTGAAAACAGACATTGTTCTACAGAAAAATGAGGAAGCTAAGTACCGTCTCTTCGCACTATTGCTGCTATCATTTCCGCACTTGCCTACTTAAGAAATTTTGAAGATACATTTAAAATGAAATCTTGCCCATCATCAACACGCTGGGGAGGTGACGGCCAAAAAGAAATTGAGAGGTGTTCTGATCCAAATCCAACTGTTGGTCAAGGTCCTTTGATTGCAGCTCATTAACGGGTTATTGAGAGATCACCTTACTGTCGTCTCCTTCAGTTAGTCATTCAGCTCATCCTCAATATAAAGCTTTACATTCGAACAGATCCATCAGCACTTAATTTGATGAATTTGCTAAATCCTGTACCCCTACAGTAAGAGGGGAATTAACCTTATGAATATTCATGATACTGGAGGAGGTTAATGTAACATTATTAATCTATTCACTGCTTCCAGCAGCAATATGTATAAATTTTAATTGAGATTGTTTTGCTCATCAAGGTGAGGATGTGAATGAAACACGTTTCCACTCTGCTTGGCATCAAACACTCCTAGGCCAGGCAGAATATAGGTGAGATCCAAAGTATAGCTTATATAATAGCAAAATACTGCAGATGCTGGAAATCTGAAATAACAACAGAAAATGCTGGAAACACTCAGCAGGTCAGGCAGCATCAAGGAGAGAGAAACAGAGTTAACGTTTCGGGTCAAGGACCCTTCATCAGAACTGGAAAAGGTTAGGGAAGAGAGATTTTTAAGCAGGGGCAGGGAGGAGGGGAGGATATGCCCACCTTGAAGAAGTTCTGCTCTTCTCTCCAACGGGATTTCCATTTGTCTCTTCAACCTTGTTCACCTTCATTGCTTTCTGTTTCCTTGTGCTATCATCCCTTTTGTCAGTCAATCTCTCCTGCCTTCCATCCTATCACAAACCTTCCCTTTGTTCTTCCCTCCCCTCCTCCCTGCCCCCGCTGAAAAATCTCTCTTCCCTAACCTTTTCCAGTTCTGACGAAGGGTCATCGACCTGAAACGTTGACTCTGTTTCTCTCTCCTCGATGCTGCCTGACCTGCTGAGTGTTTCCAGCATTTTCTGTTGTTATTCCAAAGTACAGCTCCCTCTTCTTTGTTCAATGTACCTGAACCCAACCTTACTGCACCAACGTCCAGCTTTTATTTTCCCGGTGCAGCCTTTCTGAATGATGCCAAGTTCTGGAGAATTTTGTAGCTTAGACCCTGCATTTGCTGACCTTTGAACTGAGAGTCTCCCAACCTTTGTAATTCCAATGACGCCTTCCATCCAGCAGAAAGACGGAAGGCATTTAATCCACTTGGCCTGGAATCAAACCTCGATTCCTGAAAAGAGCAACAAGGTTGATCCCGAGAATGAAAACTCCAGATTAGGAAGAGAGACTCGCACTACCGCTGAAGCATGCACAAAGGCTTCCCCTTGCATATAGGACTCACCCCAAACTTGACCATTGCCCAGGAAATAAATGATGAACTTGAATTTAGGCTGCACTTCCAATTTAAACGCTTCAGTTTGCTTTTCAATGATATGCAATCGAACAAACTTTCACCGGAGAAAATAAAACAGAGAGGCTATGATCCAAGTCCTTAACATGGTGAAGAAGAGGAATAATGTGGATGAAATGGGGTCATATACAACATGAGTATGACTGTAAAGTGTATGAGCAGTAGCCTGACACCTGACGAGCAATTGGAACCTTGAAATTACTGCTTGTATATCGGCCCATGTAGTCAATACATTTGTCCGCTGTCTCATGTGCATCATTTCTCATGGGTGGGGAAGAATGGTGATGGAGGTGCTCATCTCAAACAGGTGGAAGCTTCGTTTAAATATAAATTAGGAGGTAGGAACATCCTGCGTGTTATTTCCCAATGTTCAGACATTCTTCTGTCCACTGCCTTGAATGCAGCTGTTAACCTGTTGACCTTAAATAGGGGTAAATATGTGGAATAGTCCCCCAAAAGTAGCTGATTAACATTTTGTTAAATAGCTGGCTTAACATCTATTGAGAGCAGAACTGAAGATTAAATGGAAAACTGCAGGTATAAACATATAAGCTTGGATTTTCCCATCTGATGCGCACAATTTATTGGCGTAAATTCGACACTCCTGATCGGAAACGTGGGCTTTTTTTTTTCCTTTTTCTGTGATAGCACTTAGCTTCTCACCAGCCTTTGTCCCGAGTCGTTGAATGTTTTAGTTGCCTCTAACACCATTCCAGCAATGCCCCCCAAATCACCATTCACATTATGTAATGCACCATTTCTCATGGGTAGGCAAGGTGATGGAGGTGCCCATCTCAAACAGGATGGAAGCTTTAATTATATATAAATTAGGAGGTAGGGGCATCCTACACATTGGCCCAAAAATTCGGCTGAATACGGGAGAGTACGAACTGTGTACTCTCGCGTATTCGGTCCCGAAGTGCTGGTTTCCTGCATGCACTGCGCATGCGCGGGAAACCGGCACTTCCGGTATGGCAAAGGGGGCGGTTCCTAAGTGAACCGCGTGCGCACTACAGGCTGTGCGCATGCAGCACACTTAGGTTTTTTTTCAGGTTTCAACGCGAAGGTAAGTATGGAAGATTTTACACATGAAGAAAGGAGGCGTAAGACCCCCTTTTAACAAGGTAAGTAGTTAGTTAAGTATTATTTTAAATTTTTTTCAACAGGTTTATCTTTTTTAGAGACTTTAAAGAAAGGTAAGTTTATTTTTATAACTTTTAAAAAGAATTTAAATTTTTTCAAAAATTGAAATTTTTGTTTAAAGTGGTTAATTTATTTAACTATAGTTATTTTATTAATGTGATGGTTTTTTTTAAATTTATTTGAGGTTTAGCTGTTCTTTTGGGGGCAATTTGTATTCATAGTTTTGACAGTTCTCCTGTCAAATCTATGAATGAAAGATGGTGTGCTGCCATTGGCTCTCCATGTCCCATGTGATCCCAGAGGTCGCATTGAACTAACTGCGCCTCTGGTACACGCACACACTGCGCGCCGGCACCAGGGAGAGGCCCAGGACCCGAAGTTCGTGTGGACCCGAAACACAACGGCAGGCGCGGTAGGTAAGATCGCGCGCGATCCTTACCCCCGCGGCAAGCCTCCAAGTCAAATTTCTGGGCCATTATTTCCCAATGTTCAGGCATACAGCAATCCATTTGTTATCGCCCCCTATGTCAATGAGCATCTAGGGTTTCTAAGTAATGACAAGTCAGGGAAAGGACACAGTAGTATTAAGGGAAAGGTGTTTCAGTATTTTCTGCGCTGCTTTTCTTTTCTGTGTGTTGGAACTTGGGTTCTTTGGCCGGGATTCTCACTCGGGGGGGTTGCATCTGACTGCTCCCTGCCCTCCCGCTGCACGCCAATGGTGGAAGAGGGTGCAGGACACTGAAGGATTGCCCTCCCTATCTGCCCCACTTACCGCTGCTTCCTGTGGCCACCGTGGGAGAAGGTAGCAGCAGGCCCCAGGATGTGGTGGTAATGGCCTTGAGGTCCCCAGTGGGAGAGGGCTTTGTAACAGTCTCCCCTCTCTCAAGTCTAGCCCCCAACACTTACCTGCTCTAGGCCCCAGTATGATATTAATCTAATCTGCCCCCTTTGAGGTCCTTTACTGGCTCTTCTGGCATTGCTGCTCATGCACCATTGATATCGGGTACGGTAGCATTGTGGTTATTTTACTGGACTAGTAATCCAGAGACCTGGACTAATGATCCAGAGACGTGAGTTTAAATCCCACCACAGCAGCTGGGGAATTTTACCAGGCGTAAGAATTTGACAGGCATTCAGTGGGCGGAGGTTGTGCAAAAAGCGCAACTCTCCACCCGCAGCGGCACTTTTCCCGGACAGGCGGATGATTTGTCAAGAGAATTCCTGACGGATCGCAAGTGCCGGTTTTCAGCGCATGCGCATCGCACACTTGCGCGGCCCCTACGGGCGCGTACACACCTCGTATGCACCCGTAGGGGGTCGCAAAATCTGGCCCTATATCTTGGGATTTGTGTCGATTACTCTTAATTTTTATGCATGTCCCTGCTTAGTTCCCTACTCATTCAGCCTTGGCAAAAGCTGCTAATGTGCTCAGATGACCTGTTGAACCTTTCCAAAGGCTTTCCGAATTTTAGTCCCCCTAGTCGGATACTCCTTTAATTGCCCCCATCCCTTTAAATTTGACTTAACCACCAATCTACTGCTCCAACCACTAGATTGCTGCCTGTACACAACCAAATCTGCACCTGGAGTTAAGGCTGACCTCAGAAAATTGTGGGTTTTTTTTTGCTCATTCTGTCTCTTTATTCACACTTTCTCCCCCCTGGTTTTGCTACCAATTTATTTGGTCTCTCACGTTATTGTTTCTGTCACTTTGCTCTCACTCCTAGAATCATAGAATCAAACAGCACAGAAGGAGGCCATTTGGCCCATCGTGCCTGTGCCGGCTCTTTGAAAGAGCTCTCCAATTAGTCCCGCTCCCCTGCTCTTTCCCCGTAGCCCTGCAATTTTTTCCTTTTCAAGTATGTGACCAATTCCCTTTTGAAAGTTACCATTAAATTTGCTTCCACCACCCTTTCAGGAGTGCATTCCAGATTGTAACAACTCGCTGCGTGACAAAACCCTTTTTCTGATTCTCTGTACACAGACAGACACATAAATAGCCACCCACACGGAGAGAGAGAGAGAGAGATATTGCAGTAAGCGATGAGTTTTCACAGATACACAGAAATAATTGAGTATGATGAGAGAGAGAGAAAATGGGAGGAGGGGGCACTTTATTTTGTGATACACACACACACATCCCCAAGGCCATGACCTATATTTTCTTCCCTGCCAGCATTTCTCTTCATTGTGTGATCTGATGAGATTACTGGGAATGATTTCCTAATGACTTTGGTAATTCAGTCTTTATCTGCTTGTGTACCATTAATGAAAATCAGTGTTGAGCTGCCACTGATGGACTCAATCATTCTCCTCCCCAGAGTGACTGCTCAAGTGACAGTGACAGCGAGGACAACTTCATTATGGTCCCGCCACGTGACCACCTGGGACTGGCCATCTTCTCCATGCTGTGCTGTTTCTGGCCTCTGGGTATTGCTGCTTTCTACTTCTCCCAAGGGGTAAGACTCGTGCGTCTTCATTTTTCTACGTGACCCACTAGCACGATGACTCGTGTGTGCGTGTGCGTTTGTACGTGTTGATGTGAGCATGTGTTGCAACAGGCGTGTTGTTTGCTGAGTACTGGCGGGGAGAGACCCGGTTTCTGGAGGAGCTGTCCCAACCGCACGAGAGAAAGGGCCCAGATCAAGCCAGGGCCTTTCTTGCCCCTCTTTACTGTAGCGAGAGACTTTCGCTGGGCTAAGAAGGTACAGGCACAGGAGGCACTCCAGGACCTCACCGACAGTGCAATTCCACACAGTGTCAGCTGTGGCTCAGTGGGTAGCACTTCTTGCCTCTGAGTCAGGGCAGTTGTGGGTTCAAGTTCCACTTCCAGGAACTTGAGCATAAAAATCTAGGCTGACACTCCAGTGCCAGCTGCGAGGGAGTGCTGCACTGGTTGGAAGGGCCTGTCTTTCAGATGTTAAACCCTGTCTGCTCTCTCAGATGGATGTCAAAGATCCCATGGCACTGTTTCAAAGAAGAGCAGGGAGGTTCTCCCTGGTGTCCTGGCCAATATTTATACCTCAATCAACACCACGTAAAAATAGCCCCAGATTATCTGGTCATTATCAAAGTGCTGTTTGTAGGCCTTTGCTGAGCGAAAATTGTCTGCCGTGTTTCCTACAGTGATTACACTTGAAAAAGTGGCTGTAAAGCACGTTGGGACATCCTGAGGCCATGGGCGCTATATAAATGCAAGACTTTTTTCTTTTGCAAGGCAGGACCGTGAATGTTGACATTGAGTCACATCTTTTGAGAGGCGGTGCACTGTTATATCTGCAGTAGGTACGGTAGTGTAGTGGTTATGTTACTGGACTAGTAATCCAAGGCCTGGACTAGTATTCTAGAGGCAGTGAGTTTAAATCCCACCATGGCACCGAGAATGAAAGACTTACATTTATATAGCGCCTTTCATGACCACCGGACGTCTCAAAGCGCTTTACAGCCAATGAAGTACTTTTGGAGTGTAGTCACTGTTGTAATGTGGGAAACGTGGCAGCCAGTTTGCACACAGCAAGCTCCCACAAACAGCAATGTGATAATGACCAGATAATCTGTTTTAGTGATGTTGGTTGAGGGATAAATAATGGCCAGGACACTGGGGATAACTCCACTGCTCTTCTTCAAAACAGTGCCATGGGATCTATTACGTCCACCTGAGAGGGCAGACGGGCCTCGGTTTAGCGTCTCATCCTAAAGACAGCACCTCTGACAGTGCAGCGCTCCCTCAGCACTGCACTGGAGTGTCAGCCTAGATTTTTGTGCTCAAGTCCCTGGAGTTGGACTTGAACCCACAACCTTCTGACTCGGAGGCAAGTGTGCTACCCACTGAGCCACAGCTGACAATAAAAAACAATTTTAAAGACTGGCAGCGAACTAGGGAAGAGTATAACAGAAAACGCTGGAAAAACCCAGCAGGCGAGGCAGCATCCGTGGAGAGAGAAACAGAGTTAACGTTTCAGGTCGAAGACCTTTCATCAGAACTGGAGACAGCAGGAAATCAAATAGATTTAAAGCAAGGATAAAGCTGGGAAAAGGGGGAGGGGATGAAAGAACAAAAGGAGACATTAAGAGACATTAAGAGATATTCAAGGCAAGGGAAGAGTATATCTGGCCTGTGAGTGTCAGAGCCCTGAGCTTATAGACATTATGGTTTAAATAAATAAGTGACTGCAGGAGAGCAGTTAGTGAGAGAGGAAGAAACAAAAGCTGATGAAAGGAAACAGCCACATGAGGGAAGAGGAGCAGGGTTTCCAGATCCAGCACGGAAATTACAGCAAACATTCAGTCAAAACAGCTGACACTGAGATTAGTCAGAGAGCTTAACGGTCAGTGAAATTCAGAGGAGAAATAATAGATTTGCCTGTCAGAGAAGAGCAGAAACGGCAGCGACTGACAGCAGGGGGAGAGCAGAAGGAAGAAATGTCAGGAGTGAAAATAGGCAAGAAAAAAAATAGGAAAGAGAAAGTGAGAGATGGGTATCTGACATGTACAGAAATGTCCACCATGCCTGGAAAAAACTGGCCCTGGAGTTGTTTCTTTGTAACGAGTGCCTTCCCCCCCACATCCCCGCCTTCTTATACCCAGCAATTGGCAGCCAGGCTCTGGAATTCCCTCTCTAAACTCCTCCACCTCCCCATCTCCTTAAAACCCACATCTTTGGTCACTCCTTCTAATAGCTCCTCCTTTAGCTCAGCGTCCTCTTTCTGATTACATCTCTGTGAAGCGCTTTGTGTTTTTTCTTTACGTTAAAGGCACTATATAAATGCAAGTTGTTATGAAAAGTGACGAGCGGGGAAACTAGGAACTCGAACGAGCTTCCCCCAAGAGCTCGTCCTATGTCTTCGTGAGTAACCTGAGTTATCGAGGCCAGGAAGTCCCAAGCACACAATGGTAGGCATGCTACAAATGGCACCAGTGCTCCTGGGTTGGGGAGGAGAAATTCTGTCAGGGTTCCTGCTCCTCATCGTTGCCCAGCGACTCCTGCTGGAAGTACCGTGGGTGAGGGCAGGATTGGGCTGGCTGTGAGGTTCTCCCTCCCCACTGTGGTCACATAGCCAGCCAGCACTCGCCGTCCAGGCTTATGCATGAATAATGGATACTCGGCAAAGTACCGGAGGGTGCCTGGTGCCTGTAGAGCTTTGACTCCTAGAATCTTAGAATCTCACAGCACAGAAGGAGGCCATTCGGCCCATCGTGCCTGTGCTGGCTCTTTGAAAGAGCTCTCCAATTAGTCCCGCTCCTCTGCTCTTTCCCCCAATTTTTTCCCTTCCAAGTCTATATCCAATTCCCAAGGGAAAGTTACTGTTGAATCTGCTTCCACCACCCTTTCAGGCAGCGTATTCCAGATCATAACAACTCACTGCATTAAAAAAAATGCTCCTCATGTATCTACTGATTCTTTTGCCAATTATCTTAAATCTGTGTCCTCTGGTTACCGACCCTCCTGCCAGTGGAAACAGTTTCTCCTTATTTACTCTATCAAAACCCCTCCTAATTTTGAAAACCACTATTAACTCTCCCCTTAACATTCTCTGCTCTAAGGAGAACAACCCCAGCTTCTCTAAGTCTCTCCACACAACTGAAGTCCCTCATCCTGGTATAATTCTGGTAATTCTCTATCGCACCCTCTCCTTAGGCCAGGCTGATACCTGGGATGGCAGGAATGACGTATGAGGAGAGATTGGGTCGATTGGGCTTATACTCGCTGGAGTTTAGAAGAATGAGAGGGGATCTCATTGAAACTTATAAAATTCTGACAGGACTGGACAGACTAGATGCAGGAAGGATGTTCCCGATGGTCGGGGAGTCCAGAACCAGGGGTCACAGTCTAAGGATAAGGGGTAAGCCATTTAGGACAGAAATGAGGAGGAATTTCTTCACCCAGAGGGTGGTGAACCTGTGGAATTCTCTACCACAGAAGGCAGTAGAGGCCAATTCATTAAATATATTCAAGAAGGAGTTGGATATATTTCTTAAGGCTAAAGGGATCAAGCGATATGGGGAGAAAGCAGGGACAGGGTTCTGAATTTGGATGATCAGCCATGATCGCATTGAATGGCGGAGCAGGCTAGAGGGGCCGAATGGCCTACTCCTGCTCCTATCTTCTATGTTTCTATGTAACATCACTCCTAAAGTGTGATGCCCAGAATTGGGCACAATACTCCAGCTGGGGCCTAACTAGTAATTTATAGAGGTTTAGCATAACTTGTTTTTGTACTCAATGCCTCTATTTATAAAGCCCAGGATCCCATATGCTTTTTTTAAGAAAACAGCTTTATCAAATTGTCCTGTCAAATTCAAAGATTTGTGTCCTGACACCCCCGGGTCTCTCTGTTCCTGCACTCCGTTTAAAATTGTACCATTTAGCTCGTATTGTCTCTCCTCATTCTTGCTCTCAAAATGCATCACTTCACACTTGTCTGCATTAAGTTTTATCTGACATGTGTCTGCCCATTTCACCAGTCTGTCTCGAGTCTCCTGAAGTCTGCTACTAACCTCCTCACAGTTCACTACATTTCCAAGTTCCTTGTGGGGGAGGGGGGGTGGGGGGGGAAACTCGCAGAAAAATAGGCAAGAAATATATACATGTACTTTTATAAAGTAGAAATAGCAATTACAATTGAAACAGGAACAGTTGACTGGAGAAGACAGATGACCAGCCTGGGGGCAGATAGGAGATGGCGAGTAACAGTAGGTTTTATCTTAAGACTGTAAGAATACATGGCTGCGCTAAGTATTAAATATTCATTAACCAGGGTAATTGTGAAATATAATTTTAAATGTTTTCATGTACAAATTTGTGTTCTATGTGAATAACTGGCTGAATTGTCAACGCTCTGTTTCAGAGTCATATTTCATTTCTGTCCATTTGTTAAATGAGATTAATAAACTCTTATTGCAATACACAATCTAATGTCCAATAAATGTAGTAATAGAAATCAATGTTTCTCCGGCAAAAGGAATTAAATGAATAGCTGAGTAATTTTATAAATGAAAGTATGCGTCTGTAAGATCCCATGATGCATGGAAGGAATCCGAGATCCTCAATAATTTAAAATCTTAACCACTGTGGGCTGGGAGACCCCCCCTCCCCCTGTATCTGTACAGCAGTTTGGGGGTTTAAACAGGAAGTGCTGCCTTCACCAACCTCTGTGTACAACGGTTACAATGAATTAGCACCGGTAATCTCCCTGATGTGATGGGATGTTCTACACGACATAACCGCTTTATTAAATGTCGTTTATTGATGCATTTGGCTTTCTTCACAGCAGATAATTCCGACAATTTTGGAAGGGGAATGCAATTTTGAGAGGAAAAAAAAACGTGGAACTTGCAATCATTTCTACTTAGAATTGAAATTATTGTCGGGAAAATTGCGGCACTGATGATCAACTACAGATCAATTATAAAGCCTCCCGTTCTAAATGCCAGACGGTGTATGTGCGGAATGCAGCCTGTCAGTGTTGAATAATGGAGGTGGTTAACGGTAGATTGATTGATGGCTGGAGTTTTTTGCTCAATTACCTTCAAGAGCCAATGTTGCTGTGATGTCTTCTGGCAGCTTTTCCTGGGGATATTCACCCTGGCTCAGGGGATTGAATAGTCTGGGGAGAGCCCCCTTGCAGTGATACTGCACGCGATCTATTAGAAGGAGCAGGTTTGCTGAACTCCATACCCTTTTCTCATTCCACACTCCTTGTATGAGCGTTTTATTACGCCCTATTGATTTGCTGAACATTTTGGTTTAGAGAGACTGTCACCAGCAGGATCCCACTTAAAGGGGGCTCGAGGGGAACTGAGTGGTACAGTAGTCTTGCACCTCTAGGATCTGGGTATTGATGGTATGAAATGACTGTGAGGGACCTGTGTGAAATGAGTTTGGACTGTCTCAATCCAATTCTAGTTCCAATTGCCTTACAGTAGAAAAACTGCCCTAATTTGGCACTAATTGGCAATCTCACTCAGAGAGGCTGCTGTGTCAACTATCGCACGGGTACAGTAGAGGGTGCACGCCGAAGGTTGGGGCTGAGGTACATGACAGGGCATCTTTCCTCTGCATCTGGGTGTACTACACTTGACCTGGGATTTATTGATGCTGACACTGGACGGAGGAGGGGGGGGAGGTGTTGAAATGAAAATCATCGGCCCTCCCAGTGCACTCCTACCATAACTCCGGGAGTCCAGGTGCTGGATCTGTTCTGGGAGTTCCTGTGCGGCCTGGTAAAGGGAGGATCGTCTGCCGACCCCTTACAAGCCCAGTGATTGGGAGGGGATGGGCAGAGGCAACTACTCGATATGTTTGGAGTCGTCACAGCGTTGGCCTCCGAGAGGTCTGGCAGGGCTGTGGCAACCAAGAAGCCCAGTGAAAAGAGGCCAACTGCTGCTCCCCTGGTGGAAGTGGAAGTTTGGCCCACTTGGGAATCCAGGCCCGAATTCCTAAAGCCATGTCAGGTACAAGTTTCAAAGCTGCTCCCTGCTCTGCACCCACCACTCCCACCTCCCCGACATGAGCTGAACTCTCAACTTTTCTTTTATTCGTTCCTGGGATGTGGGCATCGCTGGCAAGGCCAGCATTTATTGCCCATCCCTAATTGCCCTCGAGAAGGTGGTGGTGGGCTGCCTTCTTGAACCGCTGCAGTCCGGTGGCATAGTGGTTAGCACTGGTACCTCAAAGCGCCAGGGACCCGGGTTCGAATCTGACCTCGGGTGACTGTCTGTGTGGAGTTTGCACATTCTCCCCGTGTCTGCGTGGGTTTCCTCCGGGTGCTCCGGTTTCCTCCCATAGTCCAAAAATGTGCGGGTTAGGTTGATTTGGCTATGATAAATTGACCCTTAGTGTTAGGGGGGGATTAAATATGTGGGGTTATGGGGATAGGATGGGATATGTTAGGGGGAATTAAATACGTGGGGTTACGGGGGTAGGGTGGGATATATGTACTGTGGGGATTAAAGCAGGGACAGGGTACTGGATTTGGATGATCAGCCATGATCGTATTGAATGGTGGAGCAGGCTCGATGGGCCGAATGGCCTACTCCTGCTCCTAGATTCTATGTGTGGTGAAGGTACTCCCACAGTGCTGTTAGGGAGGGAGTTCCAGGATTTTGACCCAGCGACAATGAAGGATCGGCGATATATTTCCAAGTCAGGATGGTGTGTAACTTGGAGGGGAACTTGGAGGTGGTGGTGTTCCCATGCGCCTGCTGCCCTTGTCCTTCTAGGTGGGAGAGGTCGCAGGTTTGGGAGGTGCTGCTGAAGAAGCCTTGGCGAGTTGCTGCAGTGCATCTTGTAGATGGTACACACTGCAGCCACGGTGCACTAGTGGTGGAGGGAGTGAATGTTTAAGGTGGTTGATGGGTGCCAATCAAACGGGCTGCTTTGTCCTGGATGGTGTCGAGCTTCTTGAGTGTTGTTGGAGCTGCACTCATCCAGGCAAGTGCTTAAATGAAGACTTCAACTGTCCACTGGATAACACAGCAAGAGGGAAACGCCATATCAACACAGTTGTTTTTAACCAGGCTCACTGTATAGTTATGCAGCTCCACCAGTGATTCAGTGGGTATGAATACCAAGGTGCAATACTGAGCCGTAAAGATCGGGAAGGTCCCACATTGGAATTCTGGTCTCTATTGACATTCTTGGACTAGGCAGCGAAACGCAAATCTGGTGTCAGTGACATTTCACCAGTGGCAATGCACGTGTGTGGACCTTGGGTGAGGACACTGTTCTCTTGGCTCGCCACAGTTGAATATCTCACTACACAGGCTCACATATAACAAATGTTGGGTCTATCAGCACCAAAGAAACCGTACCTTAGCGGGGGACAAAATTGGATAAAAGAAAAAATGATGGTGGCACAGGTTGATCCTTAATTGAAGTGGGACTTCTCAACTTAAAAACAAATGTTTGAAGAAATGCTATGTTTAGATTAGGGCTCATGATGCGGAGATGCCGGTGTTGGACTGGGGTGGACAAAAATGAGAAGTCGCACAACACCAGGTTATAGTCCAACAGTTTTATTTGAAATCACAAGCTTTCGGAGCTATCGATCGCCCCTTCCTCAGGTGAAGTAAAGAGATACAGAATCGCCAAAGCATATATAGATAGAGAACAATGCATGTGTTACTTACAAAAGCAGACGACTACATTTAAATCACCCTGACTGTTTATCTGCCGAGGTGTGACAAAAGGCAATCAGGTCACATCAAAGACATAGCAAGATACAACTGAGACAATGAGGTGGAGCCACAGGGGGTCCAATGTGTCAAAAGCCGCAGTATGGGAAACGATAAACTTTACACACGACAACGCAAAATCATCGAGCAGAGCAGAAACTGATAGCCAAGTTCCGCACTCATGAGGACGGCCTCAACCGGGATCTTGGGTTTATGTCACGATACATGACGTGATCCAGACTCGAGTCGTCGTTGGCTTGTTAACAGATGTGATTCCCAGTAAAAAAGTAAAAATTTTAAAGTTTATCGTTTCCCATACTGCGGCTTTTGACACATTGGACCCCCTGTGGCTCCACCTCATTGTCTCAGTTGTATCTTGCTATGTCTTTGATGTGACCTGATTGCCTTTTGTCACACCTCGGCAGATAAACAGTCAGGGTGATTTAAATGTAGTCGTCTGCTTTTGTAAGTAACACATGCATTGTTCTCTATCTATATATGCTTTGGCGATTCTGTATCTCTTTACTTCACCTGAGGAAGGGGCGATCGATAGCTCCGAAAGCTTGTGATTTCAAATAAAACTGTTGGACTATAACCTGGTGTTGTGCGACTTCTTAGATTAGGGCTGTGCTTGGATCTGGAGTTCAACTGATTAAAGGAACAGCATCTACCAGTAAAAGTGTGCGGCAAACTTTATTTTATTCAGGTAGAACCAGAAGAGTCGTGCAACAGTCTTCACACAATGAGCTTACAAGCGAATAATACGGCATTGTGTTTGAACTCAATTTACAATATTGCACCCTGTGTTTGACAACACAAATGAGTCAAACAAAAAGAAGGCTACGTCCCTGTTAAAAAAAAAATGATCGTACCGGAAGGAATTTCATCACTTGTGCTGCGACTGAATCGGGAGGCGTTATCACACAAAATACAAGGCGGCAAAAGCTGATTGACGTGCATTAGGCTGGAAATATTCTGCGGGCTGACAACGCTGAGAGCTCTGAAAACTGGGATAATTGGAGGAAATGCTCCGCCTGCCTCATGATTACACCTTTCTATGGCATTTGTTTGCAGAGAAACGCCGGTGCGAATACAAATGAGCTCACCTCGGGGACAGGCTGTTAACGCGCTGACCTTTCACTTCTGGGAGCTGCGGCTGTTGGCGGTAAACACTGAAAATGAAATTAATTCAGGGAGGTGGGCCTGACCCAGTTCCAAGTCCAACTGAACACAAATGGTGATAAGTTGGCAATTTTGCCGAGAGACCCCTGCTGCGGAAAATGGAAATGTTGCACTGAGGTACATAAGAACATAAGAGCAGGAGTAGGCCATACGGCCCCTCGAGCCTGCTCCGCCATTCAATAAGATCATGGCTGATCATCGACCTCAACTCCACTTTCCCGCACGATCTCCATATCCCTTGATTCCCCTAGAGTCCAAAAGTCTATCTATCTCAGCCTTGAATATACGCAAAGACTCAGCATTCACAGCCCTCTGGGGCAGAGAATTCCAAAGATTCACAACCCTCTGAGTGAAGAAATTCCTCCTCATCTCAGTCTTATCCTAAGACTATGCCCCCTGGTTCTAGACACTCCAGCCAGGGGAAACAACCTCTCAGCATCTACCCTGTCAATCCCCTTCAGAATCTTGTATGTTTCAATGAGATCACCTCTCATTCTTCTAAACTCCAAAGAGTACAGGCCCATTCTACACAATCCCTCATCATGGGACAACCCTCTCATCCCAGGAATCAATCGAGTGAACCTGCGTTGCACTGCCTCCAAGGCAAGTTTATCCTTCCTTAGATAAGGAAACCAAAACTGTACCAGAACTGTGCACAGTACTCCAGGTGTGGTCTCACCAAGGCCCTGTACAATTGTAGCAAGAGGTAGCAGAGGATGCTTTCCTGAGGTAACGATTAAAGCATGTTGGTGGGGCAGAATAGAGAGGGCTTCAACACATATCTAATCTGTGCCAACTCTAACCTGGAAATGGTTGATGGGACAAAGTAGATGGCATTGATTGTGGCTGATGCCGGGGAAAAAAATATTCCATTCTCCACCTCGTCAAGCACGAAAAAAAGTCCTACTGATATTCTTGGGCTGCAAAAAAAATATTCGAAGCTTTTCTACATTTAGTACTGAGTGTCAGAATCAACAAGGTCTGGTGCATGACAGGGAGGAGGTTGAATAAATACTGTTTCTCCTCTGCTCCCAGCCATGCAGAACCTCCCTGGTGCAATGTTATTTGTAGGCACTGCGATTTATTTTCCGCTGATTAAAATGATTTATTTCCCCAGCCGAAAGCACTGTGCAAGTGTGGTGTGCTGTGTGTTTGGGAGACGGGCAGCTATGTGCAGCTATGGGCCTGGTGGGGCTGACAAGAGATCAGTGAGACTCTGGTGCCAGTGAGTTGTCGGTTAGCCTCTCGGACCCGGTCGCAGATCCTCTTTTGACACCGTGTGTGGTCAGGGTTGCCAACCCTCCTGGATTGCCCTGGAGTCTCCAGGAATTAAAGACTAACCAGCAGAAAAATCATGAAAAATAATTGTGTTTATAAAAATCCCCTTCTCTATCCAAAAACTCATCCGATTGCTTTTGAGCCGACTTGTAATGTCTGCTTCGTTAACCTTCCCTGGCAACGTATTCCACAACCCTTTGGTACAAAAAGTTCCACCTGACTTTCCTACTTATTATTAAACTCATTTTTTAATTTGTGTGCCCCGGTATGTGAACTCCTCATCACCGTGTATAATGAGGTCGGCTCGCAGTCTCCCCTTCTCCAGATGTTTCTGCAGTGATATCTTTTGGGCTATCACTCGAGAAACAGCTGGAGAAGAGGTGACTGTGAGCTGGAAATGTGCTTTTTATTTTAAATGCTCCAGCTGCCCAGACTTTCATCCCTCGCCTTCACAGCAAGCGCAAAAATACAGGATATATTTCTCGCTGGCATCAGAGAAAGTGGAACATCTCCCTGACCTCGTCGGGCTCCGCAGGAGAAGGCAGAAGGCAAGAAATTGAAATCTTTATTTATTTCTCACCTCCTGCCCTGAGCAAACTCAAAGATGAGAGAGCCCGAGATTCTGTCTGCTCTCACTGACACATTGATTTTTCATTAAAAGCAAATTATGAAATACACGGCACTCTCGAGCTGCCTTTTCTAAATAAAGATGTTTTCGGGGAAAAAAAATTAAATGTGAGACTGAGAGCGAGTTTTATAGACTTTGAGGAAGGGAGAATTATTTTATCTTTCAAATCATTTTTCTCCATAAGTTATGAAAACGCACTATATAAATATTGCCCAACATGCAAACTATATGAACAGAGCTTGTCACTGCTCCAACGTGCAACATTGTAAAGTGTGAACTACGCATCTATAGTCTGCATGCCCGATACGAGACTCTCAAAACAAGCGCTCTACTCGGAGCTCCGACACGGCAAGAGAGCCCCAGGTGGGCAGAGGAAACACTTCAAGGACACCCTCAAAGCTTCCTTGAAAAAGTGCAACATCCCCACCGACACCTGGGAATCCCTGGCCCAAGACCGCACAAAGTGGAGGAGAAGCATCCGGGAAGGCGGCGAACACCTCGAGTCTCTTCGCCGGGAGCAAGCGGAAGCCAACCCAAACACCCCACCCACCCACCGCTTCAACCACCATCTGCCCCACCTGTGACAGAGACTGTAGGTCCCGCATTGGACTCATCAGTCACCTGAGAACTCCGTGGTAGGTGCGCAGATTTATTGAGGTTCAGAGGCATCCGCCTCCGACCGCAAATTCAGGCCCAATATATTATGGCCTAGAGTTTCTGCCAGTTTGTGTTGGTTTGACCTGCGCAATTCACCTTAAATCGGCCAAACCAACGTAAAAGATCGAGGAATTTTAAGCGCAAGTTACGTCCTGCGAAAATCGAGTTTCCGCAATCTTTAATGCTGGTTTAAGAAACCGGCTGTGCCCCCAGATCAAAATAATGAGCGTGGCGATTTTCTGCTGATTATGCCCGTTTGCAGGCCTTTGTGGAGGCTCTTCAAATTAAACTTTGTTTTAGGCACAAAAGCACTAGTCGGCGCATTTTAGAAGTTTTAAAATATTTAATTTACTAAGAAACTGACTAGTGTACACCAATGAAACTAGTAAATGGATTCAGTCATTTTCAGTGATTTGAAATCAGGTTGCTCACAGGCGGTGGACGAGACACTCTTATTAAAAATGCTTGTATTTTGTGATAAACCCATTTTCAGCTGTATGAATAAAAACTACTCTTAAAAACATCAATGAATATTTTTTAACGCATGGAAAAAAAACAATTGCGTTCTATTACGCTGCCCGATTCTGCTGGTTCATGGAAGATTTTACGTTTGTGATTACACAAAAGCATTTGAGCGGAAACGTGAACTATAACTTCACATCTGAAAACCAGTGCAATTTGTGACCAGCTTGCTGATTGCGCCCAAAGCGGAAACTCTACCCCTATATATCTTACATTTGTATGCACTTCCTGTCCACAAAACTTTATTTCCTGTTGTCACGTTTTGTTACATTTTTACGTCAACTTTTACCAAATTCTTACGTCCACATTTATAATGGAAACTTCCTATGTAAACTTGTCACATTGCAATTACACTCTCCTGCCAGTGGTGGTGCTGTGGCAGCTCATATTTTTCATCTCTCAGCTGCTCGACCTGCACTGCAGAGAAACTCCTATGCTCCAACCAACTTTACTTTTCTGCTTCACAATTTGCCATACATTTTATAATTTAACTATAATAATAAATCACAAGTATTATGTTAAAATAATGGGAGAATATGAGTTTAAAATGGGGACTGAATTATGTCTTCATAACCTAGTCTAAGTATTCCCCTCCCTCTAATCCCACTTCACCAGAATACTACAATAGGTTGACTCTACAGCCTAGATATTGGATTGGCACATTTGTTTTTCGCCTGCTTAAGAATTTGAATTTGATGTCTTGGCGGTACCGAGAGTCACTGTAGGTCAGCGAGGGTGGGGTGATGCCTGAGTGGGGCGGTGCGGGATAGGATATGGACAAGCAGGGTTTCAGATGAATTGCAGTTATGGAAGGTGGAGGCCGGCCAGGAGAGCATTGGAATAGCCGAGTCTAGAGGTGACACAGGCTTGGACGAGGGTTTGAGCGGTTGATGGGCTGAGGTAGGGGCGGAGGTGGGAGATGTTACGGAGATGCAAGTAGGCGGTTTTTGTGATGGAGAGGCTATGTTTTAGAAGCTCAAATCAGGGTTGAATTGGATGCCAAGATTGAAAATTGTCTGGTTCAGCCTGAGACAGTGGCCGGGGAGGGGGCTGGAATCGGAAGCGAGTGTAGGGATCTTGAGGTGGGGGCTAAAAATTATGGTTCCAGTCATCCCGATGTTTAACTAGAGGAAATTGCAGCTCATCCATTACCTTCCTGTCTGTATCAAGAGTGGATCCACTGACCTACTATGAACAGTATCACGGGACATCAGTTTGTACAATAAATAACCTTTAAAACAATTACTTAGGCAATACGTAGATAAATATATAAATAGTTCATTCAATACACTACAATAGGATTGACAGCATTCCCACTCTATTATTGAGGTATTCCTGCCCTGTACAAATGTCTGCACTCTCATCTAAGCATAAGTCAGATTGGAAAGAAGATGTAATGGGAGATTTCACCTCATTGCTGCAGTCTAATTGTCTTTATCAGTTTTGCAATTTGCAAGCTTTCAAGAACTTACAACTCTCCATTATAAAATGAAAAGACTTATGTTACACTGCAGTGGTTCGACAAGAGTATTCAGTGAGATAAACTCAATGCAGTTGAAAGGAGTGAGCCCCATCAATAGAACTAATCAATTTTTCTAAAGGTACGATTTTTTTCTTTCTTTCTTTCTTGTTATTTTCTCCACTGTTTTCCTATAAAGGTCTCCCCCACCATGCACCCCAGCCTGAGAACAAACAGTGAGAAGCCTGCTCTTAGATCCACCTGCGTTACTCTGAAATCTGCTGCGGGACTGCTCCATGGTGACTCTCCGCCTAACTTTGCCTAGAGCCCCACAGTTTCTTTTAATTACCTTTGTTGGGCAGGGAGACATTTTGTAGAACATCCCCTCGATGAGTTAAATAAGTTGGTATTTAGGACTGATGTCAGGTTCTTTACCCACTTGAGATGGACTTCTGGGTAGGGTAGTAACAGCAAAAACCTTGGAGGCATTTAAGAGGTAGTTGGACGTTCTCGGACTTTAGGTTTTTCTAGGCCAGAGAGCTAAGATGGGTCGTCCTCATCTGTATTTATCTTGTGGTAGTTGATGCATGGTCCATGGAAGGGATAGGTTTTGGTTGCTGTGTTTGGCTACATAAAAAGCGTCACTGCATTTCAAAGCAATTTGTTATATAAAGAAAGACTTGCATTTCTGTAGCGCCTTTCACGACCACCGGACGTCTCAAAGCGTTTTACAGCCAATGAAGTACTTTTGAAGTGGAGTCACTGTTGTAATGTAGGAAACGCGGCAGCCAATTTGCGCACAGCAAGCTCCCACAAACAGCGATTTGATAATGACCAGATCATCTGTTTTTGGTTATGTTGGTTGAGGGATAAATATTGGCCAGGACACCGGGGAGAACTCCCCTGCTCTTCTTCGAAATAGTGCAATAGGATCTTTTACATCCACGTGAGAGGGCAGACGGGGCCTCGGTTTAACGTCTCATCCAAAAGACGGCACCTCCGATAGTGCAGCACTCCCTCAGCACTGCACCGAGTGTCAGCCTAGCTTTATGTGCTCATGCACCAAGCTCATGGTCTACAGAGCAGTGGTGATACCCGCCCTCCTGTATGCCTCAGAGACATGGACCATGTACAGCAGGCACCTCAAAGCACTGGAGAGGTACCACCAGTGCTGCGGATAGGTGCACCAACGTCAGTGTTCTCGCTCAGGCCAACATCCCAGCATCGAAGCTTTGACCACGCTCGATCAGCTCCGATGGACGGGTCACATCGTCCACATGCCCGATACGAGACTCCCAAAGCAAGCGCTCTACTCGAAGCTCCGACATGGCAAGAGAGCCCCAGGTGGGCAGAGGCAACGCTTCAAGGACACCCTCAAAGCCTCCTTGAAAAAGTGCAACATCCCCACCGACACCTGGGACTCCCTGGCCCAAGGCCACACAAAGTGGAGGAGAAGTATCCAGGAAGGCGCCCAACACCTCGAGTCTCTTTGTCGGGAGCAAGCGGAAGCCAACCCAAGCACCCCACCCACCCGCCGCTTCAACCACCATCTGCCCCACCTGTGACAGAGACTGTAGGTCCCGCATTGGACTCATCAGTCACCTGAGAACTCATTTTTAATGTGGAAGCAAGTCATCCTCGGTTCCGAGGGACTGCCTAAGAGATGTGCTCAAGTCCCTGGAGTGGGACGTGAAACCCACAACCTTCTGACTCAGAGGCGAGTGTGCTACCCACTGAGCCACATGTCAAGTGTTTTGAGATGTTCTGAAAGACATACCAAGATCTTGTATAAATGTGAGTCTTCTTTCATTCCTCTTGTCCCTGTTTATTGGCAGTTGTGTTAATTTTCATGTTCCATTGACTGGTTCATACGGTGCGACGCTGGGAATTTCTTTATCCCCTACTTGTTCACCAAAGGTCAAAGCTATATATCAGCAAGTTCTGAAATTCACTCAATAAACTAGTCAATAGAAAATGGCCATTTCTACTCGTGTGGTGCCAACAGGTCGTGGTGCAATCTGATTGAATAGTCAGATTCTGCCTGCAGCGGATATTTGTTTTTAGATTTTCTCAAAAGAAGTGTTCAAATTATTGGAGAGCATAAAAAAACAGTCGATAACACATAAATGGATTGGAATATTGACATTCAGCTGATTAATAGAGGAAGGGGTATTGTGGACTAGATGAAGATGTGTGAATGTGGACAATGGGATCTAATAACATGTATGAAAAGGGCCCAGATTCAGCAAACTCCTAATCAAGCCGTTAGAATATGCCCACTGTACTGGGACATCCCTTCTAGCTACTGGCCAGGTAGATTTATATTTGTACTCACTGGTGGGCTCCATAAGAACATTCTTCAACCCTGTGCTCCAGGGACTAAAGCTTTCTTCTCTGATATCGCCTCTACCTCCAGAAACACGGCTGTTGTTTTCATTCTGTTTTAGGTTTTTTTTGCTTAAGGCAAAATACAATAACTGAAATGAATGGTTGTGTTCATCCAGTCCAACTTTATTAAACTTTCCTGCAAAGTAGAAAGGTTTGTTATGGCGATAAAAGGGGACACTTAACTTTCTGGATGAATGTTGCACCTGCGGGAAATGAAGAAAAGATTTGTTTTTAAGGTGAAGTATATTTTATAAGAAATTGTAGGTTTTCACCTACATGGGGATTTTGTAAGCTATGCCATATAACAGCACCAACTGCTGTACATGGCCTTCTTTGACCTCACAAAGGCCTCCGACACTGTCAACCGTCCTCCTCAAATTCGGCTGCCCTCAAAAGTTTGTCACCATCCTCCGCCTGCTTCACGTCGACATGCAAGCTGGTGATCCTGACCAACGGTTCCACCACAGATCCATTTCACATACGGACCGGGGTCAGGCAAGGCTGTGTCATCGCACCAACGCTCTTCTCGATCTTCCTTGCTGCAATGCTCCATCTCACCCTCAGTAAGCTCCCCGCTGGAGTGGAGCTAATCCACAGAACAAACGGGAAACTGTTCAACCTCTGTCACCTCCAGTCCAGATCCAAGGTCGTCCCATACTCTGTCGTCGAATTACAATATGCAGACGACGCGTCTGCGCACACTCGGAGGTCGAACTCCAAACCATCGTCAACACCTTCACCGAAGCGTACGAGAGCATGGGCCTTACACTAAACATCCGTAAGACAAAGGTCCTGTACCAACCTGCCCCCCCAACACAGTACTGCCCCCCGATTATCAAAATCCACGACGAGGCCTTGGACAACGTGGACCACTTTCCATACATAGAATCATGGAATCATAGAAAGTTACAGCACGAAAGGAGGCCATTTCGGCCCATCATGTCCGCGCCGGCCAACAAAGAGCTATACCTCGGGAGCCTACTGTCAACAAGGGCAGACGTCGATGACGAAGTCCAACACTGCCTTCAGTGTGCCAGTGCAGCCTTCGGTCGCCTGAGGAAGAGAGTGTTTGAAGACCAGGACCTCAAACCCAGCACCAAGCTCATGGTCTACAGAGCAGTAGTGCGACCTGCCCTCCTATACGCTTCAGAGACATGGACCATGTACAACAGGCACCTCAAAGCACTGGAGAGGTACCACTAACGCTGTCTCCGCAAGATCCTGCAAATCCATTGGCAGGATAGGCGCACCAACATCAGTGTTCTCGCTCAGGCCAACATCCCCAGCATCGAAGCTCTGACCACGATCGATCAGCTCCGATGGATGGGCCACATCGTCTGCATGCCCGATATGAGACTCCCAAAGCAAGCGCTCTACTTGGAGCTCCGACACGACAAGAGAGCCCTAGGTGGGCAGAGGAAACGCTTCAAGGACACCCTCAAAGCCTCCTTGAAAAAGTGAAACCTCCCCACCGATACCTGGGAATCCCTGGCCCAAGGCCACTCAAAGTGGAGGAGAAGGTGCCGAACACCTCGAGTCTCTTCGCCGGGAGCAAGTGGAAGCCAAGCGCAAACAGCGGAAGGAGCGCACGTCAACCCAAGCACCCCACCCACCCGTCCCTTCAACCATCATCTGCCCCACCTGTGACAGAGACTGTAGGTCCCACACTGGACTCATCAGTCACCTGAGAACTCATTTTTTGTGTGGAAGCAAGTCATCCTCGGTTCCGAGGGACTGTCTAAGAAGATTTTCAAGGGATTTCTATCTTTAGGAAACAATTCCTCCAGTCAGTGAACAGAAAAGTCACACCATGCATGTCACTTCACCTATACTACCAAGTAAACATACCCTTCATGGCAAATTGAGCAGAAAACTTGCTTCATTTTTTGAGGTGGTGTGGTCGATCGTACCAAAGGCTGCAGAGAGGTTGAGAAGGACTAGGATGCCATTTGTGACTTTAGTTAGGGCCATTTTGGTGCTGTGACAGCAATGAAAACCTGACTGAAGAGATTCAAGCAAGAAAATGGGCACAGAATTCGGAGGTGAGAACAAGTTCAAGGACTTTGGAGAGAAGAGGGAGATTGGAGATGGGTAGAAGTTTGCAAGTACAGCAAAGTTAAAGGTGGTTTTTTTTGAAGAGGGAATTTGAAAGGGAGGGGGATAGTACAGGATGAGAGGGAACGATTTACAATGTCAGTTAGCATTGGGGACAGGATGGGAAATTCGGCGTCGATGGTTTAGTGGGAATGGGGTCAAAGGAGCAGGGGTCTTATGGACGGCATGAGGTTGGAGAGAGCATGAGTGGAGATGGGAGAGAAACTAGAGAGAAAGACACAGGTTCAGGGCTAGGGCAGGGGGATCAGGGGGAGAGGGTTTGGCTTGGTGTGGGCAAGATGAAGGAGGGGAGGCAGCAGAGGCAGCTGAATTGATGGTCTCAATCTTGGTGACAAAGAAGTCTATGAGCTCCTTGTGCCTCCAAAAACAAGCGCAAGTGGAAGGAGCAGGGGAGAGGGGTTTAAGGAGATGGTTGGTAGTAGAGGAAAGAAGCCGCGGAGTTATCTTTAAATTCCAGGATGATCCTGGAGAAGTGGGTAGTTTTGGCAGAGTGTGAGTGAGGCCCAATTGCGCTAGATGTGGTCCAATCACTTCTAATCAATGATGACTAAACCAGTTGTGTGCCAGATACACTCAAATCTGCATCTCCTTGGACTTGCGGAAGCAAGGATGGGGCCCCTAATGTGGAAGGAGCAGGCTGGGAGAGAGCAACGATTTTACTAAGGACAGGGGCTACAAAGATGGAGGTGAGCGTTTGGTTGAGCAAATTGACATATTGCAGGAGTATTGTGGCGAATGGAAGGTCAAAAGCTAGGTAGTTGGGAGTATGAAAGCATAGTTGTAAATGACTTGGAGGAGAGTTTTTTTCCAGGGACAGATGCCGTAGGAAGTGGGGTTGGAAGGGGTCGGTGAGGGATACAAAGACGTGGTTGGAGATGGTTTTGTCAATGATCGAGATCATGAGAGTAGAAAGGCCACAGGAAATGGCAAGGTTGAGGGGATGGTCGGGAATATGAGCAGAAGAGTTTATATGAAGGGAGAGGTTTCGAAATGACAGGAGGGCAATGAATTCAGAGGGGCCACGAGGTTACCTCCAATTCTGTACACTTTCATTTTTCCTAATAATCTCATGTGCGATACCTAATCAAATGCCTGCTGCAAGTCTATATCAGACAACGTCCATATCTACTTCCTCAAAAAATGCAACTAGATTAGTCGAACATGACCTACACTTCACAAATCCATGCTGACTCTTTTTTGATCAGCTCATATTTGTCCCCAGTGCTCAGTCACTCTGTCTCTGATAGCTTTCAGTAACTTCACCAGAACTGATGTTAAACTGACAGGTGTGCAGTTACCTAGTTTCTCCCTCCGTCCCTTCTTAAATATTTGCAACTTCCCAATCCAAAGGCACAATTCCTGAATATAGAGAGTTTGGGGAAATTATGATTGCAATTTTCCACCTGGTCTTGGAATCCTGTCTGTCTTTAGTTCCATTATTTTCTCTATTTCCAGTTTTTTCCACATATTAAAGTCACTACCACCTCCTTGTCTCTAAAGAACAGTTTTAACCTCCTTAATTCCTAAATTCTCCCCAAATTCCCATTCCACTGTGAAGCATAAAACTTTCAGAAAACTAACTAGTGTAATGTAAAGGCAGATGCAGCAATGAATGTAATTAAAGAGGGGTTGCATGCCATTGTGAAAAAGAGAGTCATAAATTAGCCCATTGGCATGCAACTTCTCGTGCCTGCTCTCTAACCCTCAGGGAAATGTGTGCTGTTTAATCAGCTGGCTCCACCAACAATAAACATAATTACAGACAAGTGCCACGAAAAGCATGAAGTAAATTTGTCACGATGACATTAGGGCCCATTGAGTCTGCTCTCAATCCCTTTGGGTAACGTTTGTACTTTAATCAGTAAGAACTCCCCATAAATTAATTTCCAGACCAGCGCCAGACACGCAGAGACCAATTAATATTGCCACGTCCGCCCTGTGGAGCTGCTCTTTAACCCTCAGTGAAATGTTTATTGCCTACCCTGCAAGTGATGAGGACCATAAACCTATTTAATCAGAATAGTCTAATGCGATGCTTCATTTCATAGGGGCCTTGGGGAGAGCAGAGCATGATGATGAGCAACGTTGGCTAAGATAATAAGGCTATCTCCTGCTCTTAATAATCAGTCCATTGGGGTCTTTAACCATCATGTTAAGCAGACGGGTTCTCAGTTCGGGATCAGCACCTCCAACATTTATCTTAACTATTGTTAAATGTCAAAGATGTAAGGATGGATCATTGAGGAGGGTATTTGGGGAGTACGCAAAGTTCATAATTTTTCACTTTCACCCCCCCACGTCCGCCAACTTTGTGTGTAGAAGATCTTTTCCACTGAACTGTGTACTGTTATCAACAGGCAGATCAGATATATGTATTGCTACTGGACCGCTGGGAGACCACCTGTACTCTGATACCTACTGAACTGCTGGAAGACCTCCCTGTACACTAATACCTATTAGACTGACATGAGACCACTTGTACTCTAACACCTGTTGAACTGACATGAGACCACCTGTACTCTAACACCTGTTGAACTGACATGAGACCACCTGTACTCTAACACCTGTTGAACTGACATGAGACCACCTGTACTCTAACACCTGTTGAACTGACATGAGATCACTTGTACTCTAACACCTGTTGAACTGACATGAGACCACTTGTACTCTAACACCTGTTGAACTGACATGAGACCACCTGTACTCTAACACCTGTTGAACTGACATGAGACCACCTGTACTCTAACACCTGTTGAACTGACATGAGACCACCTGTACTCTAACACCTGTTGAACTGACATGAGACCACCTGTACTCTAACACCTGTTGAACTGACATGAGACCACCTGTACTCTAACACCTGTTGAACTGACATGAGATCACCTGTGCTCTAACACCTGTTGAACTGACATGAGACCACCTGTACTCTAACACCTGTTGAACTGACATGAGACCACCTGTACTCTAACACCTGTTGAACTGACATGAGACCACCTGTACTCTAGCACCTGTTGAACTGACATGAGACCACCTGTACTCTAACACCTGTTGAACTGACATGAGACCACCTGTACTCTAACACCTGTTGAACTGACATGAGACCACCTGTACTCTAACACCTGTTGAACTGACATGAGACCACCTGTACTCTAACACCTGTTGAACTGCTGGGAGAACTTTACTTCACGCATCAATCTGCCATCCAGAGAAGACCACGATGAGTCGTAAAGGAGTGCAGATCTCTGACCTGTGCTGACCACACTTAAGCCTATATGAATTTACTAAACATGGGCGTGCTGCCCGTGATTTACCGACAAGTGGGGTCATTGGGCAAAGTTTCCTGCTGCTGGCAAATACCCAAAGAATGACTCCCCTAGTGCAGCCTATATCCAGCACGTGGTCCTGACGTGACACTGGAGAAGAGCAGAGTGAAACTTCATGTTGGAGGGAGCCTCACCCACTTAATTCCAGAGTCAACTTGTGCCTGAACTCTGGACATACACTGCGCAACCTTAGCGACAGTAGCGGGAACGGATGCATAGTGGTTATGTTACTGGACTAGTAATCCAGAGGCCTGGACTAATGGTCTGGAGACGTGAGTTCAAATCCCACCACGGCAGCTGGGGAATTTAAATTCAGTTAATTAAATAAAATCTAAATAAATGAAAAGCTAGCGTCAGTAATGGTGACCATGAATTGTCGGATTGTCGTTAAAAAAAACCCCCATCTGGTTCACTAATGTCCTTTAGGGAAGGAAATCTGCCGTTTTTACCTGGTCTGGCCTATATGCGATTCCAGACCCTGTGGTTGACACTTAACTGTCCTCTGAAATAGCCAACCACACAGTTGTAAAAAACCGCTACGAGTAAGAATAAAAAACAGACGGAACACCCAGCATCGACCTTGGCACCGGCTATGGACACGACAACGGCACACCCAGCCCAGTCGACCTTGCAAAGTCCTCCTCACATCTGGGGACTTGTGCCAAAATTGGGAGAGCTGTCCCACAGACTAGTCAAGCAACAGCCTGGCATAGTCATACTCACAGAATCATACCTTTCAGCCAATGTCCCAAACTCTTCCATCTCCATCTCCATCCACTGACAGGACAGACCCAGCAGGGATGGTGGCACAGTGGTATACAGTTGGGGAGGAGTGGCCCTGGCCGTCCTCAACATTGACTCCCGACCCCATGAAGTCTCAGGTCAAGCATGGGCAAGGAAACCTCCAGCTGATTACTACCTACCACCTTCCCTCAGTACTCCTCTATGTTGAACCCCATGTGGAAGAGGCACTGAGAGTAGCAAGGGCACAGAATGTACTCTGGGTGGGGGACTTCAATGTCCATCACCAAGAGTGGCTCAGTAGCATCACTACTGACCAAGCTGGCCGAGTCCTGAAGGACAGAGCTTCTAGTCTGGGCCTGCGACAGGTGGTGAGAGAACCAACACGAGGGAGAAAACTACTTGACCTCGTCCTCACCAATCTACCTGTCGCAGATGCATCTGCCCATGACAGTATTGGTAGCAGTGACCACCTGCACAGTCATTGTGGAGACGAAGTCCCATCTTCACACTGAGGACACCCTCCATCGTGTTGTGTGGCACTACCACCGTGCTAAATGGGATAGATTCAGAACAGATCTAGCAGCTCAAAACTGGGCATCCGTGAGGCGCTGTGGGCCATCAGCAGCAGCAGAATTGTATTCCACCACAATCTGTAACCTCATGGCCCGGCATATCCCTCACTCTACCATTACCACCAAGCCAGGGGACCAACCCTGGTTCAATGAGGAGTGTAGAAGAGCATGCCAGGAGCAGCACAAGGCGTAACTAAAAATGCAGTGCCAACCTGGGGAAGCTGCAACACAGGACTACATGCATGCTGAAAAGCGAAAGCAGCATGCTATAGACAGGGCTAAGCGATCTCACAATCAACGGATCAGATCAAAGCTCTGCAGTCCTGCAACATCCAGTCTTGAATGGCGGTGGACCAGTAAACAACTAACGGGAGGGGGAGGCTCCATGAATATCTCCATCCTCAATGATAGTGGAGCCCAGCACGTGAGTGCAAAAGACAAGGCTGAAGCGTTTGCAACCATCTTCAACAACAACAACTTGTATTTATATAGCGCCTTTAACACAGTAAAACGTCCCAAGGCGCTGCACAGGAGTATTTTAAGACAAAAAATTTGACACCGATCGACATAAGGATAAATCAGGGCAGGTGACTAAAAGCTTGGTCAAAGAGGTAGGTTTTAAGGAGCGTCTTAAAGGAGGAAAGAGAGGTAGAGAGGCAGACAGGTTTAGGCAGGGAATTCCAGAGCTGAGGGCCTAGGCAACAGAAGGCACGGCCACCAAAGGTTGAGCGATTATAATCAGGGATGCTCAAGAGGGCAGAATTAGAGGAACACAGATATCTTGGGGGGGGTTGTGGGGCTGAAGCAGATTACAGAGATAGGAAGAGGCGAGGCCATGGAGGGATTTGAAAACAAGGCTGAGAATTTTGAATCGAGGCGCTGCTTAACCGGGAGCCAATGTAGGTCAGCGAGCAAAGGGGTGATGGGTGAACGGGACTTGGTGCGAGTTAGGACACAGGCAGCCGAGTTTTGGATGACCTCAAGTTCACGTAGGGTGGAATGTGGGAGGCCAGCCAGGAGTGTGTTGGAATAGTCAAGTCTAGAGGTAACAAAGGCATGGATGAGGGTTTCAGCAGCGGATGAGCTGAGGCAAGGGCGGAGATGGCCGATGTTACGGAGGTGGAAGTAGACGGTCTTTGTTATGCTGTGGATATGTGGTCGGAAGCTCATTTCAGGGTCAAATATGACACCAAGGTTGTGAACAGTGTGGTTCAGCCTCAGACAGATGTTAGGGAGAGGGATGGAGTCAGTGGCTAGGGAATGGCGTTTGTGGCGGGGACCGAAAACAATGGCTTCAGTTTTCCCAATATTTAATTGGAGAAAATTTTTGCTCATCCAGACTGTCGAGTGGATGATCCATATCGGCCTCCTCCTGAGTTCCCCACCATCACAGAAGCCAGTCTTCAGCCAATTCGATTCATTCCACGTGATATCAAGAAACAACTGAGCGCACTGGATACAGCAAAGGCTATGGGCCCCAACAACATCCCGGCTGTCGCGTCTCTAGCCAAGCTGTTCCAGTACAGCTACAACACTGGCATCTATCCGACAATGTGGAAAACTGGCCAGGTATGTCCTGTCCACAAAAAGCAGGACAAATCCAATCTGGCCAAATAGCACCCCATCAGTCTACTCTCAATCATCAGCAAAGTGATGGAAGGTGTCAACGACAGTGCTATTAAGGAGCATTTACTCACCAATAACTTGCTCACTAGTGCCCAGTTTCGGTTCCGCCAAGACCACTCCCAACCTCACTACAGCCTTGGTCCAAACATGGACAAAGGAGCTGAATTCCAGAGGTGAGGTGAGAGTGACTGCCCTTGACATCAAGGCAGCATTTGACCGACTGTGGCATCAAAGAGCCCTAGTAAAACTGAAGTCAATGGGGATCAGGGGGAAAACTCTCCACTGGCTGGAGTCGTACCTAGCAAACTGGGCATCAGTGAGCAGGTTATTGGTGAGTAAATGCCGCTTGATAGCACTATTGATGACACCTTCCATCACTTTGCTGATGATTGAGAGTAGACTGATGGGGCAGTAATTGGCCGGGTTGGATTTGTCCTGCTTTTTGTGGACAGGACATACCTGGGCAGTTTTCTACATTGTCGGATAGATGCCAGTGTTGTAGCTGTACTGGAACAGCTTGGCTAGAGGCGCGGCTAGTTCTGGAGCACAAGTCTTCAGCACGATAGCCGGGATGTTGTCGGGGCCCATAGCCTTTGCTGTATCCAGTGCACTCAGCCATTTCTTGATATCACGTGGAGTGAATCGAATTGGCTGAAGACTAGCTTCTGTGATGGTGGGGACCTCAGGAGTAGGCCGATATGGATCATCCACTCGGCACTTCTGGCTGAAGATCTACAAGATATACTGTAGCAACTCGCCAATGCATCTTCGACAGCACCTCCCAAACCTGCGACCTCTTCCACCTAGAAGGACAAGGGCAGCAGGCGTATGGGAACACCACCACCTCCAAGTTCCCCTCCAAGTCACACATCATCCTGACTTGGAAATATATCGCTGTTCCTTCAATGTCGTTGGGTCAAATTCCTGGAACTCCCTCCCTAACAGCACTGTGGGAGTACCTTCACCACACGGACTGCAGCGGTTCAAGAAGGCGGCTCACCACCACCTTCTCAAGGGCAACTAGGGATGGGCAATAAATGCTGGCCTTGCCGGCAACACCCACATCCCATGAACGAATTTTAAAAAGTGCCAAGTGGAAGATACTGGCCTTGTGGTGACCCCTAAATTTTTGCTGCTGAACGCAAATTAAAAAATAAATGAAGGGGTTGGCATAGCTTGAATTTTCCGATTGGACTTAACCCATCCTTCTTAAACAGGCTAGCACGGCTGTTAAAATAGCACTGATTGGAAACTCTTGTCTTTCACGAGCAAGACTTCTGACAATCTCCGTGGGCAACACGGTGGCATAGTGGTTAGCACTGTTGCCTCACAGCGCCAGGGACCCGGGTGACTGTCTGTGTGGAGTTTGCACATTCTCCCCGTGTCTGCGTGGGTTTCCTCCGGGTGCTCCGGTTTCCTCCCACAGTCCAAAGATGTGCGGGTTAGGTTGATTTGGCTATGATAAATTGACCCTTAGTGTTAGGGGGGATTAAATACGTGGGGTTACGGGGATAGGGTGGGATATGTGTCGGTGCAGGCTCGATGGGCCGAAATGGCCTCTATCTGCACTGTGGGGATTCTGTGAGGACCTGAAACCAGTCCTATTAAAGCTTTACTTTGTTACTTCTTTTCATTTTCTTATATTATCTAAGCAATTTCTACAAATTCTAATTCTGAGGTTATTGTAGAAATCATTAAAGGTAAATTTGTCGCTATCATAATGACGTTGATTCCAGCAAAGTTCTCCTTCCCTGGAGGGTTCTTCCATCTGCTGGGTGCAGATGCAACGGCCACATCATGCAGTTGGTTGGATGCGTAGGCTCTTGGCATCTATCAAGGATTTTATAATACCTTCTCCTGCAGGTACAAATTGTTTCCAAGTGCAGCATTATCAGGAGTATTGAAGTACGGCGCACTGAACCTTTGCTGAAAGACTCCTTGAAGATTTCAAAGGGAGAATTCTGTACCAATTATCTTTTTACGCAGTTGCATTCTGTCACATTTTTCCAGGGAGTAGAACTGATCCTCCAGAAGAATGTCTGCTGTTACAGCTGGCACCTATCGCTTGAGGCAGTGGTGGGGGGCGGGAGCTGCAGGGTGAATTTTTAAAAGCTTTGT
The DNA here is from genome assembly GCA_030390025.1 of Squalus acanthias. NCBI lineage: Eukaryota > Metazoa > Chordata > Chondrichthyes > Squaliformes > Squalidae > Squalus > Squalus acanthias. The sequence continues at coordinate 16,148,358 of CM059425.1, read as the reverse complement.
GCCCAAGGGTTTGGTGAGGTACATTCATCATTTCCTGAAGATACCATGGTCTGTAGAGTGTCCAGCGAGATAACATGAGAGCAACGAGGAGAGCGAAAATTCGCCCCTTCAATCTCGTTTTGGTTCTGAATCCACAATGTCACAGGTTCCCTCAATGTATCTCTAACCTCAGCGTTATGAATCGAGCACATTTTAGTAACCAATACATTATTTTGTTTCACATAATCAACTTTCGTCCAATTCCTCCAGCGCCCCTCTCAGGCCCTCTCCATGTTGTCATTACCTTTGGAGCAGCTGATACAACATGTATGTGAAATAATACATTCCTTCACTTAAAACAAGCAGTTCCATCACTGATGCCTGCCTGGAATATTCTGCCCATATTTCAAAGTCTTTGCGCTCCTTCCTGACAGTTTCCTTGGTGATAAATGTCTACTAATCGGTCTGGCGCTCCATTTGTTTCTTTCACTCAACCAACAGTTCCCGTCTTAACTAAAACCACTCACTTGAATGTAAAAGATGGGCTGTTATGTGCCATTAATATCATTCATGACTGGCTGCAGAAAACTCATTAGGTGGATAACTCACTTCATTCACAACAGATGTGGCTCTGTGAAGTCTGGCCCGTGGAGACCCTTCAATCTTCAGAAATGTAAGCAGGTAATTAAAACAAAATCCTACATGAAGGCACGTGTTTCAAGGGAGATAAACTAATAGAACATTACAATAATATTTACATCCAGCCACAGGAAGGCCTTAAGGAATTCTTTGCTTTTTCATTCTGATGTCTAGGAGTCTGTCATTTTTCACAGACTAATGTTTTGATAATTCGGGGTCTCCTTTCTAATGCCACTTCCTTGCCCAAGGGAGAATAATACGGTTTGGAGAACTGCTTTCAAAGGAAAACTCTCCTACTTCTCATCCTCCCACATATATAACTTAATTTTTTTCAGAGCTATCAGGAGACATGGTCAGTATTTAACAATGGCTGACACAATATATCCTCCATAAATAGACTGTGACTCTCAGAGTCAATACTATGTCGTGGTCAATCTATAGGCCTTTGTGCATCCAGTTTGAAGGCCATTTGAAACATAATTATTATAGAATTGTAGCAAGGCCAAAAAGCCATAGCAGAGCTTACAGTCTCACCTGGATGAAAAGGTGGTGAGGGAGCGGTGTCAATTGATTTTGAGCCGCTTATTTCACCTGTGTCCCATCTATTTTTGCCTGCATTTCAACAGCGACTACATTTCAAAAGTGAAGCGTTTGGGATGTCCTGATGTCTTCATAGAATCATAGAATGGTTACAGCACGGAAGAAAGCCATTCGACCCATCAAGCCCGTGCCGACTCTCAGCTAGTCTTGAAAGGCGCTATATAAAATGCAAGTTCTTTTTTTTCTCTTCTTTTTCTTTTTTACTTTCTTTCCTTCTTTCTTTCTCTTTCCCTTTTTCTTTCTTTCCCTCTTTCTTTCTTTCTTCCCCTTCTTTCTTTCCTTTCTTTCTCTCTTTCGTTCTTTCCCTTATTTCTCTCTTTTTCTCTTTCTCTCTTTCCCTTCTTTCTTTCTTTCCCTTCTTTCTTTCTCTTTATTCTAAACTTTCCTCCTGCAGAGGTGCTCTGTACTCGGCTGGCCACTACAAAGTATTCCAGTAAACCTTTTCTTTCTCCCTGTGCCCCCCGCCCCTCCACCCTTCTCATTTATAGAAGAATGAGTTACACATAGAAGTTCAGCCAGGAACCGACGTAAAACGTTAACCTGTGTGGCGGTAAGATCTGAACATCTCCTGTCAGTCAAATGCAAACCCACAGTTTAGTATGAAGAAATAGATGGGTACTTAGATCATCTTCTTCTTCACCCTCCAATTTTCACCCCTCTCTCTTCTCCTGAAGGCAAAGACTTGTGCTGAGATACAGGTCCAATGTTCTCCATGGCTCTCTGGTACATCACCCAAGTGAATACTATTTCTTCATTTATGCCTGGCAATGGACGTTTGTCTGTAAGGGATACTGTAGCCAGGCCCTGTCCTATTCTTGATTGGCCTTCCCAGACACACACATGATCACTGGGCAGTAATCAAGACCAATTTTCGGCTCCTCTGGCCCAGGGAAATTAAAGACAATTATGGTGACCCCCATTGTGACACAGTTGAAGTCAATTAATTCAGCACAAACGGGGATCAAGCTATCCTGTTGAGGTAAATATTGTTCAGTGCATTTACACACTCGTACATTTAGAGAATTCGCCAACATTTTTCTGTGGATTATGAATTATTCAAAATTAGATATCCACTTTAGAAAAAGTGAAATTGTGCTGCTTGAGGGCAACAAGCTAATTTGGCAATCATATTCTCACACAGAGTGAAAAACGTCAGAATAAGTGAGAGGCTGGAGGCGCAAGACTCCCTTTATCCAAATGTTTACAACTATTTCCTGGTTTAGAAAACATATGCTCCGAGTCTACTTTTCTTGCGGATTGTGCGAATGTTCATAAAGGTGAGAGGCAATGTTGCTGGAAAAGAAAGAAAGATTTGCATTTCTATAGCACCTTTCACGACCACCGGACATCTCAAAGCGCTTTACAGCCAATGAAGTACTTTTGGAGTGTAGTCACTGCTGTAATGTGGGAAACGTGGCGGCCAATTTGCACACAGCAAGCTCCCACAAACAGCAATGTGATAATGACCAGATAATCTGTTTTAGTGATGTTGGTTGAGGGATAAATGTTGACCAGGACACCAGGGAGAACTCCCCTGCTCTTCTTCGAAATAGTGGCACGGGATCTTTTAGGTCCACCTGAGAGGGCAGACGGGGCCTCGGTTTAACGTCTCATCCGAAAGAGGGCAGCTCCGACAGTGCAGGGCTCCCTCAGCACTGCACTGGAGCACTGTACTGGAGAATAGAACATTTACCTGTTTTTTGTTGCAAGTTACGATGCCAAGCACTCACAGGACAGGTGGCATGTCTCCAGTTGAGAGCAACCCTACATTCAGCAGCTGTAAGATGGGACCTGCTCAGACATACAGCATTTCACACCTGTGCATAGCCAGCCTCCTTCAACAGTGAGCTCCATCTACAGGCCCTGTCATTGAATGATAACATCTGCCTGCCACTGACCTTTCAGTTCTTTGAGAAAACCTGAGTTTATTTCTAATTGTCTATTTAGTTTGAATGGGCCAGGTACCATCTTTTTGAAATAGTTCTTTGCCAAGCAGATAACTGCACAAGTCGCTCCAAAATGCACCATTGTGTCACTTGTGCAGCTTAGCAAACATGACCTATGATGGCTCTTACTTGTCTGTCTCATCAATTGAGAAGAGGTTTTGCAAACATCTTTTATGGAGCCAGTGACCCTTTAAATGTACGTCTTAGCCCTATGATATGTGCAGTGCCTCTGATCTCAGCAAGGTGTCCCTGACTGCAGAGTGTGGCAGCTCCACTCCCAACGCCAACTACCCTTGGGGCTTCTCAGTGTCAGATTGCTAGGTAGGGTAAAGATTGCTAAGTAGGGTAAAAAGTGGGCGAATTGATGCAATATAAATCCATCAGGAATTCCATCAGGGATCTCAGAATCTTCAACTTTAGATTTCTTACTTCTTAGGTAATGTTTTGATAGAAAGAAGTCTGGAGAATAGGTTGTTATTACACAGGAGTCTTAAACTAAAACCTTGACATTTGTGTAGGAGCTAGGTCAGATTTTCCTGCATAACTGTGAGGAAGATATTGGAAACCATGTATTGGATCTGTAGGGGTTGATCATTCTTTATGCCTGAGGGCTGTTCCAATTCTAACTTACGGAAGGATGTGAGGGAAGAAAACCTTCTCTTTCAACATTACAACTCACTCCAAAGCAATTGTACTGGGCTCTGGATGTACCATGGCAAGCATTTGCATTGTTCCTTTTGCTTATGTAACCACACAACATAGCTAACATAATATTTGCATTTATATAGTACTTTATTAGTTTAAAAAAATCTCAAAACACTTAACATAAGTCAGCTGTGGCTCAGTGATTCGCACTCTTGCCTTTGAGTCAGAAGGTTGTGGGCTCAAGTTCCACTCCAAAGACTTGCACAAAGTCTAGACTGACTCTCCAATGCAGTACTGAGGGAGCGCTGCACTGTCGAAGGTGCCATCTTTTGGATGAGACGTTAAACTGCGGCCCCATCTGCTCTCTGAGGTGGACATGAAAGATTCCATGGCACTATTTCGAAGAAGAACAAGGGAGTTCTCTCCAGTGTCCTGGCCAATATTTTTCCCTCAACCAACATCATTATAACAGATTATCTGGTCATTATCACATTGTTGTTTGTGGGACTTTGCAGTGCGCAAATTGGCTGGCGCGCTTCCCACATTGCAACAGTGACTACGCTTCAAAAAGTACTTCATTGGCTGTAAAGCGCTTTGGGACATCCTGAGGTCATAAAAGGCGCTATAGAAATGCAAGTTCTTTTTTTCCGAACATAATGAATTAGCTTTGAAGTTCAGTGGCTATTGTGTGTGGAACACAGCAGTTATCCTGCACCAGCAACATCTCACCATCGCAATGAGGCCGTTGACCTGTGAATCAGTTTGTGTGGTATTGAGTGACAGAGGACACTGGGAAAACTCTGTTCTTTTAAGAAATGTCAGAAGATTCAATGACCACCTGAAACCACTGGAACTTGTTATAACAGCTCACCTGACTGACGGAACCTCTAGCAATGCTGCACTCCCTCAGTGTTGCACTAGAGTGTCAACCTAGAATAATGAGCTCAAACCCACAATCCAGAGACGAGAGTGGTACCAACCGACCCCAAGGTGACACAGTTTAATGTTTTAATAAGCAAGCTGAATCAATTAAAATCTACAGTGAATTCTCAACAGGGCATCCCTGTTACAAGGTTGATGAAATAAAGAGGTCATTTCTGCATTTGCACTTCCCATAACTGTTAAAATTTGATATCATGCTGAACGCCTCTTTTGGCACAGTATTAGTGTGGAATGGATTGGGCCCTCGGAGATAGCAGATTGAATACTAATCCTCTAAGGGTCGGGTTACCAGTGACACAAGGAACCAGATCTCATCGAGAGTCTGTAACAACTGGGGGCGATTTTGCCAGCCCTGGGGAGGCAGGTATGGAGGCGGGACTGCTGGCAAAATGGCAGAAACTGGGAGCGGGTACCGAACCTGCCCTCAACCCGCCTCCGTGCCATCTTCCCAGGAGGCGGGTCCCCGACTTGCGCTGGAACCTGTCTCCTCGAGGCAGTAAAGAGGATTAACAGGCAGTAAAGAGGATTATCCCCATTTTTCCAACACAAGTGCGGGCTTCCCGATGTCGGGAAACCCCATCAGGGTCAGCGAGGCGAGCAGTGGGTCTGCGGGAGTCAGAGAGTTCGAAAAGTGCGCTGTGGAGGTGAGTGATGGGTGCAAGTGTGGAGAGGTAAGTATGGGAGGTGAGTGAAAAGTCTTAGAAAAAGTTTCCTTGCCTTTGTTTCTTCCTGCAGGCTTCAATCGTTGGGGATCCGGAGGCTCCAGCATCTCCACGGCAGAGATGACAGAATGGCTGCTGCATTCTCCGATGCAACAACCATCTGATTTCTGCTCAGGAAATAGGTTTGATGAGTCTTGAGTACAAGGGCTCACCAAAGAACAGAGACTGTCAGTGTTTACAGCTTCTCAAAAATTTTGACAGATGAAACGTCACACGCTGACGTTCTCTGTTACCGTCTTTCCCTTAATTGGCCTGTTAAACCCGTTGGATTGTCCAAAGTGGAACATGTGTGAATTATTGATCGAACACTTCTTCAGAGTTTCATCTATGCAGGAGATGTATCAGAGCCTTGAGCTCTCTGCAGGGTATTGTGGTAATGAGAAACAAAAACAGTGAATGCTGGAAACACACAACAGGTCAGTCAGCATCTCTTCAGAGAACAGAAAGGTTTCAGGTGTGAACCCTGCCAAGACGAAGGTTCCTCGCCCAAAACGTTAACTAGTCTGTTCTCTCCACAGATGCTGACTGACCAGCTGAATGTTAACAGCATTTTCTGTTTTTGTTTCAGATTTTTAGCATACTTCACTTTTTAATGGTAGTAATGAGTCATTGGTAGAATAAGTAAACCAGCCAAAGTTCATTGGCTTGGACGAGTTATATTTCAACCAGCCCACTGCCTGAACAAAGCAGATGAACACACTCAGTCCCCTCTACTATTATAATCTAAAATATACTATTATCCCTTTGTCTAAGCAGCTAACTCTAGCACATACAGACCCTAACATTGGCTCACTCACTTAAAATTATGCCCTTGCCACAAAGTTTCCCGACTTGTATCCACCGTCCATGGCCTCATTGATGGTAAGTTCCAGTTCCAAGATCAATAATGACTTCCCATTCCAGATTCCTTTTCTAATGTCGCCTCTATCCAGGCCTTTTCTCTAGTGGCCTTTCTCCCAATAATCGCTGCAGGCTTCTCATGATGTACAATTGCTATGGTTTCCCCAACAGATGCACCTAGTTGTCTGACTGATACTTGAAGACTTTCAACAATCATAGAGTGATAGAAACGTACAGCACAGATGGAGGCTATTCGGCCCGTCGCGCCTCTGCTGGCTCTTTGAAAGAGCAGTCGTGCTCAGTCCCACACCCCCGCTTTTTGTCCGTAACCCTGTAAGTTCCTCATCCTCCAGTGCCCGTCCAACTCCCTTTTAGAATTATTGATTGAATCAGCTTCCACCACCTTTTCAGGTAGAGCGTTCCAGATCCCGACAACTCTCTGAGTGAAAACATTTTTCCTCATCTCCCCTCTAGATGTTTTGCCTCTAGTTATTGACCTATCACCAGAGGGAATAAGTTTTTTTTCTATCTACTCTATCAAAACCTCTCATCATCTTGAAAACCTCCATTAGGTCACCTCTTAACCTTCTCTGCTCCAAGGAGAATAGGCCTAACTTTTCCAACCTCTCCTCATAACTGCAAAACTGAAGTCCCTCATTCCTGGTGGCAACCTGGTAAACCTCCTCTGTACCCTTTCTAAGGCCTTTACATCTTTTCCTGAAGTGTGGTGCCCAGAATTGTCCACAACACTCCAGCTGAGGCCTAACCAGTGATTTTTAAAGTTCCAGCATGATCTCTTTGCTTTTATATTCTATTCCTCTATTTATAAACCCAAGTAACCCATATGCTTTTTCAACCGCCTTATCAACTTGCCCTGCCACCTTTAAGAATTTGTGCATAGGGATACCAAGGTCTCTCTGTTCATCTACACTTTTCAAAATCAGGCCATTTATCGTATATTGTCTTCCCATATTAGTCCTCACAAAGTGTATCACTTCACAATTCATAATGGGTGCTTCTGGTCTGCCTACTACAGACACTTGAGATTTTTCCAATCTACTCTCTAGGATTCCCTGGGGAAAATTCAGAGCGGTAATTTTACGAGGAGCACATTGCCGATTGGGAGCCTACCATGCCAGCAGTGCACACTGGGAATTCAGCACGCACTGCCCACCATTTTCTGATCATCCACCCACTGCATGGACTCTCAAAATTACCCTTCGTAAACCACTATTTTCCTTTACAGATGCTCAAAGATTTCATTATCAATTCTGTAGGCTCCTCTGTAGAATAGACATGTCAGACCTGTCAGCTACCAATGATCAGGGTTTTCTGTGATAGGTCCTCTCATAAGGTCCTTGACAGACTGTTATGAAAGTGCTGCGTCTTGATAGTAGGTTTGCTTGAAGTGCTCAAGTAGTATTTTTCAACATCACTGCAATATTCTCAAATCTATCCTCAATATGCACTCCTGGCTTGACTTATTGACTGCATGAAGAAAACTCATCCTCTCATTTTTTTGTCAATCATTTGTATTAGTGAGGAGAACATTTTGAACTTTGTTTTAAAGGGTCAGGATTGAACAGTTGAGTCCAAAGCTTGGTTCCAGTCCAACCAGGGGGAGGTTGGAGCATCCCTCATCCCTCATCAGCACAGGTTACAGCTATTACTACAGGACTTCTGTGGCATAGCATGTTGGAACATCAAAGGACAGCAAAAGGGTTTGGATGGACGTTGACAGCCATGGTCTGTCACATAGTAGTCTCAGCTATGCCATGTGGGGTGAGGTACTCGACAGAAATCAGAATGGTAGGTAATATCCGAAGGACCATCATCCTGGGTTGCTCCTGTGCCTCTCCAAACGACCATTTTCAGAGTGCCAATGGCAGGTACCCGAGAGTAGATTTCCCACCCTGCCTCCTAGCTGAGAAATTACCTTTAAAAGAAAAACTTATTAAACTAGTCAAGACGGGCCGAATGGCCTCCTCCTGTGCTGTGATTCTAGTGAACAGCGTTCAGTCTGATCAACTCTGACTTTCTATGCTGAGGTATTTGAGGATGTTGCGTGTTTGCATAATAACTGCATAAAATCTCCATGTCAGCAGTGAGGAAGAGCATTGAATAGATCTTTCAGTCGTCAACTCAGCAGGGGTTTTTCCAGTAAGCACAGAAATCAATTCCATTTGCATGAGTATTTTTCTGTATGAACTGGGTAATTGTCTATTTGGCCAAAGAATGGGTTGAGTCAACTTCAATATATTACAATATGCGATGAGCTGATAGCTCTATTATAGACCTCATTGTTAGACATAGTTACACATTGTGACAGATGGTGTGAAACCCATTAACAATCTGAATCAATTATACTGTAATGGACCTAGTTGTTACTGCTGCAGAGTAAATGAACCAGCTTCGGTAAAGTTTATCTACGAGATACTTAATTTCTTCTTGAACTTCTTCGTTGTGTTTTTATTTCGCCACCGTGTTTATGTTGATAGGAGGTGGTCTTCGTTTTATTGCAGGTAACCTGGCAATGATTTATAGGGAAGGGGGAGTTATCGTGTTAATCCCCGGGTTACACTGTCAGCATCTTTCCTTCGTGATTTGTAAAAAAAAAAGTTTATATTAGTTTATGGGATGTGGGCGTGGCTGGCAAGGCCAGCATTTATTGCCCATCCCTAATTGCCCTTGAGAGAAGGTGGTGGTGCGCCGCCTTCTTGAACCGCTGCAGTCCGTGTGGTGAAGGTACTCCCACAGTGCTGTTAGGGAGGGAGTTCCAGGATTTTGACCCAGCGACGCTGAAGCTGTAATTGTGTGAAAAGGTTAGAAGTTAGAATAACTGCTTCTGCTGCTGCCAATATGAGCACGAGAGATGAAAAAAAGGCGGCATATAGTGTCACCACAAGTCCCGGCCAAAATGAAGATGATTGGGTAATTCCCCCGTCAATCACGCCTGGAGGCCGTGCTGCTGTAACTGACTGGGATTGATTTTACGCACAGAATTTGTATTATGTAACTATCCTCCACTCACTGCATTTTGCTGGAGAAATAATCAATTTGCATTTTGTTAATCTCTCCTACTCACTGCATTTTGCTGGGGAATTAAACTTGCTTTTATTGGGAGACTTTGCTGTAGTTTCGATCAAGAGTTCTGTTTGCTGTAGTTCATAGAGACTGTTTAAATAGGCTCTGTTTGGTGTAAAATAGACTGTTTGCTGTAAGTCCTGCCCCATCTCCAATTCATTGGCCGATACAGTCATGTCAGTGCTCACTCTGCAAAAAAAAAGGTGCTCAGTGCTGGAAAAGTGTACCTGCTCCAGTATTTCTGCAGTCCAAGAGAAACTGCACTCCTGGCAAAACGTTTCTTCCCAAGCTGGGTGAAAGTTGCAGCGACAGAGCGGGAGCACATCTGAAGGCATTCCACCCTTTGTCTTCACATTCTGATCCCATAGAATTTTCCATAGAATGGCATAACCAACTGATGCCGAACCCTGTCATGTGCTCCAAGGGTACCTGCAGCTACGATGCAGCACAGGGGCTGTCATAAGCGGTGACAGTGGCGGTTAGTTGTGGCCTAAAGCGGCTTCACCTCCTTGCAGGATGCAGCAATGCTGACCCATGATTGTGCCATGGAAATGCTTCCTAAAAAGTATCTCATGCAGCATCACCTCAACTTCAACGGTGATCAAACAGGGTCCAGTGCTGGGCTACGCCATAACGCACCTTGATTTTTACCTGGCACTTCTTGGCCCTCACCTACTTCAGCCTTGGCATTGGCGGCGTCATGGGTTGAGATGCCTTTTAAGCTTTTCCAAAGATTCTGAATTATTTTTTACTCCCCTTTAAATTCCGCTGACACATGATATTCCACTCCCATCACCAGTGTGCTCGCCATGCATGTCCAAATCTGCACCTGGAGGAGCGCAAAATGATAATGAACTTACCTCTGAAAATTGAGTGCAGTCAGCACAGTGCCGGGGAGATTTTCAACTGACCGTGTCTTATCTAAGGGTGGCATTGGAAATGGGAGGGGGGGTGGGGGCAACTTGGCGGCTCCCCCCACCCTTAGATGGCCAAGGCCTGCCTGATGCAATTTTCATTAAATCGGCAAACAGCACATCTGCCTGTCTCAGGTGGGAGGCTGTCCCGATATGTAAATCGGGGACCTACGCTGTTGTTGCCGCGGTTCCTGCATAAATGGCAACCACTCATCCAATGATGGGAGGAAACTGTTAAGTGCACACTTAACAAATATGGGGGCTGAAGAACATTTGTCCCTCTGCCCATTCACTGGGACCATGTTCCTTGGAGGAGGAGATGTTTTCGGAATCGTAGTTGTCTGCACTGGGTCAACTTCCAAAGAGACAGGAAATGGCTCTATATTAATAGTAACTTGAATCGGGAGGTTGAAGTGACTGTGTGTCAATGGCAGGTTGAAACAGCCGTGTTAGTGGCAGTGTGAAGTTGGGATGACTGCATGAATGGTAATGTGATGGATGGAACGTTTGTGCCAAGGATAGTGTGAGATGTCATTAACAATGTTTGGCTATAGTTCATCCTTCAAATGTCTATTATTTATTTAACTGGTTAGCACGCACTCACTCACCCTGGGTGAGACTGTATTAAAACCTTCATGATTGGAATTGCTAATATTGGTGGTAACAAATGACTTCTCCACTTACAGACGAGCAAGGCTATTGCGAAAGGAGACTATCAGCGTGCAACCTCAGCATCGCGAAGAGCCCTGTTCCTAGCAGCACTCTCCATCACCATTGGAACAGGAGTTTATGTCGGGGTCATTGTGGCTCTTATTGCTTACTTGTCAAAACCAGGACATGTATAGTGTTGAACTCCAGTCTGCCCAATGTGAAGATCTTTGAAAGACAGTTCTTCAGCTGTTTGATTATCCAATTTTATTGCCCTGTTAATTGAGTAAATTGTGTGTATTATTCATTGTATGGCCATTTTGGATCTAGGGAATGTGTGGTGCCTGGTAATGAGGAGGTTTAAGATGCTTGCATCACACCTCCGCACTGGGAGCTTTGAGGGACAACAGTAGCCGACCCTCAAGTCCACCAGAGTCTCCTCAGTTCTTGACCGGGCAACCATGTGAGATGCCTTGGCAGAAGCAGAGCACTTTACTGTGGGAGGGAGGCGGAGGCGAGGAAAAGCCATCTCATCCTGCTGAGCTAACACGGAATGGCATTGGGGATGGTGGTGCGGGAAAAAATTGTGGCCTCGTCTCCCCTGTCCTGATAGCTTAAAGGAAGCTGGAAGAAGCAGAACATGCCTAAGTGGAAGGAAAAGGGGGAGTGGGGGGGGACTACTCTGTAAAAATGTAAATAACTGGTCTAGGGCAAGAGTGGATAAGCCAATGATATGAAAATAGGCCATTCGCTGTTGCTAAGCAAACTATGCCCTGGATCATTCTCTCTCAGTAAGCCAATTATGCCATAATTAGCTGTTCAACGTTAATGTAGCTGTGTCATAAAGGCTACCTCTTTGATTATGCCTGGTCCATTATAAACGCTGTGTGAAATAAAAAGGCCTGGATCCCACTATAAATCTACAATCATACTGTTTTATTTTGTGAAAGTCAAGAATCTTCTGAAAATTAAATATGACTTTTAAAAAAAAACTGATTTCATCGAAAACTAATATCACATCTTGACTATTATCAGCCGATGTGTCAGACACTCCGACATGACAAACACAGGTACAAAAGCATAATTTATAACCTTCTGGGTCTAACTAATAAGGAATATCTGTTTCAGCATTCATCACCCCCTCATGAGCATAAGTTGGGTTTATCCTGGTGGATATAAATATTTCCCCTCCCTCTCGCAATCACACACCAGAGTTAGTGGCTTTCCTTAAATTAGAAGCTCCGTTTTTTTTCGAAGTATATGAATTCATGAAAGAGACGAGCTGTTTAACTGGGTTATATTGGTTCGCTCCTGACATTTACCATACCTCGACGCCAGCTTTATCAAGACAGCCTGATGTTCGGCAAAATGTCAGCAACAGATACAAGACTGGATACCTATGAGAGAGTTAACCAGGATTGCACCAACTGAAGGATTCAAATGGGCTTGTAAGTCACGAATATATTTAACTCTTTCGATCAGCAGAATGCTTCGCAGGGAGGCATTCTACACAATGGGAGTGCTGGGGAATGGTGCATTTAACTGAATGGGAGGGAATGTAAATAGCGCATTTAGCCCAAATGGAGAAATTATGTAATGGGATTGCACAGGAATAACAATGTACTTAACTCTTGTTTAGATGAGAAATTTTGTATAAAGCTTAATATTACATTTAATTAAACGGAGAACTCTTCTCGAGTAAGAATGAGGACACCCCGGCTTCTTAATTAGCAGAGAGCACATAAAGGGAACAAGACACCTGGCCCCCATAGACAGCACATGAGGGCAAATACTTAGGCATTCGCTAACGAAATTGGTCACATCCTGGCAAGTATTGCTAGGGTCTTGTTCAAATAAGTGCCCGGTGATTGGATAAGGGCAAACTTCTCACCCATTTATGACGAGGGGCATAAAGATAATCCTGGGAATGATAGGCCAGTGGTAAAATATTAGGGAGCATCCTGCAGGAGGCAATATTGAAGCGTCCAGAGAAATATGGAACAGTCAGAGGGAGCCAGTATGAGTTTGTGAGAGAAAGATCATGTCTGACGAATCTATTCGACTTCTTCATGGAGACCATGGGCCTAGTGGACAAGAGGTGCCCAGTAGACACTGTAGGGTACATTTTCCACTTTCCCGATCCCGGCACATAGCCTCACTCACCGGTTGCGCGTGTCAGGAATTCATGCTCACTCAACCCAGTCTTTTCAGTCCTTTAACATTAATATTTTGATTTTAGCAAAGCTTCTGACATGGGAGCGAAGAGGAGATTGGTCCCGAAGCTCAGAAGATACAGAATAGGCAGGTGGTGAGGGTGTGGGGAATGGATTGGCTCAATCTCGAGGACGCTTGCCTGGAGCTGCATGAGAATGTAAGAAGGGATCTCCTCGGATGGGGGGGTGATGGGAGGTCATTACTGAGCACTATTACCGTTTACATTGTCTATGATTGATTTGGAAGTGGGAACAGAAACAAAGCAGTCTGAGCTTCCGAGTGATACAAAACTGGGGCGGTCGCAAGTAACAGGTAACAAGCGGGTAACATTCACAGAGGATCGAGATAGATTGGGAATTAAACTGAAAAGTGGCAGATGAATTTTAATGTGGACAAATGCAAGGTGGTAAGACTGGGAATTAGGAATAAGGAGCCATAAAATGGACAATAGTAGACTACTCAACACAAAAGGGAAATGGAGAGATACTGGGGCCGAGGTGGGAAGTGGGAGGAGGCTCATGTGGAGTGTAAACACCAGCATTGACCAGTTGGGCCGAATAGCCTGTACTTGGGTTATAGATTCTGTGGGATCTAGGGTACTGGCCAATAACTCAATAAAGCTGTTGGTGCAATGTCCAGCACACAAGACCTTGGGGTGTACAACTAAAGGGTTAGAACAAAGGGAGTAAAGGTGAGCTTTATTGACCACAGCTTCAGCCCACTAGGAGTAATGTTTACAGTTTTGGGCACCATACAACAATGGGGACACCATGGCTTTGGAGATGCTACAGAATTAAGGTAATTAAACCCTTAACAGAGATTGCTTGTAACGAAGAAAATAAAAATCTAAAGGTGCACAAAAAACTGGGGGCCGGTCCCTCTGGTATCTTCCTCGCTGGTTTCTGCCGGGCCTGGTTAGGGTCGGAATTTCTGGTCCCCTGTATCAGAGGCAGCGTGGCTGGGGGGAGGAGATTGCCAGGCTGGGGGTTTTCTCATCCCTGCTCTGGACGAGCAGCAGTACATCAAGTAAGAGGAGGTCTACCAGCCTGCTGTCCAGCAGAAGTGGGGCCCACCTGGGGCAGCATCCAGGCCTGCGTCATGGCCTGGACCCCCAAAGACTTTCTTAAGAGTTTCTTTCAGCCTCCTTTTAAGGGGAGGGGGCCAATATGATACGTGGGAGCGGGCACCCTCCGCCTCATTTCGCAGTCTTCGTCCTCTGGCAGATGCCCGGGATTATGTAAAGAGGGTGAACTCCTCCGACCCCCAAAACTTTGGCGAGGTCAGTGTTGGAGTCACCGGCATGTCCATCCCAGCACTTAGCCCAGAATCGACAACCATTTAATTACACAGAGGGTGGAGAATTTAGCAAACAGACTGCCCGCACAGATGTAATGACAGAAGATAGTGCCAGCAGGTTCCGAAGTGAGCGTGATAAGTTTTTTTTAATAGCTCATTTGCATTTGAGGCGTATAAGAGAAGAAATATCGTATAGAATTTTTTGAACTTTGGGACAGAAAGGTGGAACACATTGTTCTTTTCTGATGTTTTACATTCTGACAGGAATAATAAACAATAAAGAATTCTGTATCATGGGAGTGAATGGGAACAGTGCATTCAATTGAATGAAGAATTCCAATACTTGCATTGACATAGCACCTCTCACATGATTACTCTCCAAAGCACTTTATACATTAAGAATGACCTTTTTGAAGTACAATCATTCGTGTTATGTCGGCAAACACTGCAGCCATTCTGCAGCTGCCACATCTGATGGGCAGCAATGAGATGACCGACCATGAGGAAAATCTTTTTTACGCAGCGAGTGGTTAGGATCTGGAATGCGCTGCCTGAGAGGGTGGTGGAGGCAGACTCAATCGTGGCTTTCAAAAGGGAGTTGGATAAGTACCTGAAGGGAAAAATTTTTGCAGGGCTACGGTGAAAGGGCGGGGGAGTGGGACGAGCTGAAGTGCTCTTGCAGAGAGCCGGCACGGGCTCGACGGGCCGAATGGCCTCCTCCTGTGCTGTAACCATTCTATGATTCTATGATTCTTCAGTCGGTTTGTGTTTTTGGCACGAAACCAACATTTCACCATCCTGTGCCAATACATTGTTTCAGCATGATTTGTTTCATTTAGTTTTAAAGAGTCATTTCCAAAGAGAAAATTACATCGAATTTTTTTTTTTACATAGAAATTACAACACGGAAACAGGCCATTCAGCCCAACCAGTCCCTGTTGGTGTTTTTGCACACGCCACGAGGAGTAATCCTAATCCTTTATCCCCCCCCCCCCCCACCTTTCCTTCAAGCTCCTACATAACCTATTCTTAAGTGCTGACATGGTCCCTTCTTCAATCACTAACTCCGGTCGTGCACTGGATAGTGCTGTTGGTTGAGGGACGACTGTTGGCCAGGATACCAGGAGAAATCCCTGTTCTTTGATTAGTGCCATGGGATCTTTAACATTCACCTGAGCCACTGGAACAGGCAGATAGGGCCTCACCATAACATCGTCACTGACGCCTCCAACAATGCAGCACTCCCTCAGTATTGCTCTAGAGTGGGAGCTTCACACACTCAAGTCACGACCTTCTCAACCCAGAGGGGGAGAGGGCTACAAACTGGCACAATGGGATTACATGATGTATTATGAAGTCCTGACTGTCTAAATAGTTTTAGTTTGCACCAATATAAACCCTCCCCCTCCACATGCATGGGCTGGAAACACTACTTGCCAACTAGTCCAGGACGAGTTACTTTTCATCAGACTGACCCATCCTCCAGTATTCTCTTCATCTCTGTGGAGTGCCTTTATTCTCCACCTTCCCCTCTCATTCCTCAACTTGGTCCACACACTCTCTCACCCGCACACTGCCCCTCATGACTCACCTATTGGTTCAGAATATATTTCAGCAACCTATATACTGCGAAGCCTTGTAAACCCCAAAGCAAAGGGATGGTATCTTGCTGTAGTATTTTTGGGTTCCGATTCCTGCACCAATTTGTTATTTCCCACGTGTGTTCTGATTGACACTGGACCGCCGACTGATGCCAGACACGTTTCTCCCAGACTGCCCCACCCTTCTGTACCAGATTTCCTCGAAAGCGCCTCTTTGTTTTTTGGTCAGTATTGTATTTGTATAATATCTATTAAACATTGTAATTTGTATAATATTTATTAAACATTGTAATGTAATTTATAAAATCAACTGTTGTATAATGTGGAGTATTTTGTATATTTTGGGTTCGGAATGGTTATATTTGTAATTTCCGACATCTTTTTTGCTTTTTGTCACGAGGTGTGGTCAGTGGGAGCTTTGCAAGTTTTCTGAGGTAAAGCCCGAATAAAAAACATTCGATTATGGGTAGTAGATTCTGATTGATTGAGCAGTAATGTTATAATCCATAATAAACACTCAATCTGCTTCAGGTCTGCAAAGGTATTTTTTTGTCGTTGTTTTCGAACAGCTGTTTTTGGTTTTAAAAGCAGGTCAGGATAATCACCAGCTGCATATGGGATTGGTAACTTGATCAATCTTCAGCCACAGAGGAGCGGTGTGCTGAGAGCGACTCTGCACAAAGGAGAGCCGTGTGCTGAGAGAGGCTTCACCCCTATGTGTTGTGCTGCTGCAATGCGTGTCTGTCAGGGAATGAATGAATGAATGAGTGAGTTGGGGTAGAAAGAATAAAAGGTAAGAACTGTACTAACCATGAATCTTTGGAATTCTCTATCCCAAAGGGCTGTGAATGCTGAATCCTTGAGTACATTCAAGGCTGAGATAGATAAGAGTTTTAGAATCAAGGGACGTGGAGATCAGGTGGGAAAGTGGAGTTGAGGTTGAGGTTGAAGATCAGCCATTGTTGAGGTTGAAGATCAGCCATTGAATGGCTCAAGGGGCCGTATGGCCTACTCCTGCTCTTAATTTGTATGTTTTTATGTTCTTATGAGCATGGAGGAAACTTCTCTATCTCTCCCTCCCATTCTCCACTTTCACTCTTGCCTCCAGCCCCAGGTTTGGAGGGTTGACTCCTCCATAAGGAATCAATGGGAGCAGGTCAGGAGGTTCCCTACGCTTCACATCTACACTTGCTTATTCTGTGCACCCTTCTTCTGTAGATACCAAAGGAACGTATGTTGGAAATAGAAAGAGCAGAGGCCATTGGCTGGATTTTCCTTTTGGGGGCAGAGTACTGGCAGGATAACGTTTCGACCCGCCCCAAGACTGACCCATTTTCCTGGGTCAGGGGTCATCCATGATGCCTAACAAGCTCCCACCACCAAGAGGGAGCCTGCCACTGTCCAGCTATAAAAGGACTGCTGCTGCAGCACCAGAATAGGCAGTGAAAGGGACTGAAGAGCCTTAAAGATCAGGAAAGCTACAACCTGGTAGGCCCCGGCAGAGACCGAGGCTTACACAAGAAGGTAGGTGGCGGGTGAGGAGGATGCTGCAAGGCCCCTCCCTCAGTATGGGGACTCGGGGGGCCATTACCACCACTTTCCAAGGCCTACAGCCACCTTCCATACAGTAAGGAGAGCAAACACCAGGAAAATCCACCGGTGCTGTGGGCCTGCTCCCCCACCATAGATGTTCATGTGGCAGGGTGGGGAAAGAGCAGCCAGTAGCAGGGTCGGCAGGACCAAGGTGGAGGGAAAGACAGGTCAGGGCAGTGAGGTCACAATAGGCACCACTGACACAATTGTTCTCTCGTTCTCTGTCACAGGTAGGCTCGTGGAGGAAAATACAGAGCCTTGCCATCCGCGTGTCCTGCCAAACAGGCACTTTGTGCAAGTCCATGAACCTGCAGCGTGAGGATAGTTTGTGTTGGCAGCATGCTTGATGGTCCTGGCCTGCAAGTGTGTTTCTGTGCCAGCAACTGTAAGATTACTTTTCTCTCTTGTTTAGAATACAAAAGGCTAGTCAAGAGAGATATTGTCGTTATTTTCTAATTTTAAAGAATTCACAGGGGAAAGTTGGCTCGCCTGAAATTCAATGGTAGCGCCCCAAGCAGGAAGTGGGGCGCTGCTGGAAACGCTCCCCCTCCCTTTTGGGGCGTTCCCATTGAATATCGCGGCGCTACATGCAGCAGTGTCACGCGCGTCGGCACGTAGCGCTGCGGTACTGCTGGCCTCCCTCCCCTGATTGAAGATGAGGCGAATAGCGCTGCATGCATCGGGGCCCTGCTGGACCACCGGGGGGGCGGGGATGCCAGCAAAAGAGCCTAGCACTCGAGGAGTGCCGGGCTGCCCGCAGGAGGAGGCCAGAGGGGGCAGGTGCTGGCAGGCGGCCCCCAAAAAAATGGCCGCCCGACACCTGCCCTTTAATTATCGCTGCCCTCCACCCGGCTGCAGAAACGCCCTCCTGACCCTGTCGGACATATCGTCCGGCGGTAGGTCAGGGGGTGCGAGCCAAGTTTGCGGCCGGGGTGCGAGCGGGGTGCTGCGCACGGTGATGACGTCATCGCCAGAGGCGCAACGCCGCAGGACGCTACCGGCTACCATCGCCGCTGAATTTCGGGGGAGGCGTTAGCGGCGCTGCGCCGGGCGCTAGTTGCTTAACGCCCTGTTAGCGCCCCCTTGGGGCACTAACGTGAGGCACAAAGCAACCAAATTTTTCCCCCTTAATCTTTACAAACAGCAAGAATGTAGTAGCTTCTCCTACAATCTTTTTCCTAGCGAGTACAACTCAAGACAAAGAATTGATCAAGTTGTTAAGTCTTGGGAGAAGAAAGTTCCTTTCCTACGCCGTCTGGTCCCGGCGTTGCATGTAGTTCTCCTGAAAACCCTTGTAGAATGGGCTGTTTCATATGGATTACTTTCCAAATTCTGCTGATTAATTATCATACCGTTCAAGGGTGTTTTAAATATCAAAGAATCTCATCAGTTTGCAGGCCTTGGCTCCTTATCTCTGCAACTGTCCACATAGTTCCTTCCTACCAGTTACTTCAGGTTTTATCTGACGAAGGTTCCATTTTGTCTTGCTGACACACACGTTTCTCTCTCCAAGCATTCTGGACAATAAGCCAAGACCATCATGGATCCTGATTTTCAGTCAAGCTGACAGTTCTGTGTTCGTTAGCAAGAAATCGAGGGTTTCAAGGTCCATCATTTTGGTCTTCTTGAAGACAAGTATCAACAGCTCGAAATCCTTCCCAACAAAGTGTGGATTGCAGCAACTTGGGCATGTAGGTGTATTTCCAAACAAGAGGTTTTCATCGCAAGGCTTGATACCAAATGTGTCAGAACACTTATCTTGGTGATTTTCCCGAGTCCTGAACATTTCTCTCTCATCTGCTGACAAAACCTATTCACATGTGACACAGCATTCCTGCGCTCAACCACCTCTATCAAGGCATTGCACACATTAGCCAGCATTGAGCTCTGAAGAGGACCACCATTCTTTACCTGGTGGAGCAAGATCTCCAAAGCTTTGTTCTCAAAAAGGAGGAGTCCTGCTCCTTGCCCTCTTTGCTGCGTGGTAATTGTGTGTGTGGAAAATCACACCAACATCAATGAGCAGGGTACCTTTAAGACATGAGTAGCAGCCCTTTAAGAACTGCTCCTGCTGGATATCCTACCCAATTGGCCTGCGCACTGGGAATCTGTGCTGGGAGAGTCACAATAATTGTAGAATGAACTTGTGATATGACACGCGGTCAGCTTCCTCTGTTATGGGGGCCGTGAATCACAAGTGCTCCGCCCCCCCCCCCCCGCAGCAGACACCACCCCCCCCCCCGTCCCTTTCCTTGCCACATGTAGAACTATAGTAGAGAGCATTGCCTCGAATCACTCTCTCGATCTACAGACCAGCAGTGTGCTGGGAGAGGCAGTCACAGAGCAGAGTGTGCTGGGAGAGGCAGTCACAGACCAGCAGTGTGCTGGGTGAGGCAGTCACAGACCAGCAGTGTGCTGGGAGAGGCAGTCACAGACCAGCAGTGTGCTGGGTGAGGCAGTCACAGAGCAGAGTGTGCTGGGAGAGGCAGTCACAGAGCAGAGTGTGCTGGGAGAGGCAGTCACAGAGCAGAGTGTGCTGGGAGAGGCAGTCACAGAGCAGAATGTGCTGGAAGAGGCAGTCACAGAGCAGAGTGTGCTGGGAGAAGCAGTCACAGACCAGCAGTGCGCTGGGAGAGGCAGTCACAGACCAGCAGTGCGCTGGGAGAGGCAGTCACAGACCAGCAGTGCGCTGGGAGAGGCAGTCACAGACCAGCAGTGCGCTGGGAGAGGCAGTCACAGACCAGCAGTGCGCTGGGAGAGGCAGTCACAGACCAGCAGTGTGCTGGGTGAGGCAGTCACAGACCAGCAGTGTGCTGGGTGAGGCAGTCACAGACCAGCAGTGTGCTGGGAGAGGGAGTCACAGAGCAGAGTGTGCTGGGTGAGGCAGTCACAGAGCAGAGTGTGCTGGGAGAGGCAGTCACAGAGCAGAGTGTACAGGGAGAGGCAGTCACAGACCAGCAGTGTGCTGGGTGAGGCAGTCACAGACCAGCAGTGCGCTGGGAGAGGCAGTCACAGACCAGCAGTGCGCTGGGAGAGGCAGTCACAGACCAGCAGTGCGCTGGGAGAGGCAGTCACAGACCAGCAGTGTGCTGGGTGAGGCAGTCACAGACCAGCAGTGTGCTGGGAGAGGGAGTCACAGAGCAGAGTGTGCTGGGTGAGGCAGTCACAGAGCAGAGTGTGCTGGGAGAGGCAGTCACAGAGCAGAGTGTGCTGGGAGAGGCAGTCACAAAGCAGCAGTGTGCTGGGAGAGGCAGTCACAGAGCAGCAGTATGCTGGGAGAGGCAGTCACAGAGCAGCAGTGTGCTGGGAGAGGCAGTCACAGAGCAGCAGTGTGCTGGGAGAGGCAGTCACAGAGCAGCAGTGCGCTGGGAGAGGTGATTGTCTGATACGGCTACTTGAAGAGTTGAGATGTTTGCATTCTCCTCAGATTGATGCTGCTGCTTTAGTCCTGCCTCAGGTGGGGTGCAGTGTCTGACACGAGAACCATCGCTGCTTGTTTCTCCATGTAATGATGCAGGGGAAAAGCTGCTGTTCCATATGGCTCAATATGTACGGCTGGAGATTGCAAAATCACATGACTCCTAGCTGAGCGAGCTGCAACATAAGCCTATCGGGGAGAGATTCATAAGTCATGCTTTATAGCAATTCGAACCTTTGAAAGCCAAACAGACTTTTAGTTTTCAAAAAAGATACTTTATCGCAAAAGGTTATTTTTTTCCTGTAACATTTGAAATGCATTGATGATACATAATTGGAAAAGGTGAACAGCCACCGAACGTTCCTTTGCTCTCACTGCTGCTGGTTTTTTAAATGTGTAAGTTCGACAGAGTCCTTTTGTTACCCAGTAACCGCGCCATCGTTATCTGTCTAAATTGTGGACGGAGGCAAGCGAATTTTCAAATTAGCCAGCTGTGAGACTGCAGGGGGGCTTCTTATTAGGGTGGGGTCGGGGTGGGAGAGGAAAGGCCAGGGGCTGCAGCATATGCCATTGGTGGGGCGGGCATCCAAGGTCAGGTTAGAGGAGCCGTGATATCAGGGTGACCAGGCAATGGTGCAGCTGAGATCATGAGCCAACATGGTGGATTTTCATTATCGGTAAGTTGGGACTTTTTCAATCCTGGTCCGGCAATCATTCACAACGATGATCCCAGAACTGAGAGGATATATTATCAGGAGAAGCTGAGCAGGCTGGGGCTCTTTTCTCTAAGAAAGAGAAGGTTGATGGTGGTCTTTAAAATGACCAAGCGGGTTTGATAGGAAGGCGTAGAGAAAATGTTTCCACTTGTGGGGGAGTCCAAAACTAGAGCTCATAAATATAAGATCGTCACTAATAAATCCAACAGGGAATTCAGGAGAAACTTCTTTACCCAGAGAGTGGTGAGAATGTGGAACTCGCTACCACAGGGAGTGGTTGAGGCGAATAGCACAGATGCATTTAAGGGGAAGCTAGATAAGCACGTGAGGGAGCAAGGAATAGAAGGATACGCTAATAGGGTTGGATGAAGAGGGGTGGGAGGAGGCTCCTGTGCAGCATAAATTCCGGCATAAACCAATTTGGCCAAATGGCCTGTTTCTGTGCGGTAGACTCGATGTAAAGGATTAGTGGCCATTTCGGAGCTGGACAGAGGAAAATCGTCCCTCATGTGCTCATGTCAGCTAGTAGGCACTTAAACCTAACAACCCTGTGACTCAGAGGCAAGAGTGTCACCAACTGAACCAAGGCAACCAACTGATTACAACAGTGACAACACTCCACAAGTACTTCATTGGCTGTAAAGCGCTTTGAGACGTCTGGTGGTCATGAAAGGCGCTATATAAATGCTTTCTGTAACTGACCAAGACAACCAACTGAACCAAGACAACCAACTGAGCCAAGACAACCAACTGAACCAAGACAACCAACTGAACCAAGACAACCAACTGAACCAAGACAACCAACTGAACCAAGACAACCAACTGAACCAAGACAACCAACTGAACCAAGACAACCAACTGAACCAAGACAACCAACTGAACCAAGACAACCAACTGAACCAAGACAGCCAACTGAGCCAAGACAACCAACTGAGCCAAGACAACCAACTGAGCCAAGACAACCAACTGAACCAAGACAACCAACTGAGCCAAGACAACCAACTGAGCCAAGACAATCAACTGAGCCAAGACAACCAACTGAGCCAAGACAACCAACTGAACCAAGACAACCAACTGAGCCAAGACAGCCAACTGAGCCAAGACAACCAACTGAGCCAAGACAACCAACTGAACCAAGACAACCAACTGAGCCAAGACAACCAACTGAGCCAAGACAATCAACTGAGCCAAGACAACCAACTGAGCCAAGACAACCAACTGAGCCAAGACAGCCAACTGAGCCAAGACAACCAACTGAGCCAAGACAACCAACTGAGCCAAGACAACCAACTGAGCCAAGACAATCAACTGAGCCAAGACAACCAACTGAGCCAAGACAACCAACTGAGCCAAGACAACCAACTGAGCCAAGACAATCAACTGAGCCAAGACAACCAACTGAGCCAAGACAACCAACTGAGCCAAGACAGCCAACTGAGCCAAGACAGCCAACTGAGCCAAGACAACCAACTGAGCCAAGACAGCCAACTGAGCCAAGACAACCAACTGAACCAAGACAACCAACTGAGCCAAGACGATCAACTGAACCAAGATGACATTTTGCACAGAATTTACCCCAATGTGTTGATGAGCCTGCTAAAAAATACCTTCCAGAAGAAATCAAGTCCACGTGTAATTTAAATAAAAATGCTTTATTAAAAGTTATTTTGTCTCTTGGTGCCTTGTCAACAGGCCAAAGGCTGGATAAAGCCACAGATTGGTCGACAATAGTCTGTTAGCAACTGCCCATGAATGAAGGAGACTTCCCCTGGTGTGGCCGGCAGTTCCAGCACGACTACCTCCCTGCGGGACGTGCTTCCGCTTAGTAACCCCACCCCCTAACCTCCTCTTCAAGAGCCTTACAAAGTAGGAACTCATCACATGGAAAATCAGTGCCTGGGGAGAACCCACACCTCGGGGGTGATTTTGCCAGCCCTGGGGAGGCGGGTATGGAGGCGGGACTGCCTGGAAAATGGCAGAATTTGGGGGCGGGTGCCTGTTAACAGAAAGAGGTTTGATGAGGTCTTGTATTCAAGACCTCATCAAACTACAGAGAATGTCAGTGTTTGTCAGCTTCACAGAGCTGTCAAACGATGACAATTCATCTGTCAAAAATGTTTGACAGATGAAACGTCATACGCTGACGTTCTCTGCAACCAGCTTTCCCTTAATTGGCCTGCTAAGCCCGCTGGGTGGGTTTAACAAGGTCAATCAAGGGAAAATAGCGTGGGTTGGCCAGAAGTTGATGGAGGCGGGACTGAAACCCGACAAGGAGAGTCCCGCCTCCAAAAGCTCCCCATTGGCAAAATCACCTCCCTCATCTTTCTCACCATACAGTATTTTGAGCAACAACATCTTACGTTTCCCGACATTATGACAGTGACTTTGAAAGTATTACATTGGCTGGAAAGCACTTTCGGATGTCCTGAAGTCGTGAAAGGCTCTATATAAATGTAAGTTCTTTCTTTATATATCTGACATCAAAATCAAGAGGCTGCACCAACCTTCAAGGGGTTTAAAAGAGTGACTGAAATGACAGTGGACAGACAGACAGCTGCCATTCTGTTCCATGTAATTTATCGTGTGTCAAGGCCTTTTATAATAGATAGTGATTTTATGAAGAGGCTGAAACATTTCAACAGCTATATTGGGCTTTATTGATTTATTAAATTACAGCCCAGTAAAGTGCAGCAGCATTATATACAGAAAAAAGCCTCTTCATTCCTACTTGCATTTTTATTCAGCACAAACCTGCTGGTTAAAGGGGCAGTGTCTTTCTGGGGGAAAACAAATTGGTAGCAAACATTAAAACAGGATGTGTTTTTTAAAAAAAATAATTCTCAGGATGTGGGCATTTCTGGCAAGGCTGGCATTTATTGCCCATTCCTGAGAAGGTGGTGGTGGGCCTCCTTCTTGATCCGCTGGTTTGATACAACTGAGTGGCTTGCTAGACCACTTCAGAAGGCAGTTATGAGTCATTGGCATGGGACTGGAGTCACATATAGGCCAGACCGGGTAAGGACAGCAGGTTTCCTTCCCTAAGGGTCATTAGTGAACCAGGTGTGATTTACGACAATCCGAAACTTTTTTTTTAACATGGAATCAAATTCACAAACTGCCAAGGTGGGATTTAAACTCAGGTTCTCTGGATTACTAGTCCAGTAAAATAACCACTACCTTACCGCACCCACCATCCAGTATAAAATAACAGAAAATGCTGCAAATACTCAGCAGGTCAGGCAGCATCTGTGGAGAGAGAAACAGAGTTAACGTTTCTGGTAGATGAACCTTTCGTCACTGTCCAATGTCAATCACACTGAAACGCACTTATACATAAAGTTATCGTGATGTCGCTTCCTAATCTCCTCCCTCCCTGAAGAGTAAAAGGTTTGCCAAATATTTTTCTATAAAGACAGTGGTCCCACTTTAGTAGCTGGTCTCGATAAATGAAAGCAAAACAATAGACAGGGAAAGTAAAATGCATGGTCGTGAATGTCACTGCACACTTCCAAACAGTCAGCAACTCTTCTAAAAGTAAATGGATGGATGTTATATAAAGAGCATCAAAAAGCTTCTTGTGAAGCAAAATATATTGTTTTTTCACCGGAATGCAGAGATACTGTCATCACTAAGCAGTGGAAGAAAGCTGCCTTCATCTTGATAGAGCTCTCACATAGAGTTCAGGATTAGCTGTAGAGATATGAAGGAAAAATACTGCAACTGCTGGAAATCAGAGCTAAGGAACAGGAAATGTTGGAAAGCACACAGCAGGTCTGTCAGCTTCTATACAGAAAAAAAACACGAGTTACTGTTGCAGTGAGAGGGAGAGGCTTCTCCAGAGGGGTTCTTCTTCAAGGGTCTACTCCCACTGCTCTTTCCCATTGCGGTGAGAAAGAAATTTAGGGAACATTTGCAGGATTGTGAGACTATCTCGGCCTCTTTTAATGAATGAAATAGAACAGGAAGGTTTCGGAGCATGAGGTATGGGTGGGGGGGTGGGGTGATCTTGCCTTGCTCTGTTTTTCCCATCTCCCAATCAATTACCACCAACTTTTCCAGACCGTGTCAACCCCGACAACTATTCCTTCTGTTCACGGCACGTCATTTTTCTCAGTATCAGCCTCCTCACTTCTCTCTTCCCTTGTCCTAGTTCAAGGACCCTTTCATTAGTGGTTCCTCTGTTCAACGTACGAGTGTGGCCTCAGAATTCAGGCGCCTCTGGTCTTTTTTCTTACTTCTGTGTCCAATGCCCAGTTTTCACATCAGTACAGTGCTGTTGACTCTATCAGCTCACTCCTCCACTCCCTATCGCCAGATTGATTTTGCAGGTTCACAGAAACCCTGTCACGCTGTTCAATGCTTCTTTCGCTATTCTTCATTTAACATCTTTGTCCAACTGATATTACACTAGCCAAGTAAACAGTTTGATCTGTTTGCTCCACATCCCTATTTACTTTGAGTTCAGTTTTCGAGATCCCCGTATTCTTTGTGATTTAGGATTACTTTGGGTGCATCTACACTGGATTTAGTGTCGGTGGGAAGTAACTTCTGTTGAACACCGACCACAAACTTGGGTAGTGTAAATCTGGAGTTAAGGTTTGACCTGACTCCTTCAAGAAATCTCACTCAGTGAATCCTAAGGGTTAATCTTTTTTTAAATAAAATCTAGTCTTGTGTGCTTGCAATTAGCGTTTAACTTAAATTTACTGTTTTTAAGTTTTGTTTCTTCCAGGCTTGGGCAGGGCAAAGCAAGCTCTGTGCTGGAGAGTGGGTGGGACTAGTTAATTAATTAACTGGTCAAACTGGTCTGGATCCATAACTGCCAGAGAGGTGACTCATAAATCTCAGTAGTATAAATAAGGAAGGCTAGAGTACAGCTTTGTCATGGAGTGCAGCTTGGAACAGAGTGTAAACGTACGAGTTTGGTGAGTAAGGGAGTTCGGTGAGGAGGTGCTCCTTTCTTCTTTTTCAATCTTTGTCAGCCTCCAGGAGAGCAGGAGTTAAAAATCTGCATGAGAGGGGACAGAGAACCTGCAGGAGTTTGGCTCTGTGAAACTCTCCAACCGCATTCGGAGAAAAATAAAAGCTGACATCACAGGGAAGAGGCAGCGGACCTGAGTGGGAACAAGAGCGGAGACGGGGAAAATAAACAGCGCAGCAGAGGAAGGCCTGAGAGCGGAGGCAGCAGACCTGACAACAAAAACAAGGAGTGCCATCACAGGAAAGCAGGGAAGTGATTGGTTGGTCAGTATTTCTCTCTTTTCTTGGGCATTGGTTTAAATTAAGAGCCGGGATTAAAAACTAAATGTTCAAAACTTAAACACTTAATTAATTAAATACATTAGAGATGGCAGGGCAGGTGATGTGTTACTGCTGCAACATGTGGGAGCTGGTGGACACCATTGAGGTCCACAGCGACCACATTTGCAGTAAGTGTTGGTTGCTCGAGGAACTTCAGCTCCGTGTTGATGAGCTGGAGTCCGAGCTTCAAACACTGCGACACATCAGGGAGGGGGAGAGTTACCTGGCCGCTGTGTTCCAGGAGGCAGTCACACCCCTTAGATTAATTAATTAAAATTCGGCCCATGGTCAGGGACAGGTGGGTGTGACAGGTATGGGGACCCAGGAGGTAGTGGTGGAGGAGCCTCAGCCCTTGCTCTTGTCCAACAGTTACGAGGTTCTTCCTCCCTGTGTGGACGAGAGCAGGGACTGCAAGGAGGATGAGAAAACTGACCACAGCACCGTGATACAGGGAGCCATTCAAGTGGGGGGAGCAAAAAGAAATGTGGTAGTGGTAGGGGACAGTATAGTTAGGGGGATAGACACTGTTCTCTGCAGCTAAGAGCGCGAGTCCCGAAGGCTGTGTTGCCTGCCTGGTGCCAGGGTAAAGGACATCTCCTCTGGGCTGGAGAGGAGCTTAGAGTGGGAGGGGAAAGATCCAGTTGTCGTGGTCCACGTAGGTACCAACGACATAAGTAGGACAAAGAAAGAGGTTCTGCTGAGAGAGTATGAGCAGCTAGGGGCTAAATTAAAAAGCAGAACCACAAAGGTAATAATCTCTGGATTACTACCTGAGCCACATGCAAATTGGCATAGGGTAAATAAGATCAGAGAGATGAACGAGTGGCTCAAAGATTGGTGTGGGAGAAATGGGTTTCGATTCTTGGGGCACTGGCACCAGTACTGGGATAAGAGGGAGCTGTTCCGTCGGGACGGGCTTCATTTGAACCAGGCTGGGACCAGTGTCCTGGCGAATCGAATAACTAGGGCTGTAGATAGGGCTTTAAACTAAATAGTGGGGGGAGGGATACGCTGAGCAGAAATTTAAAAAGTCAAAGAAAAATGAGAAGGCAAACGTGCAGAGTAGTGATAGGGGGAATGATAACCAGAGTGTGACAGGAAGGGACAGAGCGTATACACATGAGTGCATCAGAAAGAGGGGTCAGAGTAGGGAAAAATGGTAAAAAAACAAAATTAAAAGCTCTATATCTGAACGCATGCAGCATTCGTAACAAGATAGATGAGCTGACAGCACAAATAGAAATAAATGGGTATGAT
Source organism: Squalus acanthias (assembly GCA_030390025.1). Lineage (NCBI taxonomy): Eukaryota > Metazoa > Chordata > Chondrichthyes > Squaliformes > Squalidae > Squalus > Squalus acanthias. The sequence continues at coordinate 16,120,003 of CM059425.1, read as the reverse complement.
CTGATAGCCATTACAGAGACGTGGTTGCAAGGTGACCAAGGCTGGGAACTGAATATTCAGGGGTATTTGCCATTTCGTAAGGATAGGCAGTAAGGAAAAGGAGGTGGTGTAGCTCTGTTAATAAGGGATGAGATCAGTGCAGTAATGAGAAATGATATTGGCCTGGAAGATCAAGATGTAGAAACAGTTTGGGTGGAGATAAGAAATAATAAGGTTAAAAAGTCACTGGTGGGAGTGGTCTACAGGCCCCAACAGTAGCCACACTGTAGGACAGAGAATAAATCAAGAAATAATAGAGGCTTGTAAGAAAGGTACGGCTATAATCATGGGAGATTTTAATCTTCATATTGATTGGACAAAGCAAATTGGCAAAGGTAGACTTGAAGAGTTCTTAGAGCGTATACGGGATGGTTTCTTGGAACAATATGTTGTGGAACCAACCAGGGAGAAGTCTATTTTAGATCTGGTAATGTGTAACGAGGCTGGATTAATTAATGATCTCGAACTGAAGGATCCTCTTGGGAAGAATGATCATAGCATGGTAGAATTTCAAATTCAGTTTGAGGGTGAGAAAGCTAGGTCTCAAACTAGTGTCCTGAACTTAAACAAAGGTAATTACAAAGGTATGAAGGCAGACTTGGTTAAAGTGGACTGGGAAAATATATTACAGGGTAAGACTGTAGAAAAGCAGTGACAAACATTTAAGGAGCTATTTCATAACTCTCAGCAAAGATATATTCCAGTGAGAAAGAAAGACTCAAAGAGAAGGATGAACCATCTGTGGCTAACTAAGGAAGTAAAGGATGGTATCAAATTGAAAACAAAAGCATACAATGTTGCGAAGAATAGTGAAAGACCAGAGGATTGGGAAATTTTTTTAAACCAGCAAAGGATGACTAAAAAAATGATAGAGAGAAGATAGCTTATGAGAGTAAGCTAGCAAGAAATATAAAACTGACAGTAAGAGCTTCTACAGGTATATAAAAAGGAAGAGAGTAGCTAAAGTAAACATTGGTCCCCTAGAGAATGAGTCTGGGGAATTCATAATGGGAAACAGGGAAATGGTGGAGACTTTGAACAAATATTTTGTATTGGTCTTCAGGGTAGAAGACACTAAAAGCATCCCAATAATGGATAATCAAGGGGCTATTGGGGTGGGGGTGGGGGGGGGGGGGAAACTTAAAACAATCGCTATCACTAGAGAGAAAGTACTTGGCAAACTAATGGGACTAAAGGTGGACAAGTCCCCTGGACCGGAAGGCCTGCATCCTAGAGTCTTAAAAGAGGTGGCAGCAGAGATGGTGGATGAATTGGTTGCAATCTACCAAAATTCCATGGATTCTGGAAAGGTCCCAGCGGACTGGATAATCGCAAATGTAACGCCCCTATTTAAGAAAGGAGGGAGATAGAAAGCAGGCAACTATCGACCAGTTAGCTTAACATCTGTCATTGGGAAAATGCTGGAGTCCATCATTAAGGAAGTGATAGCAAGACATTTAGAAAATCATAATAGTCAAGCAGAGTCAGCATGGTTTTATGAAAGGGAAATCATGTTTGACAAATTTGCTGGAGTTCTTTGAGGATGTAACGAGCAGGGTGGATAAAGGGGAACCAGTAGATGTTGTGTATTTGGATTTCCAGAAGGCATTCGATAAGGTGCCACATAAAAGGTTACTACATAAGATAAGAGCTCACGGGGTTGGGGGTAACATTAGCATGGATAGAGGATTGGCTAACTAACAGAAAACAGAGTCGGGATAAATGGGTCATTTTCAGTTTGGCAAACTGTAACTAGTGGGGTGCCACAGGGATCAGTATTGGGGCCTCAGCTGTTTACAATCTATATTCATGACTTGGATGAAGGGACTGAGTGTAATGTAGTCAAATTTGCTGATGATACAAAGATAGGTGGGAAAGCAAATTGTGTGGAGGACGCAAAGAATCTCAAAGGGATATAGATAGGCTAAGTGAGTGGGCAAAAATCTGGCAGATGGAGCTTAATGTGGGAAAATGCTAGGTCATCCACTTTGGTAGGAAAAATAAAAAGCAAATTATTATTTAAATGGGGAGAGATTACAAAATGCTGAGGTACAGAGGGATCTGGGGGTCCTTGTACATGAATCACAAAAAGTTAGTATGCAGGTACAGCAAGTAATTAGGAAGGCAAATGGAGTGTTGGCCTTTATTGCAAAGGGAATGGAGTATAAAAGTAGGGAAGTCTTATTACAACTGTACAGGGCGTTGGTGAGACCATACCTGGAGTACTGCGTACAGTTTTGGTCTCCTTATTTAAGGAAGGATATACTTGCATTAGAGGCAGTTCAGAGAAGGTTCACGAGGTTGATTCCGGAGATGCAGGGGTTGTCTTATGAAGAAAGGTTAAGCAGGTTGGGCCTATACTCATTGGATTTTAGAAGAATGAGAGGGGATATTATTGCAACATATAAGATTCTGAAGGGGCTTGACTGGGTAGGTGCAGAGAGAATGCTTCCCCTCATGGGGGAATCTAGAACTAGGGGGCATAATTTCAGAATAAGGGGGGCACCCTTTTAAATCGGAAATGAGGAATTTCTTCTCTGAGAGGATCGCGAATCTTTGGAATTCTCTTCCCCAGAGAGCTGTGGAGGCTGGGTCATTGAATATATTTAAGGTGGAGATAGACAGATTTTTGAAAGGTAAGGGAGTCAAGAGTTATGGGGAGCGGGCAGGGAAGTGGTGTTGAGGCCAAGATCAGATCAGCCATGATCTTATTGAATGGCGGAGCAGGCTCGAGGGGCCAAATGACCTACACCTGCTCCTATGTCTTATGTTCTTATGTTCACCCCAGAGTTGGGTCAGACCCTGATTCTGGATTTAGGCTGCATTCATGCCGTCACTATAGCATCGGGGAGAAATGAAACCACTTCACACCAATGCTACAATTGTAGTCTGGATGCACCCTTTATTCTTAGTGTTTACTATCAATGTCTACTATCAATGCATATCCCACAGTTGTCTGATTTACCTCTTCCATTATCCCCTGTAATCTCTCTTTAGTATCTGCAATCAGTACTGTATTATCAGCATGCTTTAAGTTATATAATTTACTTTTGATTTTGAATCCAACTTCTCAGTCCTCCTGACTCACTCAGAATGAATTCAGAGTATACGTTGATAGAATTGATGATATAGCATATCCTTGCCTCACTCCTTTTCTGATCTTTGCCCGTTCAGTTGACTCATTATCAGCTCTTGCTGCTGCTGATTGTTTCGAGTGAAAATTCCTGATAAGACCTGTTACACCCTGATACCAGTGTGTGTGTGGTGCCACTTCTCATGGGGTCACTTAAGTCCTGTAACCAGCCGCACCAACGATTCATGCAGGACCAATCATGGACTACGTGGGAATCCACTTTAGCTCCACAAAAGCCAGCAGGGTACGGTAGCATAGTGGTTATGTTACTGGACTGGTAATCCAGAGATAAAAACAGAAAATGCTGGAAATACTCAGCAGGTCGGGCAGCTTCTGCGGAGAGAGAAACAGAGTTAACGTTTCAGGTCGATGACCTTTTGTCAGAACTGAAAAAAAGTTAGAGATGTAACAGGTTTTAAGCAAGTGCTGAGGCAGGGAAAGGCGGGGTGGGGGGAGAGGAGGAAAGAACAAAAGGGACGGTCTGTGATGGGGTGGAGGGCAGGAGTGATTAAATGACAAAAGGGATGATGGTGCAAGGCAAAAGGAGATGGTAATTGGACAAGTAAAGAAACAAAAGATGGGTCTGGAGGAGGTGTAAATGAGAATAGCAGAATCATCAACAGCTGCCGTCCAAAGAAATGGGGGCAGAGGTTATGATCTGAAATTGTTGAACTCCATTTTGAGTCCGGAAGGCTGTAGAGTGCCGAATAGAAAGATGAGGTGCTGTTCCTCGAGTTTACGTTGAGCTTCATTTCAGATGAGACGGAGATAAACATACAACAGTTTATGGGGGGAAAGATTGGGTGTCACCCCTTTTGGGGCGCTAAGGTCGCCAGGGCGCTCATTTTAGCGCCCCGAAAAAGTTAGCGCCCCTCCACCGGAAATTCAGTAGTCGCTCCCCAAGCTCCTTCGTGGGGCGCTACTGCTGAAGATCGTGGCGCTACATACAGCAGCGCCACATGTGGAGGCACGTAGCGCCGCGTCATTGCAGGCCTCCTCCCCTGATTAAAGCGGAAGGGCTAAGCACTGCGTGCACCAGGGCCCTGCTAGACCACCGGGGAGTGGGGTGCCGTGGAAACAAGAGGAGTGCCGGGCTGAGCGATCGCGGCCGGCACCCCGAAAAAAAAGGGAAAGGGGGCAGGTGCTGGCAGTCGGCCAAAATAAAAATGGCCGCCCGACACCTGCCCCTTTAAATACCGCCGCCACTGCAAAAACGCCCCCCTGACCCTGTTGGACATATCGTCCGGCGATAGGTCAGGGGACACAAGGGAAGGTTGCGGCCAGGGCGCAAGCGGGGCACTGTGCACGCCGATGACCTCATCGCCCGCAGCGCCACGGGGTGCTACCGGGTACCGCCGCCGCTAACCTCGGGCTGATTTTCGCAGGCGGCGTTAGCAGCGCCGCGTCTGGGTGCTTGGGGATTTGTGCCCCGTTGGCGCCCCCAAGAGGCGCAAATCGACCCAATTTTTCCCCCTCTCTTCTTAAATGAGCCTAGCTGTACTCACTCCCCAGAAATAAATCTATCAGCTACCGCCTCCATCTCCTATAGCTGATTTTTCCCCTTCCTCCGAATGTGTGTATATATTGCTATGGGGATTGCAATGTGATTCAGTCTGCTTTTAAGCCTCACTGTCAAAAGTAGTTTAGTTAAAAGTTCCTGTCTCCATTACCTGACCTGCTGTTATTCCATATTCTAAGTTGCAGGTAGAAGATGAGGTAGTCAGGCTTAGCGGCAGGGCAGGGAGCTGAGGTGCAAACCCATGTCCCAGTCCTTTATGGCAGTGGGGTTTTTTTTGGTAATTTAATCTTGGGCAATCTGTTGGCCGGATTCTGCGGCAGGTGGCAGTTAGCGTTGCCAATCCTCTAAGATTGCCTGGAGTCTTCAGGAATAAAACACTAGTTAGGCCACAGCTAGAATACTGCGTGCAGTTCTGGTCACCACATTACAGGGAGGATGTGATTGCACTGGAGAGGGTGCAGGGGAGATTTACCAGGATGTTGCCTGGGCTGGAGAATTTTAGCTATGAGGAAAGATTGGATAGGCTGGGGTTGTTTTCTTTGGAACAGAGTAGGCTGAGGGGAGAACTTATTGAGGTGTATAAAATTATGAGGGGCCTAGATAGAGTGGATAGGAAGGACCTATTTCCCCTCAGCAGAGGGTTCAATAACCAGGGGATTTAAAGTAATTGGTCAGAAGTTTAGAGGGGATTTGAGGAGAAATGTTTTCACCCAGAGGGTGGTGGGGGTCTGGAACTCACTGCCTGAAAGGGTGGTAGAGACAGAAATCCTCATCACATTTAAAAAGTACTTGGAAATGCACTTGAAGTGCCGTAACCTACAGGGCTACGGAGCAAGTGCTGGAAAGTGGGATTAGGCTGGATAGCTCTTTGTCTGCAGGCGAAGACACGATGGGCCGAATGGCCTCCTTCTGTGCTGTAAGTTTCTATGGTGATATGATTAATCTCCAGGACAGGGCTGTGAGCAAACCCTGGAGAAAAAACACAGGGGCCATTAAAATAATAATGGGTTTAAAAAAAAATCTTTGGACACTTTTGTTTACCAGTTATAAAAATATCGGACATATGGTGGGGGGGTGGGGAGGCTGTTTGACTGACAGTCAGGAATCATCCAATCAGGTCAGGAAGAGTTGATGCGCCTTCCCGATTGGGGTGGGATGGCGGTGCTCCGCCAGTGTGGGTGTGTTGGGCGACCGAGGGCAGGAGTGTGGGAGCAGGGCGGTTGGAGGCAAGAGGTTGTGCGGTGAAACCTGCAGGAATGGATCCAAGGGGCAATCCTCGGTACAGTCTGTCAGCACAAGCACACGCCCTGGCAAGAAAATTCAACTCATCCCAACGGGCACCGGCCAAAGATCTTTCAGCAGTCAAGCAAGCGGCACAAAGAGAGACTGCAATCACCGGTCTCATCTGCGCTGCCGCTGGACTGAAAGAACCCTACTGTTTTGCCAGATGGGAGGAAATATTGATGATTGTTCTACATCGCAGCCTGTCAGAGATAACCTCATTTCATATCTCGGAATGCACTTATTTCATGTTCAACCTGTTTTCTCTGGGTGGGTGGGGAGGGGAGGAGGGGGGGGGGGGGGGGGAGAAGATTAATCTCCCGCTCAAGGTAAAAGCTTCACAGAGCAGAACATCTTGCTTTGCCGTAGCCAGTGACAGACGCTGTCATCAATCACTCCATGGGCAGGCTTATCCACGGTCTGCCTTCAGCATCAAAGCTCTCCCGACGCTACCTTGACAACATGCTTCAACCTCAGCCTCCGACCGCCCCGCTCCGCACCATTGTCACACCGCCATTCCCACACCATATGGCCTGGTGGTCTTTCGGCAAGAATGCCTAATTAGTACCAATTAGCTAAATTATAGGCAGATTCTGTGCTGAGGACTTGAGTCCAGGGTTAAGAGTGCTCAAACTAATTTCATATAAGACATTTAACACTTGTCAGAAAGAAGGGACATGTGTCAGGGGTAGATTCTGACTCAGATATACAGGAAGCAAAAGGACCGTGTTCTAATCCACTGTTTCACAGCTTTCGAGATCCTGGGAAAGAATGAATGAGTGCATGAATCAGTGCATGAAGGCAGGAAGCCAGATATCTGCACCCATACGGCTGCAGATCATTTGAGTAATGCCGACTGAACATACTTAACATTGCTCATTAGAATATATTACAGATACTGTAGCACAGATGAGCTTTGAGCCCCTATGTCACGGATATTGTAATACAGATAACCACTGAATCCCTATGTTACAGATACTGTAGTACAGATGAGCATTGAGCCCCTAAGTCACAGATCCTGTAGTACAGACGAGCTTTGAGCCCCAAAATTACAGATACTGTAGTACAGTCGGGCATTGAGCCCCTATATTACAGATACTGTAGTACAGATGAGCATTGAACCCCTATATTACAGATACTGTAGTACAGATGAGCATTGAGCCCCTATATTAGATACTGTAGTACAGACCGGCATTGAGCCCCTATATTACAGATACTGTAGTACAGACGAGCATTGAGCCCCTATATTACAGATACTGTAGTACAAACAGGCATTGATCCCCTATATTACAGATACTGCAGTACAGACGAGCATTGAGCCCCTATCTTACAGATACTGTAGTACAGACGAGCTTTGAGCCCCTATATTACAGATACTGTAGTACAGACCGGCATTGAGCCCCTATATTAGATACTGTAGTACAGACGGGCATTGAGCCCCTATATTAGATACTGTAGTATAGACGAGCATTGAACCCTATATTACAGATACTGTAGTACAGACCGCCATTGAGCCCCTATATTACAGATACTGTAGTACAGACGAGCATTGAGCCCCTATATTAGATACTGTAGTATAGACGGGCATTGAGCCCCTATATTAGATACTGTAGTATAGACGAGCATTGAACCCTATATTACAGATACTGTAGTACAGACCGGCATTGAGCCCCTATATTACAGATACTGTAGTACAGACGAGCATTGAGCCCCTATATTAGATACTGTAGTACAGACGAGCATTGAGCCCCTGTATTACAGATACTGTAGTATAGACGAGCATTGAGCCCCAATATTACAGATACTGTAGTGCAGACGAGCATTGAGCCCCTATATTACAGATACTGTAGCACAGACGAGCATTGAGCCCCTATATTAGATACTGTAAGGGGTTACGGTTCAGGGTGCTTGTGCTGGGTTAGGCCTTATTGCTTGCTCTGGTCTCCAGCCAGCCTTGTAGCACTAAACACCTGTGAGTGGTTCGACCCACTCGCCCTTACGGTTCAGACACTGGACTTAGGTGCGAGAGCAGTAATGCAGAGAAAAACTCAGACAGACCCAGTTGAATAGTACGAAATGGAAATCTTTATTGCATAACGTCCAAAATCATGAAGTACATGTCATAGGCACAAATTAATGACAGTACAAGTATACATACATTCATAAAACTAGGTTTAGGGAAACGAGGAGCGCACGACACATCGAAAAAGGGGACACACATTATAATTATCCTTAATAAAACCCCCCTCCCCTATCAATGCCTGCTCTAATCTAGATCTGTAGGAGCGAGGAAACATGCTCACCACTCGTGATACTTCGGAGAATTTTAAACGAGGCACTCGGCTTGTTTCGCTGCAACACCTGACTGTCACGTGTTGGAAGGGGTCTCTGTACCCCACTTGTTTATTTTCGCTGCTCCGGCAAGCAGGCTGGGCTCCCCGTTGTCATGAAGAACTCGACAGTGCTCGGACACGGTTGTAGAAGTCCAGAGAGACAATCAAAAGCTCACCAGTCAAGCGAGTCCATGAAGCGGCAAGCGAATAAGAGTTCAGCAGTCATCAGCCAGATAAGAGAATAATAAGCAAGAGTTCAGCCCGAGTCAAGAGTCGAATCAAGAGACCGATGGACATTTGTTCACTATAGTTATAGTGCTGTGTTCCCTTATCTCCCGCTCAAATCTTGATGTTTGTCCTTTGTGTAATACTGGTGCACAAAACTCCCAGCATGGGGCGATTCTTTCCTTTAATGGGTTTCGGTAGCACCTTAAACTGGCCAACTATCCGTTAATGTTTTCCCCATTGTCGAACCGGCTAGGAGTCTCCCTGACTGGTTTTGGGGCCTCCTCGAATACTGACTTAATCACCCGAGAATGGCTCTCTCATTGTAGAGCCGTGGGGAATTTGCATATCGATGTATCTGGATGGGCTTTCGATTGCCCAGTACAATGGTCCTTACTTGTGCATGGAAAACGATTCCAGCACTTATCTCTTGCTATTGTGTCGAATGCAGACAGGTTGCATCCTGTCTTTATCAGTGTTTGCTGCGTATTATCCAATCTTATACTGAAATGTTTATTCGAACGCCATCTTGTCTGCCCACTGTATTCTGGAAGCTTCTGCCACGATGCTCGGTGGCCATTTTACAGGCTTCTGTGTCCTCTTTAATCATGACAGCATTTCGTTTAAATAAACTGATCAAACGAATCAGCTTTATCTCGTTATTTCGAATCGCGATAATTGCCAATTTTACATACTGTAGTACAGACGAGCATTGAGCCCCTATATTAGATAATGTAGTACAGATGAGCATTGAGCCCCTATATTAGATACTGTAGTACAGATGAGCATTGAGCCCCTATATTAGATACTGTAGTACAGATGAGAATTGAGCCCCTATGTTAGATACTGTAGTACAGACGAGCATTGAGCCCCTATATTACAGATACTGTAGTACAGACGAGCATTGAGCCCCTATATTAGATACTGTAGTACAGATGAGCTTTGAGCCCCTATGTTAGATACTGTAGTGCAGACGAGCATTGAGCCCCTATATTACAGATACTGTAGTACAGACGAGCATTGAGCCCCTATATTAGATACTGTAGTGCAGACGAGCATTGAGCCCCTATATTACAGATACTGTAGTACAGACGAGCATTGAGCCCCTATATTAGATACTGTAGTACAGATGAGCATTGAGCCCCTATATTACAGATACTGTAGTAGAGATGAGCATTGAGCCCCTATATTACAGATACTGTAGTACAGACGAGCATTGAGCCCCTATGTTACAGATGCTGTAGTACAGACGAGCATTGAGCCCCTATATTACAGATACTGTAGTACAGATGAGCATTGTGTAGGGGTTGGTGGTGGTAGGGGTCAGCCTTACCCCTGACTCAGTGAGCGGTTTGAATTGCTCCCACGCCGCAGGTTCAAAACCCATTGGACTTATTTAGGGGTTGTGAATAAAGATGCAGTAGACAACAGGTTCCGATGGAAGAATTTTGACTTTTATTAAAAGTAAAAGGTAACAAACTTAAAACACACTTCACAGGTTGGGGAACACATGGTTACAGGCGAGGGAGAATGACAATATACAAAAACCCTTATCCCTCCCAAAAATCCCCCTATCTAGCTAGGTTTCGGTTTCAGGAGATCAGGGATAATGCTCACCAAACAGGGGTTTCAACGGTGCGAAATCCAGCCAGGTAAGTTGATGGTGGTCTGGTCATCGAGTGTCTTCCTGGAACATGCTGCTTCTGGACAGAGCTGAGAGGGAGAGTCCGGAGAGAGAGAGAGAGAGCTGTTCCAGCGTTGTCGGTGAGTCCAAAAGAGAGTGAGTCATGTGACAGGCTGCAATTATATAGTCCTTTTCGCGCCCAAACTCCTCACTGAAACTGGTTTCGTGATGAAGTGATTGGTTTCAGGTCAGGCCTGTTCATTCCATTGTCTTGTTAAGTTTTGATGGGCCTTCAACTATGCTAAACCAAATCAAATCCTGGTCAATTGAAAAACCTCGTTACCAGGAACGGCTTTTTACTGAGTCAAATGGCTTGCGTCCTGTCGATCTGTTGTATTATTGAAGTTTGCATTATCCTCATGTTTTGGGTTTCTTGCTGGGCCTAGCATTCCTATCTTTATGTGTCTCCTTTAATGGGTTCTGTGTTTTGGGTGGGGCGGCCTTCTCCCAGGGCCTATTGTCCAAATATGAATGTTTGCTGGGGCTTGAATTCCCAGACAATGCAATACCCAAAACTGCTATATACAGAGGTTGACTTTTAAAATGCCAAAGCTTGGTTTTGGTCTTAATTCCTTATTTTTATAACTCTGGGGTAGCTCCAAAGTACTTTTGTTTCCTTACATTTTGGGGATCTGCAAATTTTGGAAACTTACAGCATTGAGCCCATATATTGGCCTTGAAATTCGCCTCTACTGCTTGCCGCGGGGGAAAGGATCGCGCGCGCACTTAGCTACCGCGCCTGCCGTTGTGTTTTGGGCCCACGGGAACTTCAGCTCCTGGGCCTGCTCCAAGTGCCGGCGCGCAGTGCGTGCGTGTTCCAGGGGCGCAGTTAGTGCGATGCGTCCCCTGGGATCACGTGGGCCATGGAGAGCCAATGGCAGCAGACCATCTTTCATTCATAGATTTAACAGGAAGACCTGTCAAATCTATGAATTGAAATCGGCCCCAAAAGAACAGCTAAACTTCAAATAAATTTTAAAAAAACCCATCACATTTATAAAATAACTATAGTTAAATAAATTAAACACTTCAAACAAAAATTTAAATTTTTGAAAAAATTAAAATACTTTTTAAAAGTGATAAAAATAAACTTACCTTTCTTTAAAGTATCTAAAAAAGATAAACTTGTTGAAAAAAAAATTAAATTATACTTAATTAACCACTTAACTTGTTGAAAACGGCTCCTGCGCCTCCTTTATATAGCGTAGGTTCTTCAATACTTACCCTCCCGTAGAAACCTGAAAAAAAATCTAAGTTTTCTGCGTGCGCGCAGCCTCTACCGCGCACACGGTTCGCCTAGGAACCGCCCCCTTCACCAGACCGGAAGTTCCGGTTTCACGCGCATGTGCAGTGCATGCAGGAAACCGGCACTTCGGGACGCCTTACGTGTGAGTACGCACTGTGTACTCACCCGGGAAGGGCCGAATTTTTGGCCCATTAGATACTGTAGTACATATGAGCTTTGAGCCCCTATATTAGATACTGTAGTACAGATGAGCATTGAGCTCCATATTAGATACTGTAGTACAGACGAGCATTGAGCCCCTATATTAGATACTGTAGTACAGACGAGCATTGAGCCCCTATATTAGATACTGTAGTACAGACGAGCATTGAGCCCCTATATTAGATACTGTAGTACAGACGAGCATTGAGCCCCTATATTACAGATACTGTAGTACAGACGAGCATTGAGCCCCTATATTACAGATACTGTAGTACAGACGAGCATTGAGCCCCTGTATTACAGATACTGTAGTACAGATGAGCTTTGAGCCCCTATATTAGATACTGTAGTACAGACGAGCATTGAGCCCCTATATTAGATACTGCAGTACAGACGAGCATTGAGCCCCTATATTAGATACTGTTGAGGCTGCTGCGAAACACGAATTAAGACTGAATCCATGTGTGGGAAAACAAAGGCTTTTTTAATACAACTGCATGGTACAAAATGGCTGAAACAGACTGTTCCCAGAATTCTCTGGAAAAATCCTGAGGCCCCGCCCACTCCTTTTCTCCGGCCTTAAAGGCAAGGTGCTCGATATATTGTCCACGGACAGAAAAGTGGATTGCGCCCGTTTAGGTGGCGATCCGCCACACACCTCCCCCCAGAATCCGCTTAGGAGGTGTGGACGAGACGGTGCGGCGGTCTGATGGGCCGGCCGGAGCGGCTCTTGTAGGACGCCGGTGGACGTGGAACGGCCGGGCGTGGAGCAGCCGGGTGAACCGGCTTGCGGGCAGGTCGGCCGCGTGGTGGTGGACGAGCTACAGGGACCTGCTCACCGGGCTCCGAGTGTGATGGCTTGAGTCGGTCAACCGACACTTTTTCGGTGCTGTTGCCCACTTGCAGGGTGAAAAATTTGTCCCCAGCCTGTAGCACCTTGTAGGGCCCGTCGTACGGGGGTTGAAGGGGTCCGCGGTGAGCATCGTGCCGGATGAAAACGAACCGTGCCTGGTGCAGGCTGAGTGGGACGTGTGAGGTGGATTCGCCGTGTCGGGCAATGGGCCCCGGGGCGAACTGCAGCGCCGGTGAGGCGAAGTTGTGGCGTTGCTGGTCGGCTGACCAGGGTGTCGTGGCGGTGGGCAGGAACTCGCCGGGTACACGCAGCGGCTGACCGTACACGAGCTCTGCTGCCGATGCGTGGAGGTCTTCTTTAACCGCGGTGCGCAGGCCGAGGAGGACCCACGGAAGTCGGTTGGTCCAGGCGCCGTCCTGGAGACTGGCTCGAAGAGATGCCTTCAAGGATCTGTGGAAACGCTCACACGGTCAGTTGGCTTGGGGGTGGTACGCTGTGGTGCGGTGAATGGTCACCCCGAGATTGCGTGCGACGACGGTCTAGAGTTCAGAGGTAAATTACGGACCTCTGTCCGACGTCATGTCGGAGGGGACGCCGAACCATGCGACCCAGGTGCTGACGAAGGCTCTGGCGATGTCGGCGGTGGTGGTAGAGGTCAGTGGAATTGCCTCGGGCCAGCGCGTGGTGCGGTCAACGATCGTCAGCAAGTGCGTGTGGCCTTGCGACGGCGGCAGGGGCCCGACGATGTCCACATGGATGTGGTCGAATCTCCGCGAGGGGACGGTAAACTCCTCGAGGGGTGCTTTCGTGTGTTGCTGTACCTTGGCCCGTTGGCAGGCTAGGCAGGAGTTGGCCCAAGTACGCACATCCTTGCGAAGGCCGCGCCAGACAAAGCGGTTGGCTACCAATTTGATGGATGCGCGGGCGCCGGGGTGGGAGAGGTTGTGGAGAATGTCGAATACCCGGCATGGCGCCAGGACGCTGGGATGACGGGCCGAGGTTGACATAGGGATATGTCGCACTTGACCGTGACTGCGGTCGGGCCACAGGTGACGTCGGCCAGGCGTAGCCCTGGTAGGTTGGTAGGTGCGGAGAGCAGATCAGGGTCGGTGATCTGGTCTGCTGCGAGTTGAGTGTAGTCGACTGCCAGGTGTGCGGCATGGATGGCGGGGCGGGAGAGGCAGTCGGCTACCACATTGTCTCGGCCGGAGACGTGTTGGATGTCCGTGGTGAACTCGGACATTGCCACGAGCTGGCGCTGCTGCCTGGCGGACCAGGGGTCGGTTGTCTTTGCCATTGCGAATGTCAGGGGCTTGTGGTCGACAAACGCAGTGAAGGGGTGGCCCTCAAGCAAAAACCGAAAATGGCGGACCGCCAGGAACAGCGCAAGGAGCTCGCGGTCGAAGGTGCTGTACTTGACCTCCGGGGGGCGTAGTTGGCGGCTGAAGAAGGCTAGTGGTTGCCAGGCGCCGTCGACCCACTGCTCATATACGGCGCCGACCGCGTGGTCGGAGGCGTCCGTGGTGAGCGCTACCCTGGCATTGGGCCGTGGGTGCGTGAGCAGGGTGGCGTTGGCAAGCGCGGTCTTGGTGGAGTCGAAGGCGGCGGACGCGTCTGCCGTCCATTCGACCGCCATCTTGCCGCTCCTGCCCCGGAGGGTTTCATACAGGGGCCTCATGAGGGACGCTGCTTTGGGGATGAAGCAGTTATAGAAATTCACCATCCCGAGGAACTCCTGAAGGCCTTTGATGGTGGTGGGGTGGGGAAATTGTTGGACGGCCTGCACCTTGGTGGGCAGGGGAATGGCCCCAGCATGGGTGATGTGGTGGCCGAGGAAGTCGATCTTGTCCAGGCCGAACTGGCATTTGGCTGGGCTGAGGATGAGCCCGTGGTTACTGAGGCGCCTGAACAGGATGCGAAGGTGTTCGAGGTGTTCCTGCTTGGAGAACTGGCTACCAGGATGTCGTCCAGGTAGACGAACAGGAACTTCAGGTCCCGAAGGACCGAGTCCATGAGCCGTTGGAATGCCTGGGCCGCGTTTTTGAGGCCGAAAGGCATCCGCAGGAACTCGAACAGGCCGAAGGGGGTGTCTTGGGGATGTTCGCGGGGTGGACGGGGACTTGGTGGTAGCCGCGCACCAGGTCGACCTTGGAAAAGACTGAGTGGCCGGCCAGTCTAGCCGAGAAGTCCTGAATGTGCGGCACGGGGTACCGATCAGGGGCGGTGGCATCGTTGAGGCGGCGGTAATTCCCAAAGGGGCGCCAAGCCCCGCCTGGTTTGGGGCGATGTGGAGTGGGGAGGCCCAGGGACTGTTGGAGCGGCGGATGATGGCAAGCTGTTCCATGGTGGCAAACTCGGTCCGCGCGATCTCCAGTTTGGCCGGGTCCAGCCTGCGGGCGTGGGTGTACACTGGGGGGCCTGTGGTGGGGATGAAGTGTTCCACCCCGTGTCTGGCGGCCTCCGCGGAGAAGGTCGGATTGGTAAGGGACGGGAATTCGGCCAGGAGTGCCAAGTAGTCATCCGTGGCCCGGGCGTGGCACTGTGACGCCATGTCGGCGGGTTGACGGGGGGCCATGGCGCCCAGGATGGGGGACATGGTGTTCATGTCCACGAGGCGGTGACGAGGGATGTCTACCAGTAGGCCGTGGGCGCACAGTAAATCTGCGCCGATGAGAGGGGAGAGCACCTTGGCAGTGATGAACTCCCATCGGTAGCGGCGACCAGCGAGGTCGAGAGTGACTGTCCGGGTGCCGTACGTCCGGATTTCCGAGCCGTTAGCAGCAGCCAGCTCCGGTCCTCGTTCGCCCTTTTGGATGTCGAGGGAGGAGGCCGGGATGATGCTGTGCTGAGCTCCAGTGTCGCACAGGAACCGGCGGCCAGTTTTGTCATCCGTGACGTACAGCAGGGAGCCCGCGTGGCCCACGGCCATCGCGGGTGCTGGTACGGGGGCGGACTTGAAAGAGCAGGGAGGTGTGCACCGTTGTGCCCTGGCGCCGAACCATGCGTGGTAGTAACAGTGGCCTGGGTTAGTGGGGCGTGAAGGCCCCATGGGCCTGGTGGCTGGTACTTGTGGCCGCGTGGTGGCCGGTGAGGGGCATGCCCAGGCATTGGCTGCCAGGTCCGGAGTGACGTCGCGGCTGGAGTGAGCGGACAGCAGCTTGTCGGCCTCATTGGCCAGGGCTTCCAGGTTCGTGAGGCCGGACGCCACGATCGCTGGGCGGATGCTGAGCGGGAGCTGGCGGATGAACAGCGTGCGGAAGAGGGATCCGGGTGGGCTCTCGTCGGTGAGGGAGAGCATGTGGGAGAGGAGATCTGACGGTGAGGCATCACCGAGGCCTGGAAGTTCGAAAAGGTGGCAGTTTCGCTGATATGCCGAGGCCGTAAATTTTTTAAGGAGCGCTGCCTTGAGATATGCATACTTGCCTTCCTCTGGTGGGTTCTGCAGCGCTGTCCAAACCTTCGAAACTGTGGCGCTACCGAGTGATGTGACGAGGTAGTCGTACTGCGTCCCATCTGTGGTGATGTTTCGCAGCCGGAAGCGAGATTCAGCTTGGAGAAACCAGGCTTCGGGCTGGTTTTCCCAAAACTACGGCAGTTTCACGGAAACTGCGTTCGTGTCCGCCATTGCAGTGCTCGGAATACGTTCTGAGCGTCGGGGTCACCAATGTTGAGGCTGCCGCAAAACACGAATTAAGACTGAATCCATGTGTGGGAAAACAAAGGCTTTTTAATACAACTGCATGGTCCAAAATGGCTGAAACAGACTGCTCCCAGAATTCTCTGGAAAAACTCTGAGGCCCCGCCCACTCCTTTTCTCCTGCCTTAAAGGCAAGGTGCCTTAAAGGCAAGGTGCTCGATATGTTGTCCATGGACGGAAAAGTGGATAATGCCCGTTTAGGTGGCGATCCGCCACAATACTGTAGTACAGATGAGCTTTGAGCCCGTATATTAGATACTGTAGTACAGATGAGCATTGAGCCCCTATATTACAGATACTGTAGTACAGATGAGCATTGAGCCCCTATATTACAGATACTGTAGTACAGATGAGCATTGAGCCCCTATATTACAGATACTGTAGTACAGATGAGCATTGAGCCCCTATATTAGATACTGTAGTACAGATGAGCATTGAGCCCCTATATTACAGATACTGTAGTACAAACGAGCATTGAGCCCTTAAATTACAGATACTGTAGTACAGATGAGCATTGAGCTATTATATTACAGATACTGTAGTACAGATGAGCATTGAGCCTCTATATTACAGATACTGTAGTACAGATGAGCATTGAGCCCCTATATTACAGATACTGTAGTACAGATGAGCATTGAGCCCCTATATTACAGATACTTTCGTACAGATGAGCATTGAGCCCCTATATTAGATACTGCAGTACAAACGAGCATTGAGCCCTTAAATTACAGATACTGTAGTACAAACGAGCATTGAGCCCTTAAATTACAGATACTGTAGTACAGACGAGCATTGAGCCCCTATATTAGAGATCGTGTCGTACAGATGAGCTTTGAGCCCCCATATTACAGATCATGTAGTACAGATGAGCCCTGAATTCCTATGTTACAGATCCTGTAGTACAGATTATCCCTATGTTACAGATGATTAAACGATCTTCAAAGTCAGTATTTATGGCCAAGTTGAAAACCCAATACATCCATTGCACTTTCCCTGACTGCTTGTACAATGAGGGTCAGATTTGCTTCCAAAATCTTTTTTCTATTATTGAGGATAACTCCAAGTTCCCTGCTGTCCTAGGAGAGCGCTTTCTCCCTGTTCCCGTACACCTGGGCCTTACAGTATTGAGCGAATCAGAATGGACAATATTATCGACCCCCCCAGATGTCCACCTGCGATATTTATGAAGTTAGAAGTGAGCCAATTCCATTCCAGCAGACTTGTGTAACTTTTCCTCTCTTGAGCCTTATTAGGCTGTTTTTTTTCATGCTTGAGAAAGTGCAGCTGTGGTAATTTAATTTCAACTCTCAGCAGCAGGGGAGAATTAAATAAAAGTTTCTTTGTAAGTAATGTGTACTCAATGAATTCATTTAATAATTGAAACTCCTTAGGGCCTTGAAGTTTTAATCCTCTAAAATATGTAATCTACTTCGTCATTTGGAGAGAAGATTATTTTTACATAAATTGCTTGTTATTGAAATAATTAACACTTAAAAGAAATCAGCTATAAATCCATTACGTTGTGCTACTGAAATATTCATGTTCGGTTGCATTTGTTCATTTTTTATATAAATTATAATTATGCTCATCATAGTCTTTAAAGTTGGAGTCTTGTTTTTGAGAATAAACATTCACAAAAAGTCATCATTGCCTTTCACATCCCTTTTTGTCATCTCTTGAAGCTGTTTTTAAATACATTTGACACACACAGTCCTCCTTGTCTACCAGTGTTGTCATGACCTGTCTGATTTTTGCACCTAGAGTTGTGAAAAACTATGCACTTTCCACGATCTCCAACTTGTCCAAAACTCTGATCACACATATCCTGCCCTGCACTAAATCCCGCTCATCCATCACCCTTGTCTTCACTGATTGACATTTGCTCCCCATCCCTCAACACATTCAATTCCAATTCCAATTCCTTGATCCATCCTTTCTCTGCAATCTTCCTCAGTCCCAAATGCTCCTTTGATTTGAGCCTTCTGTGAATCCCCTTACTCCCTTTGTCCCACCATTGGTGGCATGGCCATCAGCCACCGCAGTCCTACTGTCTGGGTCATCCTCCCTAAGTTTCTCAGACTTCCACTCCGCCTTTAAGAACCTCTTGAAAACCCATTTCTTCTTTCAAGCTATGGGCCACCCTACTTAACCTGTTCCTTCCCAACTCAGTCTCCATTGTTTTCTATTCCTATTTGTGAAGCACCTTGGAACATTCATTCTGCTAAAGGTACTATATTAATGCAGGTTGTTGTTGGTGTTGGTGTGAGGTGCATAACTTCTACCTCCTTGTCTGTGGGTCCTAAGTGACTGCCTGTGGAAGAGTGCACGGCTGGCTGGCTGTTGAGGTTCATTGTGAACCAGTTGGGTTTCTGGGTTCCCTGTGCCTCCTTGTGCTGGACCCTCATAGTCTTGCAGTTGGTTCATCCATGCCGGCTGCTGTAGCTGGCTGGTCCCGCTTGCTTTTTGGTGCCTATAAAGGCCATTATTTGCTGGCCTTTGTCCCTGGGAAATGCTCAGTTCCCTGGGTGAAAAATTTAGTTAAAAAAGGACAGAGACCCTGTGCACCAGTCCTCTACCCTTATGATGCTGCCCAGGGATTTCTGGATAGGGAGGGACAGAGTGTGGCATGCATCTGCAGCAGATATATACCATTGAAATGAGATGGGAGGGGGAATTCCTGGCCTGCTCCTTCATTGTCCATCGAAAATGTTGCTGGACCAACAGGGCAGAGGCTCCCAAAAAAAGGGGGCGCTCTCTGTCTTTGTGTTTCTCTCTCTCTTTGTGTTTCTCTCTCTCTCTGTTTCTCTCTCTCTCTCTGTTTCTCTCTCTTTGTGTTTCTCTCATTGTGTTTCTCTCTCTCTTTGTGTTGCTCTCTCTCCTTGTGTTCTCTCTCTCTTTCTTTGTGTTCCTCTCTCTCTCTGTTTCTGTGTTTCTCTCGCTCTCTGTGTTCCTCTCTCTCTCTGTTTCTGTGTTTCTCTCTCTCTGTTTCTCTCTCTCTCTCTGTGTTTCTCTCTCTCTCTGTTTCTCTCTCTCTCTCTGTTTCTCTGTGTTTCTCTCTTGAGTTTCTCACTCTCTGTGTTTCTCTCTCTCTGTTACTCACTTTCTTTGTGTTTCTCTCTCTCTCTCTCTCTGTTTCTCCCTCTGTGTTTCTCTCTCTCTCTCTCTCACTGTTTCTCTCTCTCTCTTTGTGTTTCTCTCTCGCTCTCTGTGTTTCTCTCTCTCTGTTTTTCTCTCTCCTTGTGTTTCTCTCTCTCTGTTTCTCTCTCTCTGTCTGTGTTTCTCTCTCTCCTTGTGTTTCTCTCTCTCCTTGTGTTTCTCTCTCTCTCTGTTTCTCTCTCGCTCTCTCTGTTTCTCTCTCTCTCTGTTTCTCTCTCTCTGTCTGTTTCTCTCTCTCCTTGTGTTTCTCTCTGTGTTTCTCTCTCTCTGTTTCTCTCTCTCTCTGTCTGTTTCTCTCTCTCTGTGTTTCTTTCTCTCTCTCTCACTGTTTCTCTCTCTCTCTCTCTGTGATTCTCTCTCTCGTATTGTTTCTCTCTCTCTCTGTGTTTCTCTCTCGTTGTGTGTGTCTCTTTCTCTCTCTCTCTGTTTCTCTCTCTCTGTTTCTCTCTCTCTCTTTGTGTTTCTCTCTCTCTTTCTCTCTCTCTCTCTGTGTTTCTCTCTCTCTCTTTGTGTTTCTATCTCTCTTTGTGTTTCTCTCTCTCTCTCCTTGTTTCTCTCTCTCTCTCTCTGTTTCTCTCTCTCTCTCTCTGTGTTTCTCTCTCTCTCTGTGTTTCTCGCTCTCTCTGTGTTTCTCTCTCTCTCTCTGTTTCTATCTGTGTTTCTCTTGTGGCGGATCGCCACCTAAACGGGCATTATCCACTTTTCTGTCCATGGACAATATATCGAGCACCTTGCCTTTAAGGCAGGAGAGAAGAAGTGGGCGGGGCCTCAGGATTTTTCCAGAGAATTCTGGGAGCAGTCTGTTCAGCCATTTTGGACCATGCAGTTGTATTAAAAAGTCTCTGTTTTTCCACACATGGATTCAGTCTTAATTCGTGTTTCGCGGTAGCCTCAACATTGGTGACCCCGACGCTCAGAACGTATTCCAAGCACTGCAATGGCAGACACGAATGCAGTTTCCGTGAAACTGCCGGAGTTTTGGGAAAACCAGCCCGAAGCCTGGTTTCTCCAAACTGAATCCCGCTTCCGGCTGCGAAACATCACCACAGATGGGACGCAGTACGACTACCTCATCACATCACTCAGTAGCGCCACAGCTTCGAAGGTTTGGACAGCGCTGCAGACCCCATCAGAGGAAGGCAAGTATGCACATCTCAAGGCAGCGCTCCTTAAAAATTTATGGCCTCGGCATATCAGCGAAACTGCCACCTCCTCGACCTTCCAGGCCTCGGTGATGCCTCACCGTCAGACCTCCTGTCCCACATGCTCTCCCTCACCGACGAGAGCCCACCCGGATCCCTCTTCCGCACGCTGTTCATCCGCCAGCTCCCTCTCAGCATCCGCCCAGCGATCGTGGCGTCCGGCCTCACGGACCTGGAAGTCCTGGCCGATGAGGCCGACAAGCTGCTGTCCGCTCACTCCAGCCGCGACGTCACTCCAGACCTGGCAGCCAATGCCTGGGCGCGCCCCTCACCGGCCACCACGCGGCCACAAGGACCAGCCACCAGGCCCACGGGGCCTTCGCGCCCCACTAACCCAGGCCACTGTTACTACCATGCACGGTTCGGCGCCAGGGCACAACGGTGCACACCTCCCTGCTCTTTCAAGTCCGCCCCCGTACCAGCCCCCGCGATGGCCGTGGGCCACGCGGGCTCCCTGCTGTACGTCACGGATGACAAAACCGGCCGCCGGTTCCTGTGCGACACTGGAGCTCAGCACAGCATCATCCCGGCCTCCTCCCTCGACGTCCAAAAGGGCGAACGAGGACCGGAGCTGGCTGCTGCTAACGGCTCGGAAATCCGGACGTACGGCACCCGGACAGTCACCCTCGACCTCGCTGGTCGCCGCTACCGATGGGAGTTCATCACTGCCAAGGTGCTCTCCCCTCTCATCGGCGCAGATTTCCTGTGCGCCCACGGCCTACTGGTAGACATCCCTCGTCACCGCCTCATGGACATGAACACCATATCCCCCATCCTGGGCGCCATGGACCCCCGTCAACCCGCCGACATGGCGTCACAGTGCCACGCCCGGGCCACGGATGACTACTCGGCACTCCTGGCCGAATTCCCGGCCCTTACCAATCCGACCTTCTCCGCGGAGGCCGCCAAACACGGGGTGGAACACTTCATCCCCACCACAGGCCCCCCAGTGTACGCCTACGCCCGCAGGCTGGACCCGGCCAAACTGGAGATCGCGCAGACCGAGTTTGCCACCATGGAACAGCTCGGCATCATCCGCCGCTCCAACAGTCCCTGGGCCTCCCCACTCCACATCGCCCCCAAACCAGGCGGAGGTTGGCGCCCCTGCGGGGTTTACCGCCGCCTCAATGACGCCACCACCCCTGATCGGTACCCCGTGCCGCACATTCAGGACTTCTCGGCTAGACTGGCTGGCCGCTCAGTCTTTTCCAAGGTCGACCTGGTACGCGGATACCACCAAGTCCCCGTCCACCCCGCGGACGTCCCCAAGACGGCCGTAATCACCCCCTTCGGCCTGTTCGAGTTCCTGCGGATGCCCTTCGGCCTCAAAAACGCGGCCCAGTCATTCCAACGGCTCATGGACTCGGTCCTTCGGGACCTGAAGTTCCTGTTCGTCTACCTGGACGACATCCTGGTAGCCAGTTCCTCCAAGCAGGAACACCTCGAACACCTTCGCATCCTGTTCGGGCGCCTCAGCGACCACGGGCTCATCCTCAGCCCAGCCAAATGCCAGTTCGGCCTGGACCAGATCGACTTCCTCGGCCACCACATCACCCATGCTGGGGCCATTCCCCTGCCCACCAAGGTGCAGGCTGTCCAACAATTTCCCCACCCCACCACCATCAAAGGCCTCCAGGAGTTCCTCGGGATGGTGAATTTCTATAACCGCTTCATCCCCAAAGCAGCGTCCCTCATGAGGCCCCTGTATGAAGCCCTCCGGGGCAGGAGCGGCAAGATGGCGGTCGAATGGACGGCAGACGCGTCCGCCGCCTTCGACTCCATCAAGACCGCGATCGCCAACGCCACCCTGTTCGCGCACCCACGGCCCAATGCCAGGGTAGCGCTCACCACGGACGCCTCCGACCACGTGGTCGGCGCCGTGTATGAGCAGTGGGTTGACGGCACCTGGCAACCACTTGCCTTCTTCAGCCGCCAACTACGCCCCCCGGAAGTCAAGTACAGCACCTTCGACTGCGAGCTCATCGCGCTGTTCCTGGTGGTCCGCCATTTTCGGTTTTTGCTTGAGGGCCACCCCTTCACTGCGTTTGTCGACCACAAGCCCCTGACATTCGCAATGGCAAAGACAACCGACCCCTGGTCCGCCAGGCAGCAGCGCCAGCTCGCGGCAGTGTCCGAGTTCACCACGGACATCCAACACGTCTCCGGCCGAGACAATGTGGTAGCCGACTGCCTCTCCTGCCCCGCCATCCACGCCGCACACCTGGCAGTCGACTACGCTCAACTCGCAGCAGACCAGATCACCGACCCTGATCTGCTCTCCGCACCTACCAACCTACCAGGGCTACGCCTGGCCGACGTCGCCTGTGGGCCGACCGCAGTCACGGTGAAGTGCGACATCTCCCTATGTCAACCTCGGCCCGTCGTCCCAGCGTCCTGGCGCCGCCGGGTATTCGACATTCTCCACAACCTCTCCCACCCCGGCGCCCGCGCATCCATCAAATTGGTAGCCAACCGCTTTGTCTGGCGTGGCCTTCGCAAGGATGTGCGTATTGGGCCAACCCCTGCCTAGCCTGCCAATGGGCCAAGGTACAGCAACACACGAAAGCACCCCTCGAGGAGTTTACCGTGGACATCGTCGGGCCCCTGCCGCCGTCGCAAGTCCACACGCACTTGCTGACGATCGTTGACCGCACCACGCGCTAGACCAAGGCAATTCCACTAACCTCTACCACCACCGCCGACATCGCCAGAGCCTTCGTCAGCACCTGGGTCGCACGGTTCGGCGTCCCCTCCGACATGACGTCGGACAAAGGTCCACAATTTACCTCTGAACTCTGGACCGCCGTCGCACGCAATCTCGGGGTGACCATTCACCACACCACAGCGTACCACCCCCAAGCCAACGGACTGTGTGAGCGGTTCCACAGATCCTTGAAGGCATCTCTTCGAGCCAGCCTGGACCGACCGACTTCCGTGGGTCCTCCTCGGCCTGCGCACCGCGGTTAAAGAAGACCTCCATGCATCGGCAGCAGAGCTCGTGTACGGTCAGCCACTGCGCGTACCCGGTGAGTTCCTGCCCACCGCCACGACACCCTGGTCAGCCGACCAGCAACGCCACGACTTCGCCTCACCAGCGCTGCAGTTCGCCCCGGTGCCCATTGCCCGACTCGGCGAATCCACCTCACACGTCCCACTAAGCCTGCACCAGGCACGGTTCGTTTTCGTCCGGCACGACACCCACTGCGGACCCCTTCAACCCCCATACGACGGGCCCTACAAGGTGCTACAGGCTGGGGGCAAATTTTTCACCCTGCAAATGGGCGACAGGACCGAAAAAGTGTCGGTTGACCGACTCAAGCCAGCACACTCAGAGCCCGGTGAGCAGGTCCCTGTTGTAGAATTCGCAATATATCGCGATTTTATTAATAAGGAGAAAAACACAGAGTTTCGTTCAAACAGCTTTTATTTCAGCAGAATGCTGTCAGGTTTTCAAAGTGGACACAAGCAGCTTGTAAAATGGCCGCCGCACCTCGTGACAGAACATTCTAGACTTTTCGACAGGCAGACAAGATGGCGTTCCAATAAACATTTGTGCAAGATCGATTAAGACTCAGCACATTTAAGATAATACACGAGACATCATGGGTTTACAGTATACACATAAATACTGAAATCGGTCTCCCAGGTGCGAATAAGAGCTATTGTACCAAGTAATCAAGAACCCATCCAAAGACATTAATATGTAAAATCCCAACGACTCTACGATGAGAGAGCCGTTAGCAGGTAGTTACAGAAAACACTTGGGAGCCCCAAAACCCCTCCAGGGAGAACACCGACCGATTAAACAATGGGAGAAATATTAACAGGTACTCAGACATTTACGAGTAGCCCCGAAACCCATTAAAACGAAGATCACCCTATACAAGACATTTGAGCGCCAAACCCTAACAAAAGAAAAGACATTAAGGTTAGGCGGGAAACGGAAGATTTTGCACTATAATTACAGGCTCCAAACCGTCCATCTCTCTCTTGACTCTTGGCTCTTATTCGGTTGACTCTTATCTTGCTGGTGTTTATCCTCGTGGCTGCCCTTGACTCGCCGTCTTGTTCCTGCTTGCCTCGTGTCTCTTTTCAAAAGACTGTTGAACTTTATGATCCGCTCGGATCTACTTCGTGTCGTGTCGCGAAGACCTGTGTAGAACTGGGCTCTGAAGCCTTGAAGCGGGCGCACCATCCCGATAAGTCGGTAAACGGTGTTGGAACCGAAGGCCCGAGATGAGATGAGATGAGATGAGATGAGATGAAAAGAGAAGAAGACCATACTTATCGCCACGGTCAGTAAGCTCCGACCGCGCCTGTAGGTCGAATAGACATTTTCCTTGTCAGGAAGACTTCTTCGAGTTTTACAGAACTGACAGGAAGACTATTTTTTGAATTTTATCGAACCCGTGCGAGGGCACAAGAAGACTCTTTTTTGAGTATAGTCGGAACTCCGAGGACAACACAGATCTTCATGACAGCAGACGTTCCAGCCTGCTAGCCGGAGCAGAAACGAGTAAACAAGTGGGGCCAGGAGACCCCCTGATCGACACGTGGGCGCTGCGGTGAAAAACATCCGATCAGAGTTTTCGGAATTCTCCGAGTTATCACGAGTGGTGAGCATGAGTCTCGAATCCTACGAATCTAGCTTAGGAGATATTGATAGGGGAGGGTTTTTAAGTATTAAGGATAATTTTAATGTGTGCCCCCATTTACGATGTGTCGTTCGTTCCTCGTTTCCCTGAAATTAATTACATAACTGCGTGTAAGATTGTACTGTCATTAATCTGTGCTTATGACATGTATTTCGTAATCTTAAATAATATGCAATAAAGATTTTTCCATTTCGTACCATTCAACCGAGTCTACCTGAGTTTCATCTCCATTACTGCTCTCGCATCTAAGTCCAGTGTCTAGAACCGTAAGGGCGAGTGGGTCGAACCACTCACAGGTGTGTATAGTGCTCCCAGACTGGCTGGAGACCAGAACAGGCAACAAGGCCTAAACCCGCACTAGCATCCAGGCTGCACAGAGCCACACGAACCTCACAGGCTGAGAGACAAAAACCCTTACACTGTAGCTCGTCCACCTCCATGCGGCCGACCTGCCCTCAAGCCGGTTCACCCGGCGGCTCCACGCCCGGCTGTTCCACGTCCACCGGCGTCCTACAAGAGCCGCTCCGGCCGGCCCATCAGACCGCCGCACCGTCTCGTCCACACCTCCTAAGCGGATTCTGGGGGGAGCTGTGTGGCGGATCGCCACCTAAACGGGCATTATCCACTTTTCTGTCCGTGGACAATATATCGAGCACCTTGCCTTTAAGGCACCTTGCCTTTAAGGCAGGAGAGAAGAAGTGGGCGGGGCCTCAGGGTTTTTCCAGAGAATTCTGGGAGCAGTCTGTTCAGCCATTTTGGACCATGCAGTTGTATTAAAAAGTCTCTATTTTTCCACACATGGATTCAGTCTTAATTCGTGTTTCGCGACAGCCTCAACACTCTCTCTGTTTCTCTCTCTCTTTGTTTTTCTCTCTCTCTCTTTGTGTTTCTCCCTCTCTCTGTGTTTCTCTCTCTCTCTCTGTTTCTCACTCTCTCTGTTTCTCTCTCTCTCTTGTGTTTCTCCCTCTCTCTGTGTTTCTCTCTCTCTCTCTGTTTCTCACTCTCTCTGTTTCTCTCTCTCTCTCTCTATCTATCTCTGTTTCTCTCTCTCTCCTTGTGTTTCTCTCTCTCTCCTTGTTTCTCTCTCTCTCTCTCTCGGTTTCTCTCTCTCTCTCTCTCTGTTTCTCTCTCTCTCCTTGTTTCTCTCTCTGTTTCTCTCTCTCTCTCTCTCTGTTTCTCTCTCCTTGTGTTTCTCTCTCTCTCTCTTTGTTTCTCTCTCTTTCTCTCTGTGTATCTCTTTATCTGTTTCTCTCTCTGTTTTTCTCTCTCTTTGTCTTTCTCACTCTCTCTGTGTTTCTCTCTCCTTGTTTTTCTCTCACTCTCTCTTTGTGTTTCTATCTCTCTTTCTCTCTGTGTTTCTCTTTATCTCTGTTTCTGTGTTTCTCTCTTTGTCTTTCTCTCTTTGTGTTTCTCTCTCTCTCTCTCTGTTTCTCTCTCTCTCTCTCTGTTTCTCTCTCTCTGTTTCTCTCTCTCTGTTTCTCTCTCTGTTTCTCTCTCTGTTTCTCGCTCTCTTTGTGTGTCTCTCTCTTTGTGTTTCTCTCTCTCTGTGTTTCTCTCTCTTTGTGTGCTTCTCTCTTTGTGTTTCTCTCTCTGTGTTTCTCTCTGTGTTTCTC